>CP139505.1:14426828-14492404 GCA_021014915.2 Artemisia tridentata subsp. tridentata | reverse complement strand
AGGATTCCCATAGTTCTTTAGCAGATTCAACATTTTGATAATATCAAACAAAGGATCAGACATATCATTGAGGATTAAACCTCTGCAAATGTAGTCGTCATTCTCCCACTTGTTTCTTCTCCTCATGTCTTCCACAGTAGCATCATCCCCATCATCAGGAATAGGAGTGCTCAGAACATACACCACACTAATGCTTGACAACAAGAAGTGCATCTTCTTTTGCCATCTTCTGAAATCGACACCTTCAAACTTTTCCAGTTTGGAAAAGTTAGCAGCCATATGCTTCATAGCAGCAGCCATAGATTATCACTAAATAGTTCTATTGATTGTTGGTTTCTTGTGTTGCGTGTGTTCCCAGAACAGGGTGTAGATAATCAGTGAGTACCGGATAATCACTTGAAATAGTGTTATCACTTTCCAATAGAAACTATTCGACCCTATGCCTGGGTTACACGAATATCTCTATTGGATAAGACCAAGTGGTGTTCTTATTTTAGGCACAAATCAAGAACCAAATCGCTTTTTAAGTGTTTAGGGTTTGTATGTTGTATATACATGCAGATATGTTATGATCTCTATTTATAATAGAGATTACTCAAACCCTAGCCCATGAAATTATGAGTGATTAACGGCCCATTAATCATACCATAATAGTTTTCATAATAGCAGGGATCAGTGGTTAAACGAGCAGCACTAACTTCCAGCAGTACTAACTTCCAGCAGTACTAACTTCGCCCTGCAGTACAAACTTTACCCAGCAGTACTAACTTTAGTACTAGCTGGTAGTAACATTAGTACTAGCAGCATTAACTCCGTGAAGGATTAAACCTTCTGATGAGTTACTCCAAACCACTATTAGAGTCAGGGTAGTCAGGGACATGATGGGTGCACACTCCGTACCTCCAAGCCAATTACCAGGTGTGAATTGATCCCTCAAGTGCACTAAATTTTCCTAACAGTTTTACCGACATAAATTATACCAACTGGCTTCCGACGGAAAATTACCAACAAATTTCCGATGCATGTTCTTTGTCGGAGTTTCAAGTGAATTTCGTGAATTTCGACGGATAGTATTTACCGACCATGGATTTCCCGACAGACTATTTTTGTTACAAACTGTCGGAATCCGACAGAAAAGTCCGTCGGTAAAGACCTGCTATGTAGTAGTGACATTATCTTTGTGTTTGTGAGTTTGTGTGTTGACAAAACAAGGTTCCAGTTAATATATCACTCAATTAATCAAGTTAAAATTTTGATCATATCTTTAAGTTTGAGGAAGTTTGCAGGTTCATTTTATGTGTAACCACCAAGAGGCAAGAGTTAGTTAAGCTAAGCAAATGGTGTTTCCTGACACAGTATGTGTACTGTATCTTTTGTGACATTTTTGGTTTTAAAGTGAAACTTCGGTATAGAACATTATCTTTGTGTTTGCGAGTTTGTGTGTTGACAAAACTAGGTTCCATTGACAATATTTAAATGACGTCGTCGCCTTTTTCTTGAATCTAACGCTAGCTAGCAAAAGTTTTTAATGAGAATATAGAGTTAATTGCATTTTTGGTCCTTGTGGTTTGGCCAAATTGCAGGTTTGGTCCCCAAAACTTTGAAAGTGCAGCGATAGTCTTCATTTTGAAGTTTGGGTTGCATTTTTGGTCCTTTTTGATGTGAAATGATGATGCGTGGTTTTGTAACATTACAACAGGTTTTACCTCTCGAGGGATCTCAAGAGGCTTACAACCCCACCAGGCAGTGTACCTGACCGATGTAGTATAGTGTAGTGGTAAGTACGGGGGATTGATCGTTCTCCACAGGGAATAGTGTTCGTTAGGTGTGAAAGACTACTCTAATTAGGTCTAAGGGTTGAGGAAGATTCTTTTTATGTTTTTTTTTTTTATATTTTTATGAAAGCAAGTAAAATCTCGGGTTTGAAAGAGTGGGCGGAATTAGTTGCTAGTCAACTAACCCAAAATTACTACGGATGCAAATAAAATAAAATAACAAAAATGAAAATGTGGTGAGAAACTTATGTGTAGAGAAATGTGTTTACTTAGATTTTCTTACTCCCTAACTATCTTTTACCGGTTAATTAGTGTGTATTAGTCGCGTGGATGACGGGTGTATTCCTTAATACCATTCGTGGGGTGGCGTACTTACTTCCCCAACTCTACAAGCTCCTACTTCACTCCTATGTCGAGCCGGCTAGGAAGCTCCTAACATGGGATCACTAGAATTCGCTTGTGCATTAAATACAACCATAAAAACCTTTAGTACGCATTTGGTTCATGTTTCTTAAGACGTTCAAGCAAGTTACCGAATAGGAAATTAGCCAGTTTTCTTAAGCCTAACATAGATAAACAATCATCCAATACAACTAATAACACACTAATAACCAATAATCAATAGCTAGGTTTCATTAGATCTAAGCAAACACAAGATAAATCTAGCCTAACATGTTAAACAAAAGACAAGAACAAGATAAAATCAAACAACACATAGACATATTGAATGATTAATTGATAACTTATCTTTCAATGTAACATGGAAGATCTCAAGGCAAAAAGCCTTGAAAAAGAAGCTAAAATCGTCTTAGGGTTTTCTCCCAAAATTCCACACACTAAGCTCTACCCTAATGACAAAAAATTAGAAAACTATATATAGATTTTTGGATCTGACGGCGTCACCTTATGGAGTGTGACGCCGTCACCTCGCCGCTTTTAGGGTTCCCGGATGACCTTCTTGACGCCGTCCCTCTTTAGCTCTTCAAAAATCCATTCTGGCTTATCAAGGCTTGACGCCGTCGAACCTTGAACGTGACGCCGTCCCTCTTTGATTTAAGCCGTGACGCCCTTGATCAAGTTAAAGCGTGACGCCGTCAGAATTCACATGCTATTTTCACTGGCTTATCATGAGTAAATTTCACGTCCAACTTTTCTTGCCAAGGCATGACGCCGTCCAGAGTAAATTGTGACGCCGTCAAAGGTAACTTTTGGCCGATTTTTGAGACTTTGCCGTTTCCTTCACTTTTATGCTCCAAAAACGTCCAAAATGCCTCCTTTTCCAGATTTCTCCTCAAAAGTACCTAAAATGACAAAAGGAACGATTTAGGGCGATATTTGATCAAATAAATACGATTTAGGGCTTAAATGACCCCTTAAAAGCGGTACACTTTTCGCTTCATCAAATACCCTTACACTTGAGATTTGCTTGTCCTCAAGCAAATGCGCTTTTATTCTAATCAAAATACAAGTTAGGGTCATTTAACGCAAACATAAAAGTAATTACAACAAATAATCGTTCCACTTCAATCATAATAAGCACGGAGATTACAAACTAGCACCTCACAAGTAGTGTTTAGATACTCACATCTCTCAAGTGTCATCAAAATAAATCTCATAAATGAAAACGGATAATATCTCTCACTACCTGTCATAGCAAATAGATTACCATAGGCTTGGGAAAGGATCGAAAACCTCCTCCACTAGGCGTAAGCACCAAAGATAAACTATCAAAGAGGGCTTTTAAATGGGTTATAACGTTAGGTGTAGGGAAAAGGAAAACACGATTTTGTTGGATAAGGGATATTTTACTGGTGGCGAGTTAAAGATCTTGATCAATTACATGTACTATACAATGTTGCTAAGCCAAGACTAGACTCAATCTTAAGCTAAAAACAAAATAACAAAATAACAAAAACATAAAACAAACATAAAATGAAACGGGATGGTAGTCCGTATGTTTTTTCTATTTTTCATTTTCTCATTTTTTTGTATTTTTCTTGATTTTTTTTCGATTTTTTTTTTTTTTTTTTTTTTTTTTTTTTTTTTTTTTTTTTTTTTTTTTTGCATACACTCTTGCCCTACCATCCAAAATAATACATCATAGGGGCATTGCATCCCCCTTACACTTGAACTTTTACATAACTTTACAAATACTAATCTAATGACTCGAATTAAGATAATTGAAAAACTTGGAGTACTTTTAAAACATTTAGCACATATGGGGGTAATAAATGATGTTCTTCCCCATTACTCCATTACACTAGTACTTTACCCATGAGTCCCAATCGTCCCAAAACAATATGTACAAGGATATGACTCGACTTAGCAACCATGTAATCAACTAGATAATTAACTTGGGTTTAAACAAATGTTGTAACAATAATGCACTAAAAATGAGTGCATACAAGGTAGGCTAAGGCGATTTGGGTGTACATTTAAGTGGGGTGTAACAAATTCTTCCTTTAAGTAAAATGCTTAAAGGTCGAAACGAAAAGATAGGCTCTGAGGGGTGTACTAGGGGTATCGTGTACTAAAAATGAGTACAACGCAAAGGGTGTGGGAGAATTACTTGACCAATGTAGCCAATGTAATTATAACAAAATCACAGGTGTAAAACAATGGGTTAATCCTAATGCCTCTTATCATGTAGTAAATCTAACTACACGAATGTAGTCTCACTTGTGGCCTCGGAATGGTCCTAACGCAAGTTCTAGAATCTAAGTGCTACCGGTACCCACATCATAGCATAAATGCTTTTCCTACCAATTCTAGGGGCGAACCTCACATATTTGGGGGTGGAAAATTTTTTTAGTGGTACGGTTTTTGTGCTAGTCATATAACTCCTATCCGTGAGACGCTCATTAAGATCAAAGTTTCACTCCTAAATGTTGTAAAAAATTTTAAATTTGGCACTAAAATTGCCCTAACAGGTATTTATCTCAGTTTTATTACATATCTACTATTAAACAAACAAAAATCAAGCGCAATAGCATTTTCTAAAATCGTACTTTTACCCTCCCCTTACACTTAAGATGAACATTGTCCCCAATGTTCAAATAACAAGATGTAAAAGCATAAAGTAAAAGAATGAAATCAAATACTCCCCTGATTCGTTCGGTGGATAATGAAATTACACGGTTAAATCTTCTTCCAAAGTAATGTTGAAGCTCCATGACTAATGCATCGCCAAAAGCTTGATTCAAAACATTTCCTTGTCCAAAATAACCTGTTAAACCTGAGAAAACAAACACGAAAACCTGCATAACATCGGCGGGATAAATCTATATATAAGGATATAATGCTTGTGGAATGATAATTTTGCAGATTCCTGGAGATTATAAGTTGGAGATTTTAATAAAAACTTTTTATGAAAACAAAACTTTCAAAAATTTCTGGAAATTAAATCTGACGCCGTCAGGTTATAAACCCTGACGCCGTCAGAAATGACCTGACAAAAATTTTCATTTTAAGTTTCCGAAAAATTTCTGGAAAAACCTTTACCTTACTTCCTGGAAATCCTGCAAAACATCATTATGACTCGATACAAGCATTTGACTCAAACAAATACGAATATGTATGCTAATTTATTATTATTATGATTCATGTTAATTTGTGTTCTAATAAACTGATTTAGATTTCCCTTACACTTAACTTTTGCAAAATACCTTTATATGTAGTTAAGACGAAGTTAAAAACAAAATAAAGCATTTTCACAAATTAGTTTTCGAACATGAATCAATAAGAATAAAAATTAAACATACATACGGAAACAAATAAAATCAAACAAACAAATAAATAAACACACAAAGCAAATAAAACAAATAAAGCTTGGGTTGCCTCCCAAGAAGCGCTTTTCTTTATTAACGAGTCTTGTAGCTAGACTCAAAGTCACGGGGTCTACGTTTTTCCGTTTTGCTTCTCAATTGCCCCTCTAATCATCCTAATCATGCGTGGTTTTGTAACCTTACAACAGGTTTTACCTCTCGAGGGATCTCAAGAGGCTTACAACCCCACCAGGCAGTGTACCTGACCGATGTAGTATAGTGTAGTGGTAAGTACGGGGGATTGATCGTTCTCCACAGGGAATAGTGTTCGTTAGGTGTGAAAGGCTACTCTAATTAGGTCTAAGGGTTGAGGAATATTCTTTTTATGTTTTTATAGTTTTTATGAAAGCAAGTAAAATCTCGGGTTTGAAAGAGTGGGCGGAATTAGTTGCTAGTCAACTAACCCAAATTACTACAGATGCAATAAAATAAATAACTGAAAATAAAATGTGGTGAGAAACTTATGTGTAGAGAAATGGTGTTTACTTAGATTTCCTTACTCCCTAACTATCTTGTACCGGTTAATTAGTGTGTATTAGTCGCGTGGATGACGGGTGTATTCCTTAATACCATTCGTGGGGTGGCGTACTTACTTCCCCAACTCTACAAGCTCCTACTTCACTCCTATGTCGAGCCGGCTAGGAAGCTCCTAACATGGGATCACTAGAATTCGCTTGTGCATTAAATACAACCATAAAAACCTTTAGTACGCGTTTGGTTCATGTTTCTTAAGACGTTCAAGCAAGTTACCGAATAGGAAGTTAGCCAGTTTTCTTAAGCCTAACATAGATAAACAATCATCCAATACCACTAACAACACACTAACAACCAATAATCAATAGCTAGGTTTCATTAGATCTAAGCAAACACAAGATAAATTTAGCCTAACATGTTAAACAAAAGACAAGAATAAGATAGAATCAAACAACACATAGACATATTGAATGATTAATTGATAACTTATCTTTCAATGAAACATGGAAGATCTCAAGGCAAAAAGCCCTGAAAAAGTAGCTAAAATCGTCCTAGGGTTTTATCCCAAAATTCCACACACTAAGCTCTCCCTTAATGACAAAAATTAGAAAACTATATATAGATTTTTGGATCTGACGGCGTCCACCTTATGGATTGTGACGCCGTCACCTCGCCGCTTTTAGGGTTCCCGGATGACCTTCTTGACGTCGTCCCTCTTTAGCTCTTCAAAAATACATTCTGGCCTATCAAGGCTTGACGCCGTCGACCCTTGAACGTGACACCGTCCCCTTATGATTTAAGCCGTGACGCCCTTGATCAAGTTAAAGCGTGACGCCGTCAGAATTCACATGCTATCTCACTGGCCCGTCATGAGTAAATTTCACGTCCAACTTTTCTTGCCAAGGCATGACGCCGTCCCATGTTAATTGTGACGCCGTCAAGAGTAACTTTTAGCCGATTCTTGAGACTTTGCCGTTTTCTTCACTTTAATGCTCCAAAAACGTCCAAAATGCCTCCTTTTCCAGATTTCTCCTCAAAAGTACCTAAAATGACAAAAGGAACGATTTAGGGCAATATTTGATCAAATAAATACGATTTCGGGCTTAAATGACCCCTTAAAAGCGGTACACTTTTCGCTTCATCAAATACCCTTACACTTGAGATTTGCTTGTCCTCAAGCAAATGCGCTTTTATTCTAATCAAAATACAAGTTAGGGGTCATTTAATGCAAACATAAAAGTAATTACAACAAATATTCGTTCTACTTCAATCATAATAAGCACGGAGATTACACACTAGCACCTCACAAGTAGTGTTTAGATACTCACATCTCTCAAGTGTCATCAAAATAAATCTCATAAATGAAAACGGATAATATCTCTCACTACCTGTCATAGCAAATAGATTACCATAGGCTTGGGAAAGGATCGAAAACCTCCTCCACTAGGCGTAAGCACCTAAGATAAACTATCAAAGAGGGCTTTTAAATGGGTTATAACGTTAGGTGTAGGGAAAAGGAAAACACGGTTTTGTTGGATACGGGATATTTTACTGGTGGCTAGTTAAAGATCTTGGTCAATTACATGTACTATACAATGTTGCTAAGCCAAGACTAGACTCGATCTTAAGCTAGAAACGAAATAACAAAATAACAAAAACATAAAACAAACATAAAATGAAACGGGATGGTAGTCCGTATGTCTTTTCTATTTTTCATTTTCTCATTTTTTTGTGTTTTTTTTTTTTTTTTTTTTTTTTTTTTTTTTTTTTTTTTTTTTTTTTTTTTTTTTTAACATACACTTTTACCCTACCATCCAAAATAATACATCATAGGGGCGTTGCATTCCCCTTACACTTGAATTTTTACATAACTTTACAAATACTAATCTAATGACTCGAATTAAGATAATTGAAAAACTTGGAGTACTTTTAAAACATTTAGCACATATGGGGGTAATAAATGATGTTCTTCCCCATTACTCCATTACACTAGTACTTTACCCATGAGTCCCAATCGTCCCAAAACAATATGTACAAGGGTATGACTCGACTTAGCAACCATGTAATCAACTAGATAATTAACTTGGGTTTAAACAAATGTTGTAACAATAATGCACTAAAGATGAGTGCATACAAGGTAGGCTAAGGCGATTTGGGTGTACATTTTAGTGGGGTGTAACAAATTCTTCCTTTAAGTAAGATGCTTAAAGGTCGAAACGAAAAGATAGGCTCTGAGGGGTGTACTAGGGGTATCGTGTACTAAAAATGAGTACAACGCAAAGGGTGTGGGAGAATTACTTGACCAATATAGCCAATGTAATTATAACAAAAACACAGGTGTAAAACAATGGGTTAATCCTAATGCCTCTTATCATGTAGTAAATCTAACTACACGAATGCAGTCTCACTTGTGGCCTTGGAATGGTCCTAACGCAAGTTCTAGAATCTAAGTGCTACCGGTACACACATCATAGCATAAATGCTTTTCCTACCAATTCTAGGGGCGAACCTCACATATTTGGGGTGGAAAATTTTTTAGTGGTACGGTTTTTGTGCTAGTCATATAACTCCTATCCGTGAGACGCTCATTAAGATCAAAGTTTCACTCCTATATGTTGTAAAAAATTTTAAATTTGGCACTAAAATTACCTTAATCAAGTATTTCTCTCAGTTTTATTACACATCTACCATCAAACAAACAAAAATCAAGCGCAATTGTATTCTCTAAAATCGTACTTTTACCCTCCCCTTACACTTAAGATGAACATTGTCCCCAATGTTCAAATAACAAATGTAAAAGCAAAAAGTAAAAGAATGAAATCAAATACTCCCCTGATTCGCTCGGTGGATAATGAAATTACACGGTTAAATCTTCTTCCAAGGAGAATGTTGAAACTCCATGACTAATGCATCGCCATAAGCTTGATTCCATAAACATCTCCTTGTCCAAAATAACCTGTTAAGCCTGAGAAAACAAACACGAAAACCTGCATAACATCGGCGGGATAAATCTATATATAAGGATATAATGCTTGTGGAATGATAATTTTGCAGATTCCTGGAGATTATAAGTTGGAGATTTAATAAAAACTTTTTATGAAAACAAAACTTTCAAAAATTTCTGGAAATTAAATCTGACGCCGTCAGGTTATAACTCCTGACGCCGTCAGAAATGACCTGACAAAAATTTTCATTTTTAGTTTCCGGAAAATTTCTGGAAAAACCTTTACCTTACTTCCTGGAAATCCTGCAAAACATCATTATGACTCGATACAAGCATTTGACTCAAACAAATACTAATATGTATGCTAATTTATTATTATTACGATTCATGTTAATTTGTGTTCTAATAAACCGATTTAGATTTCCCTTACACTTAACTTTTGCAAAATACCTTTATATGTAGTTAAGACGAAGTTAAAAACAAAATAAAGCATTTTCACAATTTTCTCTTTTAACATGAATCAATAATGATAAAAATTTAACACACATACGGAAACAAATAAAATCAAACAAACAAATAAACAAACACACAAAGCAAATAAAACAAATAAAGCTTGGGTTGCCTCCCAAGAAGCGCTTTTCTTTATTAACGAGTCTTGTAGCTAGACTCAAAGTCACGGGGTCTACGTGACTTCTTCATCGAAAGTTATGTCTTCCTCATTGATCATTTCATTACCATTCTCTTGATAATGCTTGACTCGTTGAATATTCACAGTGAATTCTCTATCCTCGTCGTCAATTAATACAACGGCTCCGGTTTTAGAGGAGCTCCTGACGGTAAAAGGTCCATACCATCTAGATTTAAGTTTCCCAGGAAATAGCCTTAAGCGAGAATTATATAATAAGACCTTGTCTCATTCTGAAAACTCCTTGGGTCTCTTAATCCGTTGGTCATGCCATCTTTTCGCCCTCTCTTTGTATGTGATGGAAGATTCATAAGCCTCTAATCTCAATTCATCAAGCTCTTGGAGCTGTAAGAATCTATTTGTTCCCGCAACTGTATAATCCAAATTACAAGCCTTAAGTGCCCAATATGCTTTGTGTTCCAGTTCTACTGGAAGGTGGCATGCCTTGCCATATACCATACGGAACGGGGTTGTCCCGATTGGTGTCTTATAGGCGGTTCGAAATGCCCACAAAGCCTCGTCGAGCTTAAAAGACCAATCTTTTCTGTTTTGATTAACCGTTTTCTCTAAAATTCTCTTTATGGCTCTATTAGTGTTCTCGACTTGACCGTTTGTTTGAGGATGGTAAGCGGTGGAGAATCGGTGAGAGACTCCATATCTTTTCATGACTTTCTCCATTTGTGAATTGCAAAAATGGGTTCCCCTGTCACTAATAAGAGCCTTCGGAATTCCGAACCTAGCGAACAATTTCTTTAAGAAATGAATGACTACCCTAGCGTCGTTAGTCCTAAGGGCTTGTGCTTCCACCCATTTTGAAACATAATCAATGGCCACCAAGATGTATTCATTCCCTCCAGAAGATGGGAATGGTCCCATGAAGTCAATTCCCCAGACATCAAAAACCTCACAAACTTGTATATAATTCTGTGGGGCTTCATCCCTCCTAGAGATATTCCCAGCTCTTTGACATGCGTCACAAGTTTGTATCATTCCCTTCACATCACGAAATATTGTAGGCCAATAGAATCCCGCGTCGAAGACCTTTCGTGCAGTAGTGCTTATTCCGTGATGTCCTCCAGATGGACCTGCGTGACACTCTTTCATAATTCTAACAGCCTCTCTTTCCGAAACACAACGCCTGATTACCTGATCTGGACATCTTCGAAATAAGAAGGGTTCATCCCAAAAGTAGTACTTTAATTGATTAAAGAACCTCCTTTTTTCATGCCTGCTCATATGCTCAGGGATGACTCTACTTGCCAGGTAGTTAGCATAATCCGCATACCAAGGTTCAGAATCATTTATTAACATGAGCTGCTCTTCAGGAAATGTTTCCCGAATCTCACTCTTGTCAGATTCAGCGAGGCTGGGGTTTTCGAGACGAGAGAGATGATCAGCCGCAAGATTCTCTGCTCCTTTCTTATCACGAATTTCAACATCGAACTCTTGCAATAGTAGGATCCAACGAAGTAACCGTGGTTTAGCATCCTGTTTAGCGAAAAGATATCGAATAGCTGAATGATCTGTAAAAACAACCGTTTTAGAAAGGACAAGATACTGACGAAATTTATCAAAAGCGAATACCACGGCTAGTAATTCCTTTTCAGTGGTAGTGTAGTTTTCTTGAGCAGGATTCATGGTTTTGCTAGCGTAGTATATTGGCTGAAAGTGTTTGTTAAGCCTTTGGCCTAATACTGCTCCAAAAGCATAATCACTAGCATCGCACATGATTTCAAAGGGTAACTCCCAGTTAGGGGTAACCATAATTGGAGCTTGGGTAAGTTCCTGCTTCAATAGATCGAATGCGTCCTTGCACTCTTGAGAGAAGTCAAACGGGGCATCCTTCATGAGTAACTGAGTCATTGGTTTAGCTACCTTTGAGAAATCCTTAATGAATCTCCTATAGAAGCCAGCATGACCAAAAAAACTACGGATTGCCTTGACAGTTGTTGGATAGGGAAGTTTGGATATAGCTTCAATTTTTGCCCGGTCTACTTCGATTCCACTTCCTGAAATTTTGTGCCCCAGCACAATCCCTTCTTTTACCATAAAGTGGCACTTTTCCCAGTTTAGTACCAAGTTGGTCTCCTCACAACGTTTGAGCATTTTCTCAAGGTTAGCAAGACAGCGATCAAAAGAGTTCCCAAAGACTGAAAAATCATCCATAAAGACCTCCATGCTGTCTTCCATTAACTCATGGAAGATTGCCGTCATGCAGCGCTGGAAAGTGGCGGGGGCGTTACATAGTCCAAAGGGCATTCGCTTGTAGGCGAAGGTGCCGTACGGGCATGTAAACGTGGTCTTTTCTTGGTCCTCAGGAGCGATAGGGATTTGGAAATACCCTGAGAACCCATCTAGGAAGCAGTAGTACTCATGCCCTGCTAACCTTTCCAACATTTGGTCGATAAATGGGAGAGGGAAATGATCTTTTCGGGTTGCATCATTCAACTTCCTATAATCGATGCACACACGCCATCCAGTTACTGTTCGTTGAGGTACTAACTCATCCTTATCGTTCTTCACCACCGTCATTCCTCCCTTTTTTGGTACAACCTGTACAGGACTTACCCATGGACTGTCCGAAATCGGGTAAATTAGTCCTGCATCTAGGAGCTTAATGACTTCCTTCTTTACGACTTCCTTTATGTTGGGATTTACTCGCCTTTGAGGTTGCACGCTGGGTTTATAATCCTCCTCCATGAGGATTTTATGCGTACAAAAGGTAGAGTCAATACCCTTGATATCGGCTACACTCCATGCTATAACTCCTTTATATTTTTTTAAAACTCCTAAGAGTTTATCCTTTTGTTCACTTTTCAAAGAAGAGCTTATGATTACCGGAAGTTGATCTTTCCCTTGGAGGAAAGCATATTCAAGGTTGGTTGGGAGTTCCTTGAGTTCTACCGCAGGTGGCTCGATGATGGAAGGTTTAAGTTTGTTCTCGGGCTTACGAAGCTCAAGCTGTTCGATTTCTTGTCTGGGATAGAAGGAGACTGCATTCACATCCATAGCCTTCTCCTCCTCTAAGATGGGTAAGAAAGCTTCATCTCGCAACCAACCAGCTTCCACCTGTTCATCTACACAATTATCAATCTCGTCGGATAGTTCATCGATTTCTTCGATGAAATACAGTTGATTATCTGCTTCGAGAGAAAGATTCATTGTGTCCTTGATGTCGAAGGTTAAGCTATCGGCCCCTACTCGTAAGGTTAGTTTGCCGTCATGAACATCAATAACAGCACGAGAAGTTGCAAGGAAGGGTCTTCCTAGAATGATGGGCACAAGATCATCTTCTTCCATTTCTAGGATGACGAAGTCAACTGGAAATTTAAACTTCCCTACCTTAACCAGCACATTCTCGCATATTCCTAAGGGGTATTTGACTGATCTATCGGCCAGTTGGATGCTCATACGGGTTGGTTTCAACCCAGAATACCCTAGCTTGAGGAACAGGGAATGCGGCATAAGATTGATGCTTGCTCCTAAGTCGGCTAAATCATTTTTGACTGAAAGAGATCCAATTGAACAGGGCAAGGTGAAACTACCTGGGTCGTCCACCTTCTTTGGTAGCCCTCGTTGGGTCACCACAGAACATTCTTCTCCTAAGGTTACAAGACCCTCGAGCCCTTTCCTGTTGGTGAGCAGCTTCTTGAAGTATGTACTATATTTGGGCATATGATAACATGCATCAAGAAGGGGTATGGTGACGACCGAATTCTTCAAATATGACAGGAATCTTTTATTATCACTTTCGACCTTTTGATTCTTGAGGCGAGATGGGTATGGGACTTTAAGGGGCTGTTTGGCAGGAGTAGGTGGGGATGGAGTTACCGGAGGGGTTTGCTCGGGATTTTCGTCGTTCACATTATCGTTCTCCTCATGAGGGGTGTTGGGTTCCATGACGTTAGATGGTTGAGCTGGGTAGGGTGGATCCTTAGTAGTTGTTCCAGCACGAGTGGTGATGGCGAGTAAAGGATCTCTTTGCGGTTCGCCAAGGCCGTCGAGAGTGGCGTTGAGTTCTGCGAATTTGGCCTTTACGTTGGTTTGTTGGCTATTGATAAAGTCGTCAAGACCATTTAGTTGCAGACTCTTTTCAAACGTGAAATGCCCGAGATCATCCTCAAAAGTGCTCCTAACCTTATAGTCAGGATATTCTCCTCCTCCCTCTTCTCTCACAAGATTTCCCCAAGGGGTGAAATCATTGTTTTGGTAGAAAGTTAAGAGCGAAGGATCATCGAAGATGTCGTGGCTTGACAAGCATGCTTGTTCGGTGGTGGTATCATCCTCGCATTCCTCCACTTCATGTGGGCCGCCACATTGATCACAGATCAAGTATGGGTTTGATAACCGCTTAGTCGGTTGCGACTTGTCTAGATAAGATACCTGATCATTCAATCTACTCACCCGGCTAGCAAAAGGAGGTTCTTTCATGATCTTGGAAACGCTCATGATCGAATCGGGTTCATCCCAGGTATCGTCTTGATCATTCGCGTATTCCTCAATTCTATTCCATCCTTCCTCAACGCTTAGTTTGGCTATTTTTCCTTTTGATGAATTATTAATGCCCAATTGGTCGTTTTTGGAGACACTGTCATAAAAGATTTGGACAAGAAGCCAGAGTTCAATGCCATGATGAGGGACCTGTCTAATTAGATCCTTGAATCTAACCCAAGATTTGTGAATAGGTTCTGCTGGTCCAACATGGAAGCGGAGGATTTCGTCTCTCAACTTTGAAGTTCTTCCTATGGGAAAGAATTTCTCATAGAATTTTGAGATAAGCTGTTCCCATGTGAAGATGGATTCGGAAGGAAGTTGGTTATACCAGTCTCCGGCTCTTTCATGAAGGGTGAAGGGAAAGAATCGCAACCGGGAGGTATCTCTAGTGGCTCCGTCCGCATGGAGAGTGTCCACTAGTTTCAGGAAGTCCTTGATGTGTTGGATTGGATCTTCAGTTTTCAATCCGTGAAACTTGCATACACTTTGGACCAACCAAATATCAGTTGCACGCAAGACCCCATCCGTGTGTTCATTTGGAAAAACGATAGCATTGGAAAAACCACGAGGGGTGGGAGAAGAGTAGTCCTTGAGACATTTGGGGATTGGGATTTCGGGAACTTCCATATCGTGATTGGGTTGAGGGCTAGGAGGTGTAGAATGATGATTGGATTCTTCCTCGGAGAGGGCATCATCAAAATTGATCGTGGATGGTTCAACCGCTTGGTGGAGTCGCCTTAATTTATGCATTTCCCTTTCGGGTTCAGCATAGGGTGTGGCAAGAGTCTTTATCGAGCTTCGGCTCCTAGTGATTCTAAGATTAGGGGGGTCATCATCCAAGATTAGGGAATATCCTCCTAAAGTGCGGGCTCTAGGAGGTGGTTGTGGTTGTTGTGGTGGTGGGTTGTTGGGGTTAAGGATATTACCATCTTCCATGATGTCGGATGGTATGGTTACGAACAAAGACACGAAGAAAATAGATAGACTAAAGAAAACCTAGAAAAATAAAATAAAAATCTCACTAGAAAGGAATCTAGTGAGTAGACCTAATAGAAATAAAAATTCAACCTAAACAATAACTATTCCCCGGCAGCGGCGCCAAAAACTTGATGCGTGGTTTTGTAACCTTACAACAGGTTTTACCTCTCGAGGGATCTCAAGAGGCTTACAACCCCACCAGGCAGTGTACCTGACCGATGTAGTATAGTGTAGTGGTAAGTACGGGGGATTGATCGTTCTCCACAGGGAATAGTGTTCGTTAGGTGTGAAAGGCTACTCTAATTAGGTCTAAGGGTTGAGGAAGATTCTTTTTATGTTTTTATAGTTTTTATGAAAGCAAGTAAAATCTCGGGTTTGAAAGAGTGGGCGGAATTAGTTGCTAGTCAACTAACCCAAATTACTACAGATGCAATAAAATAAATAACTGAAAATAAAATGTGGTGAGAAACTTATGTGTAGAGAAATGTGTTTACTTAGATTTCCTTACTCCCTAACTATCTTGTACCGGTTAATTAGTGTGTATTAGTCGCGTGGATGACGGGTGTATTCCTTAATACCATTCGTGGGGTGGCGTACTTACTTCCCCAACTCTACAAGCTCCTACTTCACTCCTATGTCGAGCCGGCTAGGAAGCTCCTAACATGGGATCACTAGAATTCGCTTGTGCATTAAATACAACCATAAAAACCTTTAGTACGCGTTTGGTTCATGTTTCTTAAGACGTTCAAGCAAGTTACCGAATAGGAAGTTAGCCAGTTTTCTTAAGCCTAACATAGATAAACAATCATCCAATACCACTAACAACACACTAACAACCAATAATCAATAGCTAGGTTTCATTAGATCTAAGCAAACACAAGATAAATTTAGCCTAACATGTTAAACAAAAGACAAGAATAAGATAGAATCAAACAACACATAGACATATTGAATGATTAATTGATAACTTATCTTTCAATGAAACATGGAAGATCTCAAGGCAAAAAGCCCTGAAAAAGTAGCTAAAATCGTCCTAGGGTTTTATCCCAAAATTCCACACACTAAGCTCTCCCTTAATGACAAAAATTAGAAAACTGTATATAGATTTTTGGATCTGACGGCGTCACCTTATGGATTGTGACGCCGTCACCTCGCCGCTTTTAGGGTTCCCGGATGACCTTCTTGACGCCGTCCCTCTTTAGCTCTTCAAAAATACATTCTGGCCTATCAAGGCTTGACGCCGTCGAACCTTGAACGTGACGCCGTCCCCTTATGATTTAAGCCGTGACGCCCTTGATCAAGTTAAAGCGTGACGCCGTCAGAATTCACATGCTATCTCACTGGCCCGTCATGAGTAAATTTCACGTCCAACTTTTCTTGCCAAGGCATGACGCCGTCCCATGTTAATTGTGACGCCGTCAAGAGTAACTTTTAGCCGATTCTTGAGACTTTGCCGTTTTCTTCACTTTAATGCTCCAAAAACGTCCAAAATGCCTCCTTTTCCAGATTTCTCCTCAAAAGTACCTAAAATGACAAAAGGAACGATTTAGGGCAATATTTGATCAAATAAATACGATTTCGGGCTTAAATGACCCCTTAAAAGCGGTACACTTTTCGCTTCATCACCTAACAACCTCCATATCAATTTTGTATTTAGGTCCAAGGTTTAAGCAATCTTTATAATAAAGGCTTCTCTTATTCCAAACATGGTCCATGCCTTTTTCTTTATCCTCTTCATTGATGTCCTCAATCGCACCAATGTTGTCCATGTCAAATCGAGGCACAAAACGAAATTCATTAACCCGATAAGGCATCCTATATGTGATCCTATCTATGTGATTAGAAAACTGAACCGTGCCTTTCAAACGGTCATACCTTAAATTGGATGCTTCGATAAATGGCTTACCTAACACAACGCGAGATAGGCGGCAGTCAACAACACTTGCCATATCTTCTAAAATCATGAAGTTGGTGACAAAGGTAAAGTTCCCAACAAGGATATGTATATCCTTAATCCTTCCAACGAAGTTGCAAACTCCGCCTGGACACTTGGGGTCCATCCTAGGCTCAAGTGGTGTGTTTATGATTTGGCTATAAAGGCCTGAGGACATAACGTTGATTGGGGATTCACAGTCAATGTAAGCATGCTCAACGTATTGGTACCCAATCATACATGGTATCTTCACATTCCCGGGATCACCTCTCTTAATCTTTGGGTCAATTCTAACAAAAGGTGGTCTATCCTACCCTCATTCTTGTCACTTTCTTCCATGCTCCTATCGATTGGTTTAATAGTGACAACGTTGACGAAGTGGACATGTTTGGATGAAGAGGGGTCTTTGACTTGGGGTCCGCTATTTGTGTTCCTAGCGTCCTTATGTGGAGGTGATAGCACTTGGTTATTGAGGGCTTTCAACAAGTTGTCAATTTTATTGGTCATCTCCGTTTGTTGTTGATTGAATTCGGATTCGAATCTAGCTATCCGAGCTTCTTGAGATGCCATAAATTGGGACATCAATCCTTCAAAGTTATTGGTACTACCATTGCCGGAAGGATTGTTGTTGAAAGTACGGTTCGAGTTGGAACCGCTTGATTGGAAACGATTAGGTGGGTTGGAAGAATTGGGTTGTTGTGCGTTTTGGTTTTGTTTCCACCTAAGGTTCGGGTGATTTTTTCATGAAGGGTTGTATGAATCACCATAAGGGTTTGGCTCGGGTTTGAAAGTGTACCACTTGTCTCCCGCTCCGTCGGTACGCGAGGATGCGTAGTCCGCAAAAGCTTGTTCGGGGAGTTCCATGCAATCACGAGTGTCGTGGGGACCACTACATAATTCACATGAAGAAGTGATTTTGTTCACTTGGCTTGAAGGTTTAGGAGCCTCGTAGGATTTCATGAGAAACTTGACTTGGTCTTCAAGTTCTATGATCCTACGGTCAGAAGTGCTTGAATTGTTCGAAGGCAAAGATATTGCCTTGACCGTTTTATTCAAATCACGGGGATCACTCCAACTTTCGTTGTCATAAAGAGCAAGATCCTCTAGGAGAGCCCATGATTGTTCCGCAATTAGATCACGTAGCTTGCCACCGGCCGATTGGTCAATGGTTTGCCTCGTGGAGAGATTGATATGGTCGTAGAAGATTTGGACTTGGAGCCAAAGTTCTATGCCATGGTGAGGGACTTTTTGGAGTAAGTCCTTGAATCGAGTCCATGCCTCGTAGAGAGTTTCGCCTTGACGTTGTTGGAACATCAAGATATCATTCCTTAGCTTGGTAGTTCTTCCCGGTGGGAAAAACTGAGCAAGGAAACGAGTGGTGAGATCATCCCAAGAGGTGATGGATCCTGCGGGTTGACGTTCTAGCCACTGACTAGCTTGGTCCCGCAAAGAGAATTGGAAGAGACGCAATCGGGTCGTCTCTCGAGTGGCAACATCAAGGTCTATAGAATCAACGATTTTAAGAAAGTCCTTGAGGTGTTGATTAGGATCTTCAGAACGAAGTCCATGGAATGCGCATCCGCTTTGCACCAACCGGATGGTGTCGGATCGCAAGGGTGTGATATTGGCTCCTTGAGTGAGCTCAATGGTGTTTTGATAGCCATGGTGGCTAGGACGGGAGTACTCTCCTAAAGTACGGGCTCTAGGAGGTGGCGGTGGTTGTTGTGGTGGCGGGTTGTGGGGGTTAAGGATATTACCATCTTCCATGATGTCGGATGGTATGGTTACGAACAAAGACACGAAGAAAATAGATAGACTAAAGAAAACCTAGAAAAAGAAAATAAAATCTCACTAGAAAGGAATCTAGTGAGTAGACCTAATAGAAATAAAAATTCAACCTAAACAATAACTATTCCCCGGCAGCGGCGCCAAAAACTTGATGCGTGGTTTTGTAACCTTACAACAGGTTTTACCTCTCGAGGGATCTCAAGAGGCTTACAACCCCACCAGGCAGTGTACCTGACCGATGTAGTATAGTGTAGTGGTAAGTACGAGGGATTGATCGTTCTCCACAGGGAATAGTGTTCGTTAGGTGTGAAAGACTACTCTAATTAGGTCTAAGGGTTGAGGAAGATTCTTTTTATGTTTTTTTTTATATTTTTATGAAAGCAAGTAAAATCTCGGGTTTGAAAGAGTGGGCGGAATTAGTTGCTAGTCAACTAACCCAAAATTACTACGGATGCAAATAAAATAAAATAACAAAAATGAAAATGTGGTGAGAAACTTATGTGTAGAGAAATGTGTTTACTTAGATTTCCTTACTCCCTAACTATCTTTTACCGGTTAATTAGTGTGTATTAGTCGCGTGGATGACGGGTGTATTCCTTAATACCATTCGTGGGGTGGCGTACTTACTTCCCCAACTCTACAAGCTCCTACTTCACTCCTATGTCGAGCCGGCTAGGAAGCTCCTAACATGGGATCACTAGAATTCGCTTGTGCATTAAATACAACCATAAAAACCTTTAGTACGCATTTGGTTCATGTTTCTTAAGACGTTCAAGCAAGTTACCGAATAGGAAATTAGCCAGTTTTCTTAAGCCTAACATAGATAAACAATCATCCAATACAACTAATAACACACTAATAACCAATAATCAATAGCTAGGTTTCATTAGATCTAAGCAAACACAAGATAAATCTAGCCTAACATGTTAAACAAAAGACAAGAACAAGATAAAATCAAACAACACATAGACATATTGAATGATTAATTGATAACTTATCTTTCAATGTAACATGGAAGATCTCAAGGCAAAAAGCCTTGAAAAAGAAGCTAAAATCGTCTTAGGGTTTTCTCCCAAAATTCCACACACTAAGCTCTACCCTAATGACAAAAAATTAGAAAACTATATATAGATTTTTGGATCTGACGGCGTCACCTTATGGAGTGTGACGCCGTCACCTCGCCGCTTTTAGGGTTCCCGGATGACCTTCTTGACGCCGTCCCTCTTTAGCTCTTCAAAAATCCATTCTGGCTTATCAAGGCTTGACGCCGTCGAACCTTGAACGTGACGCCGTCCCTCTTTGATTTAAGCCGTGACGCCCTTGATCAAGTTAAAGCGTGACGCCGTCAGAATTCACATGCTATTTTCACTGGCTTATCATGAGTAAATTTCACGTCCAACTTTTCTTGCCAAGGCATGACGCCGTCCAGAGTAAATTGTGACGCCGTCAAAGGTAACTTTTGGCCGATTTTTGAGACTTTGCCGTTTCCTTCACTTTTATGCTCCAAAAACGTCCAAAATGCCTCCTTTTCCAGATTTCTCCTCAAAAGTACCTAAAATGACAAAAGGAACGATTTAGGGCGATATTTGATCAAATAAATACGATTTAGGGCTTAAATGACCCCTTAAAAGCGGTACACTTTTCGCTTCATCAAATGACCAAATTACCCTTGTCTTTTTCTGAAGAAGACAAAAGGTATTTTAGTCATTTAAGTTTATTCAGGGACCAAAAATGCAACCCAAACTTTAAAATATGAACTATTGTTGCACTTTCAAAGTTTTTAGGACCAAACATGCAATTTGGCCAAACTACAAGGACCAAAAATGCAATTAACTCGAGAATATATAATCAAATAGTTGTTACTTAGACGGTAAGGCATAAATCAAGAACAAAAGAGATTAAACATATTACGATTTATTTAAGGCATTATAAGCCGGAATTAGCAAAGTACAGTCTAGTAGGGAACCCAAGCTAGCTACCTCATTATTTTCGACTAGGAAATGATCACAGGCAGCATATGTTCCGGGTTTTACACTAAGAACTTAGTAGGGAACCCAAGCTACGTCATTTTCGACAAGGAAATGACAGACAGCATATGTTCCAGGTTTTACATTGAGAAGTTGAAATGCTAAATTTTTCGGGTTCCATGAGGAAGTATCTTCATGGCAAACCGATATTGCCTTGGCTTTTACGTTGTTGTTATCCCCAACCAAAGAAACCATATACGCGTTAATCTTGGATGCTTTATGGCAATAATGGACAGCGTAGCCATAGTATTCTCGGTGGCAAACAACAGCATCATCGACTCCATTCAGTTTCCTTACACCTTCGACTTTGTACCCTTGTAATGCTGCGCTCTCATGACCATCCACTTGTGTTGAGACTGCCTTAACTCTCTCCCCTAGCTTTGAAGAAGCAAAATCTACCATTGACTCCAACGAGTTCGCACAATAGTGATCTTCTTTTTTGTTGGAAGCCTTCTCGCACTTGTTGCATGTTTTCTCGAGCAAGCTTGCTTCTAGCGATGCAGGGCTGACTTTGAAGGCCTTGTAGATATCTTGTATCTTGTCGTATGCAAATGGCAATGAATCTGCAACTTGACGAGGCACAGATGGCGACGTTACTGCATCTTTACTGATGTGCAAGTTGACATTTTTGCCCTTCTGCAAGTCTTTCTCCAAGATGAAAAGTGCTGACATTTTCATTCCCATAATCTCTTCTTCTGATGCCACCTCATCATATCCGGGGAAATTTGCATGTGGCTTCCCCATCACATATGAAATGCTTCCCTTTTGGTTAGCGGATAATGCACCTTTTTTGTAACAAAATCAGACGGATATAATGTCAAACAAGCTAGCATGCAATAAGTAGAATGAACCTGTTATAAATACACAATGTTATATATCGGAATACGTTACTAACCACTCGGAAGAGGAGACTTAATTTCAGGATCCCCTGATGCATGACTTGCAACAACGATCACCTAAAACAAATATCAGACACATTAATGATGTCTAATGTAATTTGACAAGTATCATATCTATCTAAGAATCTTAGAAACAATATGAAAATGCATTACTTACCAAAAAAACTGTTAAAGTTTGTAAAAGATGGTACTTCATTGTTGCCAAGAACTTGAAGGTTTAGTATAATGAGAGAGATGAGATCAAGTGATGAATAAAAAGGTTAGATACTTGGACTATTTATAGGCACAAGAATGCCCTACGTCCTTGAAATTTTTACTATCCATATACATCCACTAACTATTTGTTAGGAAAATGGATTTGCAAAATTTGGACACTACTGTATTTAATAGATGTATATGTTATACATATGTATATTGGTTAATAGGTTTGCGTTCTCCTTGAAGAGAGCTTCACAACGAGCTAAAGTATGTTTAAAAAAGAGTTAATATGAATGAAATATTGTGTCTTAAAGTAGGTCACTTGAAACACAAAATTTTGAAAAAATGTTGTATCCCACATCGCCTAATAAAGGAAGTGTAGAGGTGTTTATATAGAAGTCCTGATATCAAATATCAAATTTCTTTGTTTAGTTTTACTCCAAAACCTACATGCGCGTGTAGGGGAGCAGAAAATCAGATTTCTTGGCAAAAATGGGTTTCAAGCTTGTGAATTCCACCGGACACGAATATAGAAAAAATCGCATTTCTGGGCCAAAATGGGTTCCAAGTTGGATTTCTGTGCCAAAATGGGTTCCAATCTTGTGAAGCCCTGCGGACACGAATGCAACAGCTCTGTGCGCGAATCTTTTTGTAAACAAGAAAATCGCATATTTGGAACACATTTGAAATCAATTTTATATGGCTGCGATTCTGTCTTGGTCACCAAGCTAGGGTTACACTATAAATATACCCTATGCTCATTTGGTTTTATACAACTAAAAACGTGACTCCAAGTCAAACGAATTCTGCCATCCCACGATCAGAAACACACTATGTTTCTATGATTTTCTAGGCAGTCACGTCCGGCTATACATCAGCTTTGGCCGTTGTACCCTGTGAAACAGACGGCGAATCTTAGAGAATCGTGTTAAACACGAGCCTCGCGCCATGACGTTTTATTGCTTTCTTTAATTATCGTTATTTAGAGTCTGTCTTTTGCTTCTACCTCATTCTATTTGTTTAATTTTCTGTTCTAAAATTACGGTAAATTATTATTATTGTAATCGATTTTATCAATAAAAGTGTAACAATTTCCCTATAATCTTAAAACATATTCTGTGTAAGAGAATTAAAACACTTTTTTTTTTTTTTTTTTTTTTTTTTTTTTTTTTTTTTTTAATCGGATTAATTTAATTAACAGATTTTATAAAAAAAAAAAATTTCTGTCGAAACCAAGATTGCGTTTCTTTGGAAAATCATTTTTTAAGTAAAACAAAATTTTATTAACATATTTGGTGTTATAGATCTACAACGGTTTTTTTTAAGCTGTTATTTCATGAGTTTATTTTGAGACCAAGATTGTGTTTCTAATAATTTCACTAACCATCATTTTTTATTTTGTGCGAAATAGAATTATAATGTAACCAAAGCTTACTTCCTCATAGTTCCGCTAACCATTGTTTTTGGTTTTTTGTGTGAATGTCATTTTTCATGTGACCAAAAAAGTCTTCAAGGTGGAAAAACTTTTAACACATGAAATCAAGGCTGTCAAGAGAGATAGTTTTATGTATCATTTTTATTTTTGTAAGAACTGAATCATAATTTTGAATCGAGATCGTAAGATCCTACTTAAATGTTCATGCAACATCCTAAATTTATAAAATAAATAAATAAAGTTAGAATTACTTATCAATTAAAGAATGTGACTAGAAAAGTAAGGACTAGAAAAGTAGGGATGTCAATTCTCGACATGACACGATAAACGACACAAAGTTAAACAGCTTTGGGTCGAGGATAAACAGGTTCGGGTAAAAACATGTCAACCCGTCTAACTCGTTTAATAAACGGGTCGTGTTTGGGTTGAGTAAGTATTAAATAGGTCAACCCGTGACCTCGTTTAATTACATAAAACTCTAAAAATAAATATATAACCTCGTTTTTATGTTGGATGTGGATTAAATGTATTTTGTTATAGATTTAATATGGTTGAATTACGATTATACTTCAGATATCATTGAAATTAACGTCAGAAAATTATCGTATAGTTATGTGTATGTTATTTTTGTCATATTTTAAATCCTTATATTATTTTTGCATTTAAACTAGTTAAATCAACAAACCACTAACTTTATTCACTGCTTAACCTATTTACTTAAACGGGTCCCAAACGGGTTACACGTGTTATGCAGTTATGTGTTAGGGTTGAGTTTCTTTACACGATTAATAAATGAGTCGTGTTTGGGTAGATGTTATACTAATCCGCCAACACGAGAACTCAAATAAGTTAACACGAACACGACTCAATTGTCATCCCTAATCCTAAAGTGTTAAATGAAATGTGTTACATAATGTAAGGGCTTGTTTTGTAAATTAATTAAAAGAATAAAAGAAGGATTGAGATCCTCATGTTTAATTTGAACATGAAAGGTAATGTTGAGTATTTTTTGAGTAAAATAAAAATGTGAGTCATCTATATAGACCTCTAACTTATTAAAATTTAAAAGTCTCACTTACAACAAACCCAACATTACTTCTCATGTTCAAGTAGAATATGAGGATCGCAATCCATAAAAGAAAAAACTATAGATACGTGTCTAAGGAGAAGAAGGTGAAGGGCACGTGCGTTGACAAGGTTGAAACGTGTAGCAAGTTGACGTTATAAACTATGCTCAAGATTTAATCCTTTTTGTATTTAAGATTTAAGAAGCAGCAAGTGTAAGAAACAAATGCCTTAAATCTATTTCTGAAAAACAAGTGTAAGCAGCAAGTGTATTTAAGATTTAAGAAGCAGCAAATGTAAGCAGCAAGTTGACGTTATAAACTATGCTCAAGATTTAATCCTTGTATGTAATTGAGTGTTGCGGTGGTGGGTATCATGCAACTAAAATGCTAAGTAAAAAAAATACTTATATAGATAACGAAAACCTAAATGTTAAAGAAATCATGTGAGGTAACTTTAAAGAGTATAATAATTATTATATAAATATATGTAATAAATATAATGGCATATAAATGTATTTTATTTGGCACCCTATCTTTTTATATGTATCGAATTATTTTTTCTTTTGCTATTATATTTACCCAACTTGCATTTTGCGTCAATTGTATGTATTTTGTGACTTTTTTGTCCCTTCAATTTGTTAACACTCCTATTACCCGGGAGGGGCAAAAAAGTCACAAAATACACACAAGTGACGCAAAATGCAAGTTTGGTATATAGAATAGCAAAAAAATTAATTCGATACATATAGAAAAATAGTGTGACAAGTAAGATACATTTATAAGCCATTATCCCTAATATAATTAGCACCTTACACATTTGCATCATTTGCTTTGAAAAAATCGTCTGATTTTTATGAAACACATTTTTTAGGTTTTTCTGTAAGTTCTATCGAAAAATTCTAAAATGTGTATAGGTTGGTTCACGATACACTATTACGATTTAATAATATTTTACGAACATAGTAATTTCGTATGCATTTTGAAACTCTATTGGTTTAATAATATCATTTTTGGACGGCTTTTATTGGCTAGCCGAACGGGTAGCGACTCCGGTTCCCGGTTGAAATCGTTGGTCGGGTCCGGTTTTTAAAACTATACGTACCATCAACTAGGGCTGTAAACGAGCCGAGCTGAGCCGAGCCAGGGTAGGCTTGGGCTCGGCTCGTTTAAAAATCGAGCCGATCCGGCTCGGCTCGTTTATTTATACGAGCCGAAAAGTTGAGCTCGGGCTCGGCTCGTCAAATACTCGAGCCAGCTTGTGGCTCGTCGAGCCCGCTCGTTTACATTGAATGGGATATACTTTAACATAAAAAAACAAAAAATAAGCTACACGATTTTAATCCAGGTCAAAATGTCAAATACTAATTCAATTCTAATAAAAATTAGTTCTGCAGTTCTGCAATATGGCCATCAAAGTAATTAACAAAATAACAGACTTGAGTTTCTTTCATCTAGAAGTTAATAAAATAGCATTTCCAAAAACTTGAATTACTCTTTCATCTAGTTGTATATATTATATTATATATAACTAAAGTTTAGTTTTATATATATATATATAGGGTAAAGTTAAAATAAAAAGACAAATATCCGTACACTACGTAAAAAGATTTTTTTTTCCAAAAAAGTTCGCGAAAAAATCCATAAAAATTCCACAAGATCGGGAATGTTGGTGCATGAAACTTTTGTGAAAGAAGTTTTTCTAATTTTGGGTTTTTATACGTTTTTTTTAATGCACAAAAAACGAATTTTGATGCGCAAAAAATTTTTGATGCACAAAATTTTCAACTTGTTTTAGTTAGATGCGCAATGTTATTTTGATTAAAAAAGTCAAAAGAACTTGGGTGCAAAAACGAATTTTTGATGCACAAAAAAGCGATTTAATGCACAAATGTATTTTTTCATAAATTTTTTTTGGAAAAAATATCAACTTTTAGAAAAACTTCTTTCACAACTTTTTCATGCACCAATATACCTGATCTAGTGGAATTTTTTTGGAATTTTTCGAGAAAATTTTTGAAAAAAAAAATCTTTTTACGTAATGTACGGATATTTGTCTTTTTATTTGATCTTTATCCTATATATATATATATATATATATATATATATATATATATATATATATATATATATATATATATATATATATATATATATATACGAGCCAAACGAGCGAGCTAACGAGCGAGCCAACGAGCGAGCTAACGAGCGAGCCACGAGCCAAGCCGACGTTGGCTCGGGCTCAGCTCGTTTACAAACCGAGCCGGCTCGACTCGACTCGTTTATAAACGAGCCGATTTCGAGCGAGCTTTTTTCGAGCTTTTTTCGAGCGAGTTTCGAGCAAGCCACGAGCCGCGAGCTTTTTGAACAGCCCTACCATCAACTTGTTTGCATATAAATTGTATGAAGCTTTGTGTGTTTTATTAGACTGTACAATATCTATAATAACAAGTATTTTTCATATTAGGGTCTTAAAAATAACATTTATTAGGTTGTTATGGTTATAAACTTTTTTTTTTCCTTATTTAAATTACATTGTATTTTTTTAATTATTATTATTTTTAAAACATGTATACCAAAAGTGTTTTAAAGTGTTGTAATTAATAATATTATAGTTATACTTATTAAAATTTGTCATAATTAGTGAGTGTGTTGTTAAAAGATTTTAAATCTTTCATTTTGGAAAGGTCATGAATGATTTATAATATATTATAGATTTTGAGCTAAGATGAATGTATTTTGGGCATGAAAGTGAAGGTTCGGGTTTAGTTTAAGAACACAAATTAAGTATGATTCTTGGTTTAATCTTTAAATTAGTTATATGCTTAGCTTCGTTTTTATGTCCCTAAAACAATGGTCTCGTCAATTTATATGTCCATATTGAAGATTAATTGTTCAGCTTATCATGTTTAGTTTGGTTTTGTTAAAAGTCCGAAAATGGGATTTCAAAACCCGAATTAAATGTGTATATTTATACAAAGAGTTTGGCAATGTATAGCTTAAAAAAGAGCTCCCAAACATCCCAACAGGTTCTACGTCTTTTTTTTAGCATGAGGAAGAAGTTTTTTTTTTTTTTTTTTTTTTTTTTTTTTTTTTTTTTTTTTAAACAAAAAACATGAGGAAGGAGTTGACTGGACTTCATTTCTGTTTTGTTTTAGTGTTTAAAGGCTTCCATTGTACCAAAGTTCTTATATGATTTTCGTTCGATACAACTTGTAAATTATTTAAGCAATTTCAACGTTAAGAATTGCTTGGAACAATCTTATGCCTCTAAAATTTGATACCGATTGGCATCATGGGCCGGGCCCAGTGGAACGAAGGCCCATCGACGGGAACGGGTCCGATGGGTTAAGTGGCTAAGAGCGAGTTATGGTAACAAGATCCCATCCAACCAAAATTAAAGGAGAAGTTATTTGCAATTCTATTTTCGTTACAAATTCATATTCCTTTCAAATTGTGTTTCTTTATCCTTAAGTTTAGGGATTTAGGTTTATCTTGTTCTTTTGTCTTCCTATTTATATTTATGTAAACTCCTTGGTTGGTTGGTTAATAAATTTTGAAGTTTTCTGTTAAAACGTGTTTGCGTTTTGCGTTACTCGGTTGGCCGAGAAGAACCTCCGACGACCGGCAACTTGGTTGGCCAAGTGCTCGCCGCCGCTAGGCTTTGGTCCTAGGTTATCTTTTTGTCACGAATCCTTATCAAGTGGTATTCAGAGCTCAGGGATCTCAAGATGTCGGCATAGGGAAGAGATCGCCGTCACCAACACCGTAGATTCGCCGCCGGAGGCAACAATAATGATGAACGCGACCCTCGTGATGTTGAGATCGAACGACTTCGTGAAAGGATTCGGGAATTGGAAATCAATCCTTTTAATCGCTATGAACGACAGTTTGAAAAAACACCAACGCAATCGGATCTGGACGAAACAGAAGAGGAAGAATTCAAATTTTTTTTTTTTTACAATCGGCAACAGCCACCCACTCCAGTCCAGCGCCGCCGCCATTCACCACCACCAACGCCACCACGCCGCCGTCACCGAACATCGCCAACACCACCACAACCACAGCAACCCGCTGATCCGCTCCGATCTCTAGGTCTTCGCACCGAGATTCCCGAGTTTGAAGGCAAACTGCAACCGGATGATTTTCTTGACCGGTTACAAACAGTCGAGCGGATTTTTGATCTTCGAGAAATTCCAGATAATTTAAAGGTAAAATTAGTAGCCAAAAAGTTAAAGAAATACGCTTCGTTATGGTGGGAAAACATACAAAAACAACGTTATCGAGCCGGGAAACACAAGGTGTCTTCGTGGGATAAGATGAAGCGACTCTTGCGTGCCAAGTTTCTTCCGGTCACATTCAAACAAGACGCATATATCGAGTACCACAACCTTCGACAAGGTTCTTTGTCAGTCGAAGATCTTATCACCGAATTTGAGCGAATGCGTTTACGTTGTGGGGCCGAAGAAGACGAAGAACAGATTATTGCGCGATTTCTAGGAGTACTCCGGCCGGGCATTGCCGACCCCGTTTTGTTAATGCAGTATTATTCTTTTTATGATGTGTGCAGGTTAGCCTTGCGGGTCGAACAACAGAACGCTCGAAAGGGCAAGGCTACTGCCCGGTTCCAATATTCTAGCCGCAACCCGGCCCAACCACAAGTCTCAAACAGAGCCAGACTGGTCAAGGCCGATACACCGGCCGCTCCCACTACAGCGAATGACAACTCGGGACCCTTACGTTGTTTTAAATGTCAAGGCATGGGTCATCTCAAGCGTGACTGCCCGAACAAACAAATTGTTGCATTCGTCAACGATACGGAACCCCAGTTTGACACCGAAGACGAAGAAGAGACCGAGATCCTTTACCCGGAAAAGGGTGAAGCACTTATCGCACGACGGGTGTTGAGTATCGTTGTTGCCGATCCGGAGGACGACACCAAGTGGCTGCGACACAAAATATTCAGAACTAAATGCACAGCGAAGGGACGGGTTTGTACCGTCATTATTGACAGTAGAAGTTGTGAAAACATGGTCGCCAACACCATGGTCGAAAAGCTAGGGTTACCCATCCAAGACCACCCGGAACCGTATCAATTAACGTGGTTAAAAAAAGGTAACCTAGTAAAGGTGACGCACAAGTGTTTAGTTAACTTCTTGATCGGTAACAAGTACAACGATGAGATATGGTGTGAAGTCATTCCGATGGACCGCGTGCCACTTGTTACTCGGAAGACCGTGGCTATACGACCAACGGGCAAAACATGATGGGTTTCGAAACACTTATTCCTTCAAAAAAGATGGTCTCCATGTTACATTGGCTCCTCTTAATCCTCAGGACGAGAAACCGGAGATAGCACAGATGACAAAATCCGATCTCGTCGGCCTCACGAGAAAATCACCGCCGAGTCCCGTGCTCGGTCTAGTTGTCCTCGAAGAGAACGAACCAATTGAAGACGTCCCGGTTGAGGTAATCCCATTACTCAATGAATTCTTAGAGATTTTTCCTGATGATATTCCTGCAGGATTACTGCTCATGCGGGAAATACAACATTGCATCGACTTCACTCCCGGTGCAACAATTCCTAATAAACCGGCTTATCGCATAAACCCGAAAGAGTTTAACGAATTACACCGACAAGTCACCGAGCTACTCGAAAAGGGTTTAATCTGTGAGAGCATGAGCCCGTGTGCCGTCCCGGCATTACTTGTTCCTAAACCTAATGGCACGTTTCGCATGTGTATTAACAGCTACGCGGTTAACAAAATCACAATAAAATACCGTTTTCCAATTCCACGATTTGATGATCTTTTAGATCATCTCCATGGCGCCACTATTTTTTCAAAGATAGATTTACGAAGCGGCTATCATCAAATACGACTACGACCCGGGGATGAATGGAAAACCGCGTTCAAAACACGAGACGGTCTTTATGAATGGATGGTTATGCCATTCGGTCTTTCAAACGCTCCTAGCACATTCATGCGTTTAATGAATCATATCTTCAGGCAACTAATAGGAAAATGTGTCGTCGTTTATTTCGACGACATCTTGGTGTTTAGCAAAAGTTTGGAATTGCATCTTCAACACCTGCGTGATATCTTTTTAATATTACGGGAACCAAAATTATTTGCTAACCGGAAAAAGTCCACTTTTTGACAAAAGAAGTAATCTTCTTGGGTTACTTGGTGTCCGACAATGGAATTCGAATGGACACTGCCAAAGTGGAGGCCATAACAACATGGCCAACTCCGAAGTCGTTGCATGATGTCAGAAGTTTCCATGGCTTAGCGTCTTTCTATCGACGTTTTATTCGTGATTTTAGTTCGGTGGTCGCTCCTATCACGGATTGCTTAAAACATTCGAAGTTCATATGGAGTCTGGAGTCACAAAAAGCGTTTGCAAAGCTAAAAAAAGCAGTTACGGAAGCGCCGGTATTAGCCTTACCAAATTTTGAGCATGTATTTCAGGTGGAGTGCGATGCCTCGGGACTCGGGATTGGGGGCGTTCTTAGCCAACAAAACCGACCTATATCTTTTTTTAGCGAGAAATTTAATGACACTCGCAAACGCTATAGCACGTACGATAAAGAATTCTATGCTATCGTCCGAAGTCTAGAATATTGGCGTCACTACTTATTACCGAATGAATTCATCCTCTATTCCGATCATCAAGCATTAAAGTTCATTCAGGGGCAGGCCAAATTAAACCCGAGACATGCTAAGTGGGTCGAGACACTTCAAGATTTTACTTTTGTAATTCGCCACAAAGCCGGGAGTGCAAATACGGTGGCCGATGCCCTTAGCCGGCGACCAGTGTTGACCATCACGTCAGCCGTACATGTGTCGGGTTTCGAGAGCATTAAACCACTCTATGGCGATGATCTAGATTTTATGGAATGTTGGAAAAAATGCGCGAACGCACCGTTTCGTGACTATGTTCGGCGAGACAAATTTCTTTTCAAAGGACGCCGCTTGTGCATCCCACTCTCCTCGGTAAGGGAAGCAATCATACTCGAGACACATCAAGGGGGCTTAGCGGGTCATTTTGGGCGAGACAAAACTGTTGCATTAGTGTCCGAACGTTTCTTTTGGCCAAAGCTTGTTCGGGATGTCGTAAAGGTGCTGAACCGTTGTCGCATATGCCGATTGGCAAAAACTCACCACACTAATCAAGGCCTCTACACACCGCTTCCAACACCGAACGGACCATGGGAGGACGTCTCGATTGATTTCGTGCTCGGCCTACCGTTGACACAACGAAAGAAAGATTCAATTATGGTGGTTGTCGACAGGTTTTCAAAAATGGCGCATTTTGTCCCTTGCTCTAAGACGTACGATGCCTCTCAAGTGGCTCGCTTATACTTTGATGAAATTGTGAAGTTGCATGGGGTCCCCAAAACAATCACTTCGGATCGGGATGTTAAATTCGTTAGCCATTTTTGGCGTACTCTGTGGAAGCCCTTAGGCGCCAAGTTACAGTTCAGCTCCTCTCACCACCCACAGACGGATGGCCAAACCGAGGTTACAAACTGGAGCCTTGGTAATTTACTTCGTTGTCTAGTTGGCGATAATAAAAAACAGTGGGACCTAGCCCTTCCTCAAGCTGAATTCGCATACAACCGGTCGTCCCACAGCTCAACCGGCCGGAGCCCTTTTTTGGTGGTTTACGGACGCAACCCTTTTACACCGTTGGATCTAGCTCCGTTGCCGACCGTTGATTCCTATAGTGCCGAGGGGGAGGCTCGGGCGACTCAAATCAAGCTACTACATGAACAAGTTCGGGACCAAATCACGAAACATAATTTGCAATATCAGGAACGCGCAAACAAACATCGGAAACGCGTTGTTTTTGAAGAAGGTGACTTAGTTTGGATATTTCTACGAAAGGAACGATTTCCCTCGGGTCAATACGGGAAGTTGCAGGATCGTGCGGATGGGCCATTTCGTGTTTTGAAACGTATCAATGATAATGCCTATAAGATAGATTTGCCCGGTCATTATGGGGCATCCGCTACTTTTAATGTTGCTGACCTGGCGCCGTACACGGACGGAGATGCTTTTGGAGGTGACTCGGGGACGAGTCGTTTTTTAGAGGGGGAGGATGATACCGATTGGCATCATGGGCCGAGCCTAGTGGAACGAAGGCCCATCGACGGGAACGGGTCCGATGGGTTAAGTGGCTAAGAGCGAGTTATGGTAACAAGATCCCATCCAACCAAAATTAAAGGAGAAGTTATTTGCAATTCTATTTTCGTTACAAATTCGTATTCCTTTCAGATTGTGTTTCTTTATCCTTAAGTTTAGGGATTTAGGTTTATCTTGTTCTTTTGTTTTCCTATTTATATTGATGTAAACTCATTGGTTGGTTGGTTAATAAATTTTGAAGTTTTCTGTTACAACGTGTTTGCGTTTTGTCTTACTCGGATGGCCGAGAAGAACCTCCGACGACCGGCAACTTGGTTGGCCAAGTGCTCGCCGCCGCTAGGCTTTGGTCCTAGGTTATCTTTTTGTCACGAATCCTTATCAATGCCTCTAAAATTTGACAGAAGAGTGTGTTCATTTTGGTCCACTGAGTCATCAACCAAAACCATATACTTAAAGCATTGACATTTTTGCTCATGAAATATGTACTAGCTAAGATGATGTTTTAGCCAAAATATATCATACGCATATTTGGCTATTTTGGCTATCTATAAACTTTTATAATGCCTTTGAGTCATGAAATAGATATGATTTGTCATGGTTTGTATAAATAGCATTCTGTATTTCTATGGTCATTTTATGATTAATCAAGTGACATTCTATTACGAACAAATAATTGAAGTGTCAAAATGTAGAATTCTTAATTTAGAATGCAGATAATTTTTATAAAGTTGAAGACGTAAATTTTACGAGAATAATTTGAACATATCGGATTCTTCGCGAATGACGGACCACGTGACATAAAATCTTAGCATGTAGCATGCTTAAATAAGGATTTACTTATTTATAAGGAACGTTGATTCCACCAAGATACAGTCTAGTAGGGAACCCAAGCTACCTCATTTTCGACAGGGAAATGATCACAGGCAGCATATGTTCCGGGTTTTACATGCATTAAGAACTTAGTAGGGAACCCAAGCTACGTCATTTTCGACAAGGAAATGACAGACAGCATATGTTCCAGGTTTTACATTAAGAAGTTGAAATGCTAAATTTTTCGGGTTCCATGAGGAAGTATCTTCATGGCAAACCGATATTGCCTTGGCTTTTACGTTGTTGTTATCCCCAACCAAAGAAACCATATACGCGTTAATCTTGGATGCTTTATGGCAATAATGGACAGCGTAGCCATAGTATTCTCGGTGGCAAACAACAGCATCATCTGCATTCAATTTCCTTACACCTTCGACTTTGTACCCTTGTAATGCTGCGCTCTCCTTACCATCCACTTGTGTTGAGACTGCCTTAACTCTTTCCCCAAGCTTTGAAGAAGCAAAATCCACCATTGACTCCAACGAGTTCGCACAATAGTGATCTTCTTCTTTGTTGTAAGCCTTCTTGCACTTGTTGCATGTTTTCTCTATCAAGCTTGCTTCTAGCGATGCAGGGCTGACTTTGAAGGCCTTGTAGATATCTTGTATCTTGTCGTATGCAAATGGCAATGAATCTGCAACTTCACGAGGCACAGATGGCGACGTTACTGCATCATTACTGATGTGCAAGTTCACATTTTTGCCCTTGTGCAAGTCTTTCTCCAAGATGAAAAGTGCTGACATTTTCATTCCCATAATCTCTTCTTCTGATGCCACCTCATCATATCCGGGGAAATTTGCATGTGGCTTCCCCATCACATATGAAATGCTTCCCTTTTGGTTTGAGTTAGCGGATGCACCTTTTTTGTGACAAAATCAGACGGATATAAGTAGAATGAACCTGTTATAAATACACAATGTTATATATCGGAATTCGTTACTAACCACTCGGAAGAGGAGACTTAATCTCAGGATCCCCTGATGCATGACTTGCAACAACGATCACCTAAAACAAATATCAGATACATTAATGATGTCTAATGTAATTTGACAAGTATCATATCTATCTAAGAATTTTCTTAGAAACAATATGAAAATGCTTTACTTACCAAAAGAACTGTTAAAGTTTGTAAAAGATGGTACTTCATTGTTGCCAAGAACTTGAAGGTTTAGTACAATGAGAGAGATGAGATGAAGTGTGAATAAAAAGGTTAGATACTTGGACTATTTATAGGCACAAGAATGCCTTACGTCCTTGAAAATTTTACTATCCATATACATCCACTAACTATTTGTTAGGAAAATGGATTTGCAAAATTTGGACACTATTTAATACATGTATATGTTATACATATGTATATTAGTTAATAGGTTTGCATTCTCTTTGAAGAGAGCTTCACAACGAGCTAAAGTATGTTAAAAAAAAGTTAATATGAATGAAATATTGTGTCTTAAAGTAGGTCACTTGAAACACAAAATTTTGAAAAAATATTGTATCCCACATCGCCTAATAAAGGAAGTGTAGAGGTGTTTATATAGAAGTAGGGCTGAGCATCGGTTCCGGACCGGACCGGACCGACCATGACCAAGACCAAGACCGAATTAGCCCAAAAGCCGAGACCGAGCGGTCTGGTCCGGTCTTGGTCGGTCCGATCCGTTCGGGTTGTTTGCTCAGCCCTATATAGAAGTCTTGATATCAAATATCAAATTTCTTTGTTTAGTTTTACTCCAAAACCTACATGCGCGTGTAGGGGGAGCAGAAAATCGGATTTCTGGGCAAAAATGGGTTTCAAGCTTGTGAACTCCGCCGGACATGAATGCAGAAAAAATCGCATTTTTGGGCCGAAATGGGTCCAAGCTCGATTTCTGTGCCAAAAATGGGTTCCAATCTTGTGAAGTCCTGCGGACACGAAAGCAGCAGCTCTGTGCGCAAATCTTTTTGTGAACAAGAAAATCACATATTTGGAACACATTTGAAATCAATTTTATATGGCTGCGATTCTGTCTTGGTCACCAAGCTAGGGTTACACTATAAATATACCCTATGCTCATTTGGTTTTATACAACTAAAAACGTGACTCCAAGTCAAACGAATTCCGGCCATCCCACGATCAGAAACACACTATGTTTCTATGACTTTTCAGGCAGTCACGTCCGGTTATACATCAGCTTTGGTCGTTGTACCCTGGGAAACAGACGGCGAATCTCTTTTAAGGGAATCGTGTTAAACACGAGCCTCGTGCCATGACGTTTTATTGCTTTCTTTAATTATCGTTATTTAGAGTCTGTCTTTTGCTTCTACCTCATTCTGTCTGTTTAATTTTATGTTCTTAAATTACTGTAAATTATTATTGTAATCGATTTTATCAATAAAAGTGTAACAGTTTCCCTATAATCTTAAAACAGATTTTGTGTAAGAGAATTAAAACACGTTTTTTAAAATCGGATTAATTTAATTAACAGCTTTTATAAACAAATTTTTTTCTGTCGAAACCAAGATTGCGTTTCTTTGGAAAATCATTTTTTAAGTAAAACAAAATTTTATTAACATATTTGGTGTTATAGATCTACAACGGTTTTTTTAAGCTGTTATTTTATCAGTTTATTTTGAGACCAAGATTGTGTTTCTAATACTTTCACTAACCATCATTTTTTATTTTGTGTGAAATAGAATTATAATGTGACCAAAGCTTACTTCTCATAGTTCCGCTAACCATTGTTTTTGGTTTTTTTGCGTGAATGTTATTTTTCATGTGATCAAGTCTTCAAGGTGGAAAAACTTTTAACACATGAAATTAAGGCTGTCAAGAGAGATCGTTTTATGTATCATTTTTATTTTTGTAAGAACCGAATCATAATTTTGAATCGTGATCGTAAGATCCTACTTAAATGTTCATGCAACATCCTAAATTTATAAAATAAATAAATAAAGTTAGAATTACTTATTAATTAAAGAATCTGACTAGAAAAGTAAGGAACTCGAAGTTCAAGGGCCAAATGTGTAACTTAATAATAGTTCTTAGTCCTAAGTAGGGATGTCAATTCTCGACATGACACGATAAACGACACGAACCCGACACGAAGTTAAACAGGTTTGGGTCGAGGATAAACATGTTTGGGTAAAAACAGTTCAACCCGTCTAACCCGTTTAATAAACGGGTCGTGTTTGGGTTGAGTAAATATTAAATAGGTCAACCCGTGACCTCGTTTAATTACATAAAACTCTAAAAATAAATATATAACCTCGTTTTTATGTTGGATGTGGATTAAATGTATTTTGTTATATACTTAATATATGGTTGAATTACGATTATACTTCAGATATCATTGAAATTAACGTCAGAAAATTGTCGTACAGTTATTTGTATGTTATTTTTTGTCGTATTTTAAATCCTTGTATTATTTTTGCATTTAAACTAGTTAAATCAACAAACCACTAACCTTATTCACTGCTTGACCTATTTACTTAAACGGTTTTAAACGGGTCACAAACGAGTTACACGTGTTATGTAGTTATGTGTTAGGGTTGAGTTTCTTTACACGATTAATAAATGAGCCGTGTTTTGGTAGATGTTATACTAATCCGCCAACACGAGAACTCGAATAAGTTAAAACGAACACGACTCGATTGCCACCCCTAATCCTAAGTGTTAAATGAAATGTGTTACATAATGTAAGGGTTTATTAAAAATAAAAAGAAAAAAAAAATTGAGATCCTCTCATGTTCAATTTGAACATGAGAGGTAATGTTGAGTATTTTTGTGAGTGAAAAACAAAAAGGTGAGTCATCTATATGGACCTCTAACTTATTAAAATTTAAAAGTCTCACTTACAACAAACTCAACATTACCTTTTCATGTTCAAGTAGAATATGAGAGGATCTCAATCCATAAAAGAAAGAACTGTAGATACGTGTCTAAGGAGAAGAAGGTGAAGGGCACGTGCGTTGACAAGGTTGAAACAATGAAACGTGTAGCAAGTTGACGTTATAAACTATGCTCAAGATTTAATCCTTTTTGTATTTAAGATTTAAGAAGCAGCAAGTGTAAGAAACAAATGCCTTAAATCTATTTCTGAAAATAGCCGGGTAATTGAGTGTTGCGGTGGTGGGTATCATGCAACTAAAATGCTAAGTAAAAAAAATACTTATATAGATAACGAAAACCTAAATGTTAAAGAAATAATGTGAAGTCACTTTAAAGAATATAATAATTATTATTATATAAATATATGTAATAAATATAATGGCATATAAATGTATTTTATTTCGCACCCTATCTTTTTATATGTATCGAATTATTTTTTCTTTTGCTGTTATATTTACCCAACTTGCATTTTGCGTCAATTGTGTGTATTTTGTGACTTTTTTTTCCCTTCAATTTATTAACACTCCCATTCCCGGGAGGGGCAAAAAAGTCACAAAATACACACAAGTGACGTAAAATGCAAGTTTGGTATATAGAATAGCAAAAAAAAATTCGATACATATAAAAAGATAGTGTGACAACTAAGATACATTTATAAGACATTATCCCTAATGTAATTAGCACCTTACACATTTGCATCCTTTGCTTTGAAAAAATCGTCCAATTTTTGTGAAACACATTTTTTAGGTTTTTCGGTAAGTTCTATCAAAAAATTCTAAAATGTGTATAGGTTGGTTCACGATACACTCTTACGATTTAATAATATTTTACGAACATAGTAATTTCGTATGCATTTTGAAACTCTATTGATTTAATAATATCATTTTTGGACGGCTTTTATTGGCTAGTCGAATCGGTAGCGACTCCAGTTCCCGGTTGAACCCGTTGGTCGGGTCCGGTTTTTAAAACTATACGTACCATCAACTTGTTTGCATATAAATTGTATGAAGATTTGTGTGTTTTATTAGACTGTACAATATGTATAATAACAAATATTGTTCATATTAGGGGTCTTATTAACATTTATTAGGTTGTTATGGTTATAAACGTTTTTTTTTCCTTATATTAAATTACATCGTATTTTTTTAATTACAGTAGAACCTCTATAAATTAATAATCGATAAATTAATAACCTCGATAAAACTAATAATTTGTCCGCTCCCAACTTGGGACCAGTACAAAATTGGACCTCAATCGATAAAATAATAAGATAATAATTTTTTGAAATCCTATTGTAAATATATTGGTCCCAACGAAACAATAAATTAATAATTCCCCAAAATATTCCAAAATTCTAAGATTGTCTAGTAAAAAAAGAATCTATAGTCACTTGTTTTTTTTGTAAACTTCAAATCTATATTGAGTTCATCTTTAAATTTCCCCATTGCACTTAATAGAGTAGACATTGTGTTCTCGTATTGCAACAAAAAGTTATGAAGAGTCGTTGTCGCTTGCAATGCTTCTTTTCGAGTGACCGGTTCCAAAGCTACCGAATCATCTCAACTTCATCATCAACTGGATTTTGAACGGTATCCGCCACAATTTCTTCAATGCTTTGAACGTTGTAACATTCATTATTTTCACCAGGATAATCCAACAACTCATTTACATCCATTTTATGCCGATAATGCATACCCGTAATCAAGTTCTCAAGCTCATGAATGTCTTCTCCATAATTTACATCATTTAAATCACTTGAGCCATTTGTATTCGCCGAACGAATTTTACAGTGCCGAAAGCAATTTGCGATGGACTCTTGTTTCACATTTCTCCAAGCTGAGACGGCCAAATTGATAGCATCTAAAACATTAATCTTTTCTGGAGAAGAAATGTCCAACTCATAACCTTCCAAAATCTTACGATAAAACCTTTTATGGTAGTACATTTTAAAGGCTCTAATTATCCCAGCATCACATGGTTGAATTTTTGAAGTCATGTTTGGCGGTAGAAAAAACAACTCAATGTTTTGCAACCCTTGAATATTATTTGAATGGGCTGGACAATTATCCACTACCAAGAGAATTTTTCGACCATGCATTTGATCATCTAGCCAACGAACATATTCTTCAAAAAGCAACCCAGTCATCCATGCTCTTTTGTTGGCACGGTATTCACAATCTAGGCTATTCATGTTGACATTCTTAAAACAACGTGGCTTTGCATACTTACCAACGATCCATAGAGGAATTTTTTCCGAGCCATCCTCATTGCAACAAATAACAATTGTAAGTCTTTCCTTGTCCTGTTTCCTACCTTCAAGTTGTTTTGTTGCAAGTGAATGGTCAGCTTGTGACCTGTAAAACAAACCAGTTTCATCCATATTAAAAACATCTTTCATTGGAAATTGATTAATTTTATCCCTTATAGACACCAATTAATGGTGTGTGTTATCGTGAGATTTTGTTTAGACATTTGTTTATGTGCACGTTATGTTAAATTGTTTTGACACTATGTTGAAGCTAGAATATCATAGTAGTGTTTGCGCGTTGGTTTTCACATTGTACTCCTTAAGTGGATTCTTTTAAGCGCCTACTTAATGGAACTTTTTGGTTAATTTTCTTGTATCTTACTGTCATTTCAGATAGTTGCCAACTGCACATGTATGTGGCAAACAATCAGTCTCCACAACTTATCAGTTTAGTCATTATAAATCCTATCATACGCGCATTTCTTCACCGTATCACTACTAACAGTCAAATAACATTAAGCATTTCTCAGTTACCTAAAAAACATAACACTACAATTCCCACCTTCATTTTCTTTAAGAAAACATACAACGTGTGACATACACATACTATGATCATATAAAACTATGATTATACTAAATCTTAACACCTAAAAATGTTGGTATCTTTGTGTGTCGTAGTGCACCCAAACAGGGTAATGATAATCAATCAAGGGTACCGGATATTCACTTGAAGTCGTGGTATCACTTTCCAATAGAAACTATTCGACCCTATGCCTGGGTTGCACGAATATCTCTATGGGATAAAACCAAGTGAAGTTCTTGTTCTAGGCACAAAGCAAGAACCGATCGTACTTTAGTGTTTAGGGTTTTTTTTTATATGTCGTGTCTTTCATGCCATGTGATGATCTCTATTTATAATAGAGTATACTCAAAACCCTAGCCCATGGAATTATGAATAATTAACGGCCCATTAATTATCCATAATAGTTTCCATAAATGTAGGAGTCGGTGGTTATACCAGCAGCAGGATCAAATGCCTAGCAGCAGGATCAATACACTAGCAGCAGGATCAATACACTAGCAGCAGGATTGATAACGCTTAACAGCAGGATCAATACTAGCAGCAGAATTGATACTAGCAGCAGGTTAACAATGCTAGCAGCAGCAATGAAGCTATCGGCAGTAATGACAATGCTAGCAGCAAGAACAGATAATGCTAGCAGCAGAATCAACTGCATCAGCAGCATTATCATTTATACTTAGCAGCTTCACACCAAACCACATAACATGAGTCAGGGTGTTCATTGACCTGATGGGTGTATACTCCATACCTCCAAACCCATTACCAGGTGTAAACTCATCCCTCAAGTGCACTAAATTTTCCAACAATCCTCCCCAAATTTAGTTCACTTCCTTTGCATGAAAAATAAACACAAAACAAAACATATGCATAAATGAAAATATCTTGAAGATTGAATTCTCATCTTAGTACCTTACAAGTTCAAATATTCGAGAATCAGGGTGTTGTAAGAATTGAACCCTTCAACCCATTTGAATACCTGAATATAAAATACACATACATTTTCAAACACTAAAATACTCCTGACACTATACAAGCCATGTGTCCATATCCAATTAATAAATGTTGTAAAAGCTAAAAGTCCTAAAGCTTCCTGAAGCGGCAAAACTTCAACATTTACATAGGTGGTTCATCTTTTAATCATGCCCCTGCAAAGCACTTTTTCAAAGAAAATCAACCATTAAGAAGTGAAGACTTCATCCTCCTTTCCAGCAGGTTCTGAGCACAACCTTAGGATGTAAATAAAACAGTGCTCCAGTCCACTAAATGTTCAGCTTGCCACATTGAACTCAGCTCCAAAGTTTCCTCAGGAGGGAGTTGGGTGTCTTTGCATTCAGTGACTAAGGTGGACTTAAACCCATCCCTTTTGCAGACTTAAAAACCAAGTCTCTAGCCAAACCCTTCGTCAAGTGATCAGCTAAGTTTTGTTGAGATCTAACAAACTCTATAGATACCACCCCATTCATGATAAGCTCACGAATCATGCTATGCCTGACACCTAAGTGTCTAGACCTCCCATTGTACATCTGGCTATAAGCCTTTGCCAATGTAGCACTATCACACCGGATAGATATAGGTGCTATAGGTTTAGGCCACAATGGAATCTCAAGAAGCAAGTTTCTCAACCATTCAACTTCTTTACCAGCAGCAGCTAAGGCCACAAATTCAGATTCCATGGTTGAACTGGTGATGCAGGTTTGCTTCTTGGATGCTGATGAACTCAAATAAGTACATTTTATTACTATCATTTATCCTATTAATTTGACTTGTTTTACTATATTATGTATGAGGATTGATACTTAATCGTTTACTTTTGTAATTCTCAGGTAAAAACAAGCATTTGGTGAAACTTAGCGATTTTGGACTAATAATGGAGCAAAACGTGCATAAAGTGAAGAGTCTACTGACATGGACAAGATCAAGTCAATTCTGCTCCAGATGCGCCGCATCTCACTCTCGAAATGCGCCGCATCTCTATCAAGATATCACCAGATACGATCCAAGATACAAGAAGACATGCGCCGCATCTAATAAAGGGTTACGCCGCATCTTCTGGCGGTGTACGAATATTCCTGAATATTATAATCTTGGACCCCACGCGAAGTTAAGTACATGCGCCGCATCTACTTAAGTAGATGCGCCGCATCTTTCCTCAGACACAAACTATAAATACCCCGTAGACCAGACGCATTAAAAAGATTCGGAAGTTCGAAAACCTAAAGACCGAACAGAAGAGAAGGACGAATTCAGTCAAGAGGCAGCACAAGACACACCCAAATCGAAGATACAAGAGCTGTAAGAAGGTGCTGCATGTATTTAATTCATTAAGTAGTTTTGTTTTATTGTTTTAGCAAACTTTAATTCATCAGGATTGGTGGCTTGTGTAATGTGACAACGGAAAGATTGCACTCCCTTTAATACTTGCTTTCCCATCAATTAAAGTTTATATGTTGATGTCTTTGGTTACTACTTATTAGTGCATTGACCACCTCTGTGTTTATTAGTGGCTTGCGGGCACCCGACTGCGGGACAAGGTGTGGCTCCCACGGTTGTTTCTAAATTGATCACTTAGGAATAACTTTTAGACATAAGTCGTCATTAAGGGTTTACTCGCCGATAAGAATAGGACCAACGAGAAAGGGTTAATTACATACACTTCATATAAAGCTATCAATAAAACAAGTGACAATCTACTTAATCATAAGGACAGCCCTCTTATTGTCTCAAGTGTCTATCTGTGTACGTGTGTGCTACTTGCTGATTCGTGCCTATTTGTTTATTTTATTATTTAATTGCAAACAAAACTGTGCCAGTCTCTCAGGCTGAAACCCCCTTGCGTTAGGATATTAAAATACTGATTAGAATAACGAGATAATACGTTTCACTCTTAGTGATCGACACTCTACTTACCATTATCTTCATACTGACCGGGTACACTGCTCGTTAAGTGTGTGTGTTATTGATAAGTCGGCTAAATATAAATTTAAAACTTGAGTAGGCATTAAAACTGCTAAACCGCAACGACACATCACGCGCATCAAGTTTTTGGCGCCGCTGCCGGGGAGTGAATTGTTATTATCTGTTAATTTGATTAGTATTTTAATTAGGTTTTTCTTTTTATTAGATTAATTGCATCATTGTACTATTTTGCATATTTGTTGTATTGTGTGTTATTTGTTTGCTTTTGTTTTTATTTTTGTGTGTTTTATTTTTGTTTCGTGTGTTTTATTTTTGTTTTTATTTTTCGTATTTTTCTGTTCTGCTATCGTTGTACTGTGCTAAATCAAACGATACGGCGCATCTGATCTCTCAGATACGGCGTATTGCGTTTAATTTTTTTTTAATACAACGCGTTTAATTAATTCGATACGACGCATCTTTTCCCCAAGATACGGCGTATCTGTTTTTAACAAGAAAATTTTTCTAAGCGATAAAGTAATACGACGCATCTGCTTTTGTAGATACGGCGTATCTGTTTTTGATAAAAATTTTTCTAAAACATTAACGCCATACGACGCATCTTCTTTTGAAGATACGGCGTATCTATTATTTTAATTAAAAACAGTTTGCGAATTATTAAACAAATACGGCGTATCGATTTCCGTCGATACGGCGCATCTTACTGAATCAAAAATCTTTTATTTTTAAACATAACGAAAATACGGCGCATTAACTTTCGTTAATACGACGCATTTAATTTTAATTAGATAAATTGATTTTTGATTGATTAATTCGATACGGCGCATTCATAAATTTAAAGCGGCGTATCTATTTTCTGAATAAAAGTCTGATTAAATTTTAACGTATTAAGATACGGCGTATCCAACTTTTTGGATACAGCGCATCGTCTGCAGATATCAGCTATTTGTATTCTTATATCCGTTTCTATATTCATTAATTTCTCTCCTAGCGAACAAATCCTACTGATGATTTTACCTTGGATGACAGATTTTGCTATGGAAGACATGTCAGTTAACGGATATCTTGCTAAGGAATGCTTGTTTTCAGATTCATTCAACGTACTCATGATCGATGCAGATTTATTCTCCTGGGAGACTCCTCTTGACGCTGCTTTTAAGGAATTTATGCGTTTATGCAACATTGACAAAGAGGTATTCTCTTATGATGTATTTGTGAGGTACACTGGAGAAGAATTGTCGCTCTTATGGCCTAAGATTGAAGCAGAAGGATTGAACTGGACTACTATCGAAGAGGATGATGGGAAATTCTCTCTTGCATACATGGACTCAAGCAACAACAACTGTGGTGGAGACAATACCCAAAACTCTTACATGCCTTATTTCGAGTGGTACTGGGGATTAAATGAGAACTATCAGGATAATGACATGAATTATGCTTTGGCGGAATTACTATTTCATGGCAGAATAGTAAGATTGATAGACCTCTCCCTCAATGATTGGTTAGAACTCAAATATGGTAGTCCGGAATTTGCCCCTGCAAACGAAGTCAAGGAGATTATGACTTCATGGTTGACTCGGAGTTTTAAGAAGCAATTTAACGAGTTCATGGAGATAAAAAAGAATATGATTGGAAAGGTTTGCTTTGACGTTAACCATGACCCTAACGATGTTGATTTTTCAGAATGGTTAGCTAGTAAGTTTAATAACCATAAGAGCATGGATCGAGCTACTAAGGATACATTATGGGTATATTGGATGAGAGGAGAAGACGAAGAAGTAGAAAGCAATTATGGGTCGTCACTTCATGATTCAACAATCAATGAAGGCATTGAAGAACTTTTCAGAATTGACATTGATTTGTTAGAGTATGAGACGCCCTTGTGCAAGCAGTTCAAGGAATTTAACTACCTTCTTCGAGTCGATGATGATGTGCTTACTGGGGATCTACCAGGATTTAAGACTTATGATGATTTCAAAAACACCTGGTACTATGAATGGAATGACCAAGTACCATGGGTATCGGATAAACCATGGGAATTTGAGCACATTAATCATACCTGTACACCCTTCGTTTTCAAGGACGGGAGTAGTGTTTGGCCAACCTGTGATTATAAAAGTGACGGAACCTGTAATGGGGGAAGTATAATTGGGATGAAAAGAGTTGGAAAGGATGTAACCTTTGAAGATTATGAGTGGTACGATAACGTTGAAGACTGCCCACGAAAATCGGAGGCTTTACAAGAAAAGGGCAGGATTGAACGCTTGAAAGGACTTAAGGGGACATCGGATACTACTTTCTGGGAATGGGTGCATAAACAGTTTGATGATTTCACAAAGCTTAGTCGACGGTTACAATATGATTTGGAAAGAGAATGGGAGGCGATTCAAGATGATAATAATGATAAGTCGTTGATTGAGGAACTAGATGACTATTTGATTAAGGATCCTTATTTTAAGTTTGTTGACAAGGACGAAGAAGAGTTCACCAAAAGAAAGTGTCAACTACTTGGGATTCCATACAATGAGCCACCCATGATTATTTCTGAAAAATTTAAAATCATCAAATATTCTTTGGGTCCTGATGAAGAATATACTGCTGTGATGACCAAAAGTTATATTAGATTAAGTCGAACGGAGGAAAACGTCGCAGAGATATACGGGAAAATCTTTCGGATGAAGGAAGAAGGATGGACCGTGACAAGGACCGAGTAAAGAGCTGAACGTGAGTCTAACTTGAAGACTCTGGAATAAAGACAAGTGCTTACCGGGAGACAACCCGGATTTATCTTTTATTATTCTGTTTTCTGAGTCGAGTCAGTCCAGGCCGCACGAAGATACGGCGCATCTCAGTCCTGAGATGCGACGCATCCTCTGCAATGGTCATATCTTATTTTATTTTTCTGCATTTTTATTTTTCGACTTTAAAACTATTTATCAGTTTATTTTAATGCGGCGCATCCCTGGTTAAGGATGCGGCGCATCTTTATTCTGATCCGTATTTATTCCAGGCTCGATACGGCGTATCTTCTTCAATAAGATACGGCGCATCGACTGACCTGATGATTTTCAGTTTTAATTTTTAAGTTTTATTTTACCTAACTACTAATGTATTATGCAAGTTGAACCTTTCTTATCTTAGGTGTGTTTTAAAAGTGTTGGTGGTATTATAGTTTCCTGAATTTTCTGTGGATACATCAAGTATGAAGCTTTAACGTTCTAATCCACAAGAAGTTGATTTTTGCTCATATACAAATGGAGGATCATACCGAGCAAATCTCAGGGGAGTTTTTCTGTTCTAATTCTTTTTATTTTCCAGTTTTTAACCTTTTATACAAACAACGAGGACGTTGTTTAACTTAAGTGGGGGGATAGGAGAATTAGAACACTTAACACTTACTTGTCCTAAACTTTTTCAAAAATTATGCTTAAAATGTGCTTAATATATCAAACTTAAAAATTTTTTTTTAGCATGTTTTTGTTTAAGATCTAAGTTGCATAGCTGCACACATGACGTTATTTTCAAAAATTGTGATTTTTACAAAATTCACAAATCTATGAGTGTGCCGGTGACTTGTAAACTTTAGAACTTGGCTTGTATACTATTCGAGACCACCATAATGAGTATTATTTATATAATTGGAATGACTTGTCTAACTTGGTAAAATTCTAGGATTACACCCAAATAGCCTTTATATGTTATGTGTTATTGACTAACTACACTGGTTAGTTAACCCCCGTATAAACCCTTTTGTTACTCTCATTTTTAGAGTAAGATACCCCTAGAAAAACCCTCAGAGCCATTCCTTTCGTTTCTTACACCTATGTTTAAAATGTTTCGTTACACCTTAAAACTTAGCCTACCCTGTAGATTAGAATCCGTGGTTGGTTAATTGCTATAGGCAGAGTGTGTTTCCTTACATTACCTGTGTTCGCGTGCGTAATTCATTATATATGGTTAGGTCGGGAAATTGCACAATGCAAATTGGAGTGAAAGTAAATATTGTATATTTTTGAGTTTATTTTTCGTGTGTTTACTACTTTCACTATTAGCGTTATTTCTGAAAGTATGAAAAGTATGAAAAAAATTATCCGGAAAGAAAGTTGTAGTGATGTGGTGAAATTTTACACATCTATGTTTATGTTTCAAGTTTAAAAAAAAAAAAAAAAAAAAAAAAAAAAAAAAAAAAAAAAAAAAAAAGAAGTTGGATGTTTATTTTAAGCCAACGATGTAGAGTTATGTAAGTGGTCGATATCACCACTATTTGTTGTATTATATCTATGGATTGAATGGGAATTGGCAGTTATGGGAATGCCAATTAAGGATTATTCTTTGATTAAGATCTTGTTGAGTATAATTCGTGTCTACCTAAAGCGTGTGTTTCAAGTGTTAAAGCGTGAGTTATTCAATGATATGAGTCTTATTCATGGGATGGTTGGGATAGTGATTAACCACACTTAGGATTTTAATTTATTTGTTTTGTTTATTTTTATTTTTATTTTTACACCAATTTATATCCCAAATGTTATCCATACCCTGTATTGTTCTTTATCCAACCGAACCTTTGATTTATTGAGATTAGGGATTTGAGCAATCTTAAGTATCGTAGTCGTGGATTCGGCTATGTATTTATGATTTTGTCGCCCTTTTTGATATATTATTATTGGTGAAGTTTGGACCTATCTTTAGCCTATTCGAGTTAAGGATTTGAGCAATTGCAAGTATCGTGTTCGTGGATTCGATCATATATTTGTGATTTTGTCGCCTTTTCTGGAATTTGAGATCGATAGAAAAGAGAATAATTAACCCTTAAGCCTAAAAACCCTTTTTACCGCTTTAGACTTGTTATTCCTTAGCTTTAGTGGTGGAGATGTGTATACTTGCCAAGCTTATGATAGAATATTCGTCGCGACTGGACAGTTAAACGATTAGATTTGCTTTTATCGACTTATTTTATTTTACTTCTAATTCGTTAAGTGTTTAGTTGTGTGATTACGAAATAAACGAATACATGCTTAAACATAAAAATAAATCCTAACATCTTTTAGGATACATTTTCATGAGATTTAATCTAAGGTTTACTTGGGGACAAGTAAAGTTCAAGTGGGGGGATATTTGATGAACTCAAATAAGTACATTTTATTACTATCATTTATCCTATTAATTTGACTTGTTTTACTATATTATGTATGAGGATTGATACTTAATCGTTTACTTTTGTAATTCTCAGGTAAAAACAAGCATTTGGTGAAACTTGGCGATTTTGGACTAATAATGGAGCAAAACGTGCATAAAGTGAAGAGTCTACTGAAATGAAGAAGATCAAGTCAATTCTGCTCCAGATGCGCCGCATCTCACTATCAACATGCGCCGCATCTCTATCAAGATGTCACCAGATACGATCCAAGATACAAGAAGACATGCGCCGCATCTAATCAAGAGTTACGCCGCATCTTCTGGCGGTGTACGAATATTCCTGAATATTATAATCTTGGACCCCACGCGAAGTTAAGTACATGCGCCGCATCTACTTAAGTAGATGCGCCGCATCTTTCCTCAGACACAAACTATAAATACCCCGTAGACCAGACGCATTAAAAAGATTCGGAAGTTCGAAAACCTAAAGACCGAACAGAAGAGAAGGACGAATTCAGTCAAGAGGCAGCACAAGACACACCCAAATCGAAGATACAAGAGCTGTAAGAAGGTGCTGCATGTATTTAATTCATTAAGTAGTTTTGTTTTATTGTTTTAGCAAACTTTAATTCATCAGGATTGGTGGCTTGTGTAATGTGACAACGGAAAGATTGCACTCCCTTTAATACTTGCTTTCCCATCAATTAAAGTTTATATGTTGATGTCTTTGGTTACTACTTATTAGTGCATTGACCACCTCTGTGTTTATTAGTGGCTTGCGGGCACCCGACTGCGGGACAAGGTGTGGCTCCCACGGTTGTTTCTAAATTGATCACTTAGGAATAACTTTTAGACATAAGTCGTCATTAAGGGTTTACTCGCCGATAAGAATAGGACCAACGAGAAAGGGTTAATTACATACACTTCATATAAAGCTATCAATAAAACAAGTGACAATCTACTTAATCATAAGGACAGCCCTCTTATTGTCTCGAGTATTTATCTGTGTACGTGTGTGCTACTTGCTGATTCGTGCCTATTGATTTATTTTATTATTTACTTGCATACAAAACTGTGCCAGTCTCTCAGGCTGAAACCCCCTTGCGTTAGGATATTAAAATACTGATTAGAATAACTAGATAATACGTTCCACTCTTAGTGATCGACACTCTACTTACCATTATCTTCATACTGACCGGGTACACTGCTCGTTAAGTGTGTGTGTTATTGATAAGTCGGCTAAATATAAATTTAAAACTTGAGTAGGCATTAAAACTGCTAAACCGCAACGACACATCACGCGCATCAGATGCCCAAGAAATTGCACCTCCACCAAGTAGGAATACCCAGCCACTAGTAGACGAATTGTCCTCAATGTTACTGATCCAACTTGCATCAGTATACCCTTCTAGTACAGAAGGATAACCAGTATATGAGAGACTATAATCCATAGTTTTCTTCAAATACTTCAGTACCCTCTGAATTGCTTGCCAATGATGAGCACTAGGATTACTAGTATACCTGCTCAGTTTACCCACAGCAAATGCAATATCAGGCCTTGTACAAGTCATGGCATACATCAAGCAGCCAATCACCCTAGAATACTCAAGTTGAGATACAGCCTTGCCTTTATTGGGCATGAGCTTCTCACTTGTATCCATAGGAGTACTCACTGGAGTACAGTCAAAGTAATTAAATTTCCTCAACACCTTCTCAATGTAATGAGATTGAGAGATAGAAATTTTGTTACTTTCATGTTTAATCCTTATACCAAGGATAACATCAGCCTCCCCCATATCCTTCATGGAGAACCTTGATGACAAAAATTCCTTTGTCAGGTCCACTTGACTTTGGTCAGTGCCAAAGATCAACATGTCATCAACATATAGACAAATGATGACTCCTTTACCAGATTCATCAAATTTGCTATATACACATTTGTCAGACTGGTTAAGTGAATAACCACTAGACAAAACCACTTCATCAAACTTTTGATGCCATTGCTTAGGTGCCTGTTTAAGTCCATACAAGGACTTAATCAGTTTACACACCTTGTTTTCATTGCCAGGCATGATGAAGCCCTGAGGTTGGTTCATGTAAACTTCCTCATCCAATTCACCATTCAAGAAAGCTGTCTTCACATCCATCTGATGAATAATCAGATTGTGAATTGATGCCAAAGCAATTAGCAATCTTATGGTACTGATACAAGCCACAGGGGCATAAGTATCAAAGTAGTCAATTCCTTCCTTTTGTTTAAAGCCTTGAATGACTAACCTAGCCTTGAACTTTTCAACAGTTCCATCTACCTTCATTTTCTTCTTGAAAATCCATTTGCAACCCAAAGGCCTGCAACCAGGTGGTAGATCAGCCAACACCCAAGTGTTGTTGCCCATGATGGAGTCCATCTCATCATTTATTGCTTCCTTCCAGAAAGCAACATCTTGGGACTTCATTGCTTCATCAAATGTTTTGGGATCATCCTCAACATTAAAGCAATAGGAGTGTTGGTCAGAGACCTCATCCCTTGTTCCTTCAATCAAGTACAATTGAAATTCAGGTCCAAATGATTTTGGAGTCCTCACCCTTGTGCTCCTTCTGAGCTCAGGTTCAGGTTGTAGTTTCACAACCTCATCAGGAACCTCATTAGAGGTTTCTGACACACCAACATCATTGGTTCCATTAGGAATCCTCTGACTTGGTCTAGGGACTGAAGAGAATCTATTCTCATCAAAATTTGCATCCCTTGATTCAATTATAGTGTTAATTGAAACAGACTCATTAGGTTCAATAACATAGAACCTATAAGCCTTGGAATGCTCAGCATATCCAACAAAGATGCATTCAATGCCTCTTTCACCCAAAGTTTTATGCTTTGGATCAGGGAGTCTCACAACAGCCCTACAACCCCAAACCTTGAGATAATTCAAGTTGGGTTTCCTTTTAGTCCAGAGTTCATAAGGGGTAGTCTTGTTCCTTTTGTTAGGAACCCTATTTAGCAAATAGCAAGCTGTTAACATAGCTTCACCCAGAACCCTTGACTCAGTCCAGAGTAGGACAACATGGAATTAACCATCTCCTTTAGCACTCGGTTTTTCCTTTCAGAAATTCCATTTTGCTGAGGAGTATAAGGGGTAGTCGTTTCATGGATAATACCAACAGACTGAAAATACTGAGTATCCATGTACTCACCTCCCCTATCAGTCCTTAATCTCTTGATCAGGGACTCTTGTTGCAATTCAACTTCAGTCTTAAATACTTTAAATTTATCTAATGCTTCATCCTTAGTATGTAATAAATACACATAACAATACCTAGAAGCATCATCAATAAAAGTAACAAAGTATTTCTTATTCCCCAAAGAGGGAGTAGCATGTAAATCACATAAATCACTATGTATTAATTTCAATATCACAGATTCACGTTTTACATCTTTAAATGGTTTCTTAGTTATCTTGTTCAACATACAAGTATTACACTTTTTAGTGTCCATGTCAAATCCTGGGATTAACCCATCCTTAGACATATCTTGCATACGTTTAAAGTGTACATGGCCAAGTCTAGCATGCCAAAGGGTTGAATCATATAAACTAGATGTAGATATAAAAGCAGAATCAACCACATCATGAACAATATTAAGTCTAAACATATGATTACATAAATAACCAAATCCAATAAATACACCATTTTTAGACAAAACAAATTTATTAGATTCAATCACTTGTTTATAACCACAATTATTCAAAACACTACTAGAAACCAAGTTTTTCCTAATATCAGGAACATGTAAAACATTTAATAAAGTAACAATCTTTCCAGAACTAAACTTCAACTCAACACTTCCTCTTCCATGCACCAGGGCAGTTGACTCATTTCCCATATGAAGAATAGAACCATCATTCACTGACTCGTAGGTCTTGAACCAGCTTCTATCTTTACACACATGGATTGTAGCTCCAGAGTCAACCCACCAAGTAACATCATCATCCTGCACAAAGAACAATTCAGATATATATGTAACATAATAAATCCAAAAAGACTTATTAAATATATTCTGACCTTTCAGGGAATTGGAGTTACCATTCCCACTTGTGCCTGATCCATTGGTCTTATTGCAAATCTTTCCACCTTTACAATCCTTCCTAAAGTGTCCAGTTTTACCACACTTCCAACAAGTAGCTTTAGACTTCTTGTTAGGATCAGTTTTGGTGTTTTCCTGATGTTTACGCTTGCCCTTGTTGTCATTGTGCCTGGTGGAGTTGTTATGCTCCACCATATTGACAACTGATGGACCAGCAGCAGTGCTGCTCTTTGGCTTGTCAATTTCATGCGCCTTGAGTGAATCCTCAATACGCAAATGACTGCCCAACTCAGTAAGAGTTAATTCCTCCTTCTTATGCTTAAGCATATGCTTGAATTCTTTCCAAGAAGGAGGTAGCTTATCGATGATACAAGAGACTTGAATAGCCTCATCCATGTTCATCTTGTGTTGTGTGAAATGACCAAGTATACCAAGAAGTTCGTTGTATTGGTCCATGACCGGTCTAGAATCGACCATTTTGTAATTGTTAAAATTACTTACAAGAAACTTCTTACTTGATGCATCCTCTGCCATGTATTTGGCTTCCAGAGAATCCCATAGTTCTTGAGAAGATTCAACGTTTTGATAGATATCAAAGAGAGTATCAGACATACCATTGAGGATTAAACCTCTGCAGACATAGTCATCGTTCTCCCACTTGCTTCTGGCTCTCATCTGTTCCATTGTAGCATCATCCCCATAATCAGCAGGGATCGGTGTGGTCAGAACAGTCACCCACTTCATGCTGGTCAGCAGGAACTTCATCTTCTTTTGCCACCTTCGAAAATCCACACCTTCAAACTTTTCTAGCTTGGAAAAGTTAGCAGCTATTTGTCTCATAGCATCAGCCATTGATTATCACTGATGTGCCCGGTTCGGTGCAAGTTTTAAATTTATAAGGGGTGAATTACCGAATCTAATGACAACACATACGAGCAAGTATACTCGTCCGTTGTAGCAAGATTTTGATGGTAAGTCGGGATCGTTCGCAGGGATTTGTGTAGTGAATCGAATTGTAAGTTAAAAACAACTTTCTCAAACAAGTAGTAATGATATTAGGAAAATTCAAATGATTAAAAACTACACTTGCTTAGACTAGTGTACTACAATTGACTAATATGATTGTGATAACTTTGGATAACATGTTGGTTGTGATAATTAGTTTTGGCACTAATCTATTGTTTCTACAAATTAAACCTTCGTCAAGATCTTGGTTTATAAAAACAAGCATTACGTTTAACCAATCAATTCAAGATCAATTCAAGGTTCATGAGTTGGTGTTCCTCAAACACAAAAACAATCTTTTGTTTTATCAAACAAGCTTAGGAAATGGTCAATACAAAAGGTAATCGATTATAGACAAAAGGTCACAATTGAAAGTAAACTATTAATCTCTCGACCTTTAAATTGGTTTACAATCAATCCATTTGGATAGACAAAAGCATTTTCATTACAATCACAATTAAGTTCCTTTGTTTAATCAAGAATAGTGGAAGACAACAATCATTCATAGACAAATGATTATAACTAGTGGAATAACAATAGTTCTTTCGACCCTTAAGATTACTAGCACTAGTTAAACTTGATTACCCAAATGTCACTATGAAACTTTATCACAATTGGTTCTTAGAATCAACTTGAAATTGGATTAAAACATGTTATCACAATCATATGCCAATCAATAAATAATACACATCATCTAAGCAAGTGCACAAAGGCACTAGCCGCTCATAGCAAACATAAATGCAAACTCAATACTTTGAACATTAGAAACCATGATTGAAAGTCTTACAATGATTGGAAATAAGATTACAAGTGAAAGACAATGATTCCACAAGCAATGGTAATGGTGTATTCGACTTTCTTCCTTCTCCTGGACCTAAGGACGAATTTCTTGAGTATTTTCTATGAGTGGTTCTCTCCTCTAGCATACAAGCACTCCCCCTTTTCTAAAGATTGATTGGTATATATAAATACCCAACAAATGGTTCAATAAATTGCTCTAACCAAGGGTCTAAGTGCATAAATGCTTCTCTTGCTCTCCAAGTAGTATTGAATAGGTTAGAATACTGAAAAGAAGGACCTAGAACCGGATTTGTAAAGTCACAATCCTTAATAAAGAAGTTTTGGGTCAACATCAACCTCCAACCGATCGGATAGAATGGTCTACCGATCGGTTGGTCTTCTCGGTAAATCCCAATTCTCCCCATCCGATTCGGTTACGGGCGGCGACCGATCGGATGGCTACTGTTGGTGGACCTTTTTCTTGGACTTTTCCGTATGACTTGTTTCTCGGTCGTAGCTCTTGATTCTTTGATCTTTCCCTTCATCCTTAAGCTTATTAACTCGACTACTTGGACTTTAACTCATTGAAATACCTTACGGTGCAGAACTTGACACAAGACCCACATGTAATCATAAATATTTCCTTCTACCTCATTTTTGCATCTTTTCCATCCATTTTCCTGTCTTTGGCTACGAATGCTTTGCAAACACACTTTGGTACGATTTAGTAACAAAAGCATATAAATATAACCACAAAACATATATAAAACTACCAATAACGCTACTAAAAACATGTTAGATTTAAGCGTTATCAAATCCCCCACACTTGAACTTTGCTTGCCCTCAAGCAAATCTAGAAATAAAAACAATTATCCACATGGTATACACAAATGATTAGGAAAATGTGATGCAAATCTATCAAGCACGAGTACAAGCTAGATTCATCGTTTTAAGCTTTTATGGTTGAATCATCGAGATGTTTGACAATACCCAAATGATTTTCTTGCATGATACACATTACAAAACACTTCACAAAAGGAAAATGAAATATAATTCACTCAAACACTCATTTGTATGATTGGAGGAGTATATAAGAGGAATGACACTCACTTGCTCAGTCATGATCTAAATATTACCATAGGCTTGTACAAGAAACAAAACTACACCGAAATGGTGTGTGAGCGCCAAGTATACATATCAAAGAGGGCTTTTATTTGGGTTTAAGGCTTAAGGGTAATAATGGACTAATGCGCCACTATCTCATGCAAAACATAATAGCTCGCTAACAACGAATTCTTGCATTACCAAATAACGGATGGTCACTAGATTTTACCTTGGTTCGCTAACGACGTTACTTGCATAACGGATGGTCGCCAAAATACGCCCTCGATCGCTAACAACGTTAGTCAATTCCTCAAGAAATCGGATGGTCACTACATGTCCATACACTTAATAATTTCACAAAGTCAAAAAGGGTAGGATAAGGCATGGAATATATTTATGAAATTGGTTGAAAATAAAAACAAAATTTAGTCAAAGTCTATGAACCAAATGTTACTAGCTATTACAAACCACTATCATGCCATTTTGCGAAAAACTCCATACTTCCTTTATTCATACTTGATTCACTAGCCCATTGGCTTATTCTTGTCACCTTATAGTTGCGATGACTCTTCTTCTCTTTTTTTTTTTTTTTTTTTTTTTTTTTTTTACTTGTCATCTTATAGTCGCGATGACCTTACTTGGATAACAACTTTCGGAGCTTGCGCTTTCTTTGAACTTTCATGATTTCCACATAACATCCATCTTGCCAAATAGCTAGCAACCAACCAAGACTTGACTATGGATAAGGCTAGGCTAAAAGGTGTAAAATCTTTTTGAATTTTTCTGGATTGTATCAAAAGAAAAGATAGGCTCGGCGGGTGTAACTAGGGGTATCTAGCATTAAAGACAAATGCTAATAAATGGGTCCATATGAGTGGTTAACTAGCCAATGTAACTAGCTAATATAGCATTATATGAAAATGGAAGGCCATTTGGGTTAAATCCTAAGGTTGCCTCTTATCACGCATATACACTTATATCACAAATGAAATGTGATCTCACAACGGTCTCGTAATGATTTACATGTACAAGTTCTAGAATAAATAAAATCACCGGCACACTCATAGCAAAAGATCTAAGCATAAAAGATGTATGCTATATATAGAACAGGCTCAAATCCTCACAATTTAGTAGAAAGGGCTATGATCTGTGCTAGCTAATGTTATCGATCCCAGAATGGATTGCAATATTAATCGGGACACATCTCGAATTTTCAAAATCACAGAATTTTACCAGCGGATAAATCCAGTTATTCTAGTATATGATCTTTAAAATGACAAAAGACTAGATTACAAGGGCAAACAAAATTTAAAATTCAGCTCGAAACTTACAATCTATTCTTATTTTCCTATTCACCCCCCCATACTTAAGTTAAGCATTGTCCTCAATGTGATAAACGACAAAGAATGAAATAGGGAAATAAGAGAATAAACCGTATTTTCTGCTCAAGAGGAGTCTTGATCCTAGCGTCAAAGCTTCGAAATCATTACCTGCAGAAATCTAAAAACAAAAGAAATACACACGAGATATTCCTACGATTTATTTAAAGGTTAGTGATACACCCCACACTTAAGTTCAACTAAGCGATTTAGAAAAACTTTGGGATTTAATCACTAGAAAATAAAAATGAAAATAAAAATAGCAACACACGGGTTGCCTCCCGAGAAGCGCTTATTTTATTAACGAGTCATCAGCCGGACTCGAACTTCTCTCTCTTCATGTTGGTGCAATTGCTGACTTCTTCTTTGGAAATTTTGGAACGTACAGCACATTTCCAATCACTATTCCTTCTCCAGTTTCATCTATGTATTCCAACTTAACTTTCTCCCACGGTCTTGGAAGAACATTATAGATATAACCGGTGTCTTCGGCCCACGGAGTGTTTTTCTTAAAATCGGCCGGGAAGGGTGTCATAAATGTTATGGCTTCATATTCGGATTCAGGCGGAATCTCTTGAATAGAAACTTCATTCAATTGCTCCTTGTCATAGTATAACTTAATTCGGTGCCCATTAACAATGAAACTTCCACCATGTTTGTCATGCAATTCAACATATCCCGATGGAAATCCATGTTTCACTGTATACGGTCCGAACCATTTCGGTTTCAGCTTGGGAGCTTTGAACTTATACTTCATGTTAAAAAGCAGAACTTTGTCTCCAGCTTTGAATTCTTTTTTGATTCTTAGCTTTCTGTCATGATAAGCTTTTGTTCTTGCTTTGTAAAGTTTGGAGTTCTCATAAGCTTGTAGTCTAAGCTCATCGAGTTCATGCAATTGCAACAATCTCTTTTCTACAGCTACTTTGAGGTCTGGGTTACAGCTTCTTAGTGCCCAGTAAGCGCGATGTTCGATTTCGAACGGCAAATGACAAGTTTTTCCATACAACAATCTGTATGGTGTTGTACCAATTGGTGTTTTGTAAGCCGTGCGAAATGCCCACAGAGCATCATCTAGTTTTCTCGACCAAACGGCGGGATTGTCTTTAACCGTTTTTTCGAGTATCCTTTTTAAGGCTCTGTTGGTATTTTCGACTTGACCACTGGTCTGTGGGTGATAAGCTGTAGCGAAACGATGATGAACTCCGTATCGCTTCATAATTTTCTCCATTTGTTTGTTATAGAAATGGGTTCCACGATCACTTATCAAAGCTTTAGGAATTCCATAACGAGCGAAAAGCTTTTTGAGAAAATTAACAACTACTCGTGCATCATTGGTGGGTAGAGCTTCCGCTTCAGCCCATTTGGAAACGTAATCAATAGCAACGAGAATGTATTCGAATTTGTGGGATTTAGGAAATGGTCCCATGAAATCAATTCCCCAAATATCGAATAATTCACAGACTTGAATGCTCTTTTGTGGCATTTCATCTCTTCGAGAAAGACTACCGGATTTTTGGCAAGCATCACAATTCTTAACAAGAGTATGGGCTTCTTTAAAAATAGTCGGCCAATAGAATCCAGCATCAAAGACTTTTTTAGCGGTGGTAGAAGGACCATAATGTCCCCCAGTTGGGCCATGATGACATTCATCAAGAATTCTTCTCGTTTCAGAACCATAAACACATCTTCTAATCATCCCATCAGGACACATTTTGAAAAGATAGGGTTCTTCCCAATAATAATGTTTAAGATCCGAAAAGAATTTACTTCGTTGGGCATGAGTTAATCCTTTCTTTAGAATTCCTCCAACGAGATAATTTGCATAATCGGCAAACCATGGAATTTCGTTGTCATCAATTGTATCAACAGTCATGAGTGTTTCATCCGAAAAATAATCATCAATCTCATCTTCTTTTAACTCTTCCAGATTTGGATTTTCTAAACGGGATAGATGATCGGCGGCTAGATTTTCTGCTCCTTTCTTATCTTTGATTTCAATATCGAATTCTTGGAGTAGTAAAATCCATCGGATGAGACGCGGTTTGGCATCTTGTTTTGCAAACAGATATTTTAACGCTGAATGATCGGTGAACACGATTGTTTTCGAAAGTACAAGGTATGATCTGAATTTATCGAAAGCGAAAACAACGGCTAACAATTCTTTCTCTGTAACTGTATAATTCTGTTGAGCATTGTTGAGTGTTTTGCTGGCAAAATATATAGGATGAAAATGTTTCTCTTCTCGTTGTCCTAATACAGCTCCAACAGCAAAATCGCTTGCATCGCACATAAGCTCGAATGGTAGTGACCAATCAGGGGAAACCATAATGGGTGCACTAGTCAGTTGTGTTTTCAATGCTTCGAATGCTTTCATGCAGTCTGCATTAAATTCAAAAACAGAATCTTTTTCAAGAAGTTTCGTCATTGGACGAGATATTTTGGAAAAATCCTTAATGAAACGACGGTAAAAACCTGCATGTCCTAGGAAACTTCTAACGGCTTTAACGTTAGTTGGGGGTGGTAATTTGGTTATGACATCGATCTTTGCTTTGTCAACCTCCATTCCTGCGCTGGAAATTTTGTGTCCTAACACAATTCCTTCAGTTACCATGAAATGACACTTCTCCCAGTTGAGAACAAGATGTGCAGCTTTACATCTTTCAAGCATTTTATCGAGGTTAGAAAGGCAAGCTTCGAATGAGCTTCCGAAAACTGAAAAGTCATCCATGAAAACTTCCATAGACGTTTCAAGCATATCTTGGAATATAGCAATCATACATCTTTGAAAAGTCGCGGGAGCATTACATAATCCAAAAGGCATACGCCTGTAAGCGTAAGTTCCAAAGGGACATGTGAATGTAGTCTTTTCTTGATCAGCCGGATCAATAGGAATTTGAAAATATCCTGAAAAACCATCGAGAAAACAAAAGTATTTGTTTCCTGCTAATCTCTCAAGCATTTGATCCATGAAAGGCAAAGGAAAATGATCTTTTCTGGTGGCTTTGTTTAATTTTCTGTAATCAATACATACTCTCCATCCGGTGACAGTTCTAGTAGGAACTAATTCGTTTCGTTCGTTGGTCACAACAGTCATTCCTCCTTTTTTCAGAACACAGTGAACAGGACTCACCCAAGGACTATCCTCGATGGGGTAAATTATACCGGCATCAAGAAGTTTGATGATTTATTTTTTAACAACTTCTTTCATGTTGGGGTTGAGTCAACGTTGTCTTTCTACAACTGGTTTGGCATCTTCTTTGAAATTGATTTTGTGTTTGCAAAAATCAGGACTGATTCCTGGGATGTCAGAAGTTTTCCACGCAAAAGCTTCTTTATGCTTCTTAAGAACTGAGATCAGACATTCTTTCTCATAATCATTGAGCAACGAAGATATGACTACTGGAAGGAGTGAGTTGTCTTCCAAGTAAGCATATTCAAGATCTTTGGGAAGTGGTTTCAACTCAAGATCAGTCGGTGGTTCTTGAAGTGATGTTTTGATCCTCATTTGATCATTAAAACTGATTTCCTCAAAATCTTCTTCTATTATCTCTCCTTCTTCAACTTCTTCTTCTTCTTCATCAATCTTTACTTCCATAAAATCAGCGAATTCCTTATCAAAATTTGTTTCACTAATCTTCTCTGAAATAGTCATGTATGGATCAGAATCTTCAAGTAATGCATCCAATTCTTCCTCAGTGACTTCATCGATTACATCAATGTTAAAGCAAGTGTCATCACTGGAATGTGGATATTGCATTGCTTTATCGATTAAAAAGGTGATTCTATCTTCTCCAACTCCAAGATTGAGTTCTTTTCCTTTTACTTTGATGATCGCATCAGCGGTGTTTAGAAAAGGTCTTCCTAAAATAAGGGGTACTCTACTGTCTTCTTCCATTTCTAAAATCACAAAATCCACGGGAAAAAATGAATTTACCTACTTGGACAAGCATATTCTCAGCAATACCAACAGGATATTGGTAAGTATGATTAGCTAGTCGGATACTCATCCTTGTGGGTTTCAAGGTGTTGATGGAAAGTTTCGTATACAGCGAATAGGGCATCAAATTGATACTCGTACCTAAATCGGCTAAAGTATCGCATGTGATGTTGTTTCCTAATATGCATGGAATTAGAAAACTTCCGGGATCTCCGAGTTTTTGTGGAATTTTGTTTTGAACAATAGCTGAACATTCTTCATTGAGAAAGGTAGCGGATATTTGCTCCAACTTGTTCTTGTTGTTAAGAAGTTCTTTCAAAAATTTCCCGTAATTGGGCATTCCGGCTAAAACATCAATGAGAGGTACATTGAGTCTAACTTCTTTGATTATTTCAACAAACTTCTTATAACGTTCCTCCATTCTTTCTTTCTTAAGGCTCCGAGGATATGGAATTTTTGGAGTGTATGCTTTAACTGGTGGTTTGGGTTTGGGTTTGGGTTTGGGTGGTGTTTTTGGTGTATTTTCCTTCTTGGATTCTTCATCTTCATCCTCACTATCGTAATTGATAGTTGTGGTATTGTTTGGGTTGGGTGGTGGATCATAAGACAGGCCACTTCTTGTGAATACAACATTGATATGCTCATTTCTGGTTTGTGGTGGACGATAAGTCTTATCATTCGATGATGATGATGGTTTTGGGTTGGTTTGGGTGTTACTAGGCAACGAACCTGATGGTCGGGAAGAAATTTGATCAGAGAGTCTACCGAATTTGTTTTCAAGATCTTGGATAGACGCTTGATGATTTTTCTGACCTTGCTCAGCTTTGGTCTTGAGATTGAAGAATTGATTCTTGACGAACTCGTTGGTTGATTTTTGAGCTGTGACGAATTCTCTCATCATTTTTTCAAAATCTGTTTCTTCAGGTTTCTTGTCGGAATTTTGTGAAGTTTGGTTCTCTACTTTTGGTTGGGACTCATGGTTGTTATCCCTTTGTCGGCGATCTTGCCAACTAGCAGAGTTTCGTCCGTAATAATTTCCACGATATCCGCCTCCACGGTATCCTCCTTGGATGTAATTAGCTTCTCCTTCTTTTGGTTGATCCATAGGTTGATCATCGCATTCTGATGATGGGTGGTTACCTCCACAGTTGTTACAACCATCTCGCATTTCTTTCATCTCTCCTTTAAGATCTTTGTATTGCGAATCGATTCTGGAAACCAAGGTTTCCATTTTCTCTATGAGTTTAGATGAATCAGAACTTTCAGCAAAGGCAACGGTTTTTCTTAAGGGTTTTGTCTTGGCATCTTTTGACCAGTCGAGTTTGAGAAGAACTCGGTCTTCAAGCAATTGGTATGCCTGGTTAGGAGTCTTATAAAGAAAAATTCCTCCAGCATCAAGAATTCCTTGAGATGTTTCATCAAGTCCATGGTAAAACATTTGGATAATGGTTCCTCGTCCTAAACCATGTCCATGATAACTTCGAAGTAAATCCTTCATACGAAGCCAGGCTTCGACGAGTGATTCGTTAGGGTTTTGTGTGAAAGCACGAATTTCTCCCATGAGTCGATCAAACATTGCAGGTGGAAAGAATCGGCTTACAAAAGCTTGCCTCATCTCCTCCCAAGTAGTGATGATTCCTGGTGTTAATTCGTTATACCACACTTTTGCATCTCCAGCAAGTGATGACGGGAAAAGTTTGAGTTTAATGGCATCCACATTTGTATCACCGTATCGGAACATGCCACAAATTTCAATGAATTCGGCAACGTGTTTGTGAGGATCGGCCCTCGAACGGCCATCGAATTGACGGTCTTTGATCATGGAAAGATGGTGACCTTTCACGGTGAAATTGTCACCTAAGTTGACAGCAACAATAGCAGCTCCAGGAGTGGGTGCTACGGCTCGGTTTGCTTCCCACATGGGCTGATCGTCAGCCATGGGAAAAGGTTGATCAGTGAATGGGTTATAAACGACTTTGGCTTCAAAAAGGTTATCAAAAGTTGGGTTTGGTACTCTTGGCACACGATTGGCTAATGGAACAAAGGGTATTCTTCTTCTTCTTCTAGATCTTGTTCGAATCAAACTTTCGGGATCGAAAAGTGGTGGAATTGGTTCTACTCCAGTTGATCGAGTGTTCATACAATTCCCCAGAGAATCGAGGCAATGTCTAAACAAACGAATGAAGAATGAAAACAATTTGAAAAGATCAGAATCGTCCAACCGATCGGATAGAATGGTCTACCGATCGGATAGATCTCTCGGTAAATTTGGTTTAAAAGATCCGGTCGGATGGAAGTGTCCGCCGATCGGATGGTTCTCTCGGTAAATGAAAATTTTGAAAAACCGATCGGATGGATGAACAACCGATCGGATGGGCAGCTCGGTAAGACTTTTTTTTTTCTTTACGAAAACTAACTATGTTAGAAATGGACTAAAACTTACAGAAACACGATCAAAATCCCCGGCAACGGCGCCAAAAACTTGATGTGCCCGGTTCGGTGCAAGTTATAAATTTATAAGGGGTGAATTACCGAATCTAATGACAACACATACGAGCAAGTATACTCGTCCGTTGTAGCAAGATTTTGATGGTAAGTCGGGATCGTTCGCAGGGATTTGTGTAGTGAATCAAATTGTAAGTTAAAAACAACTTTCTCAAACAAGTAGTAATGATATTAGGAAAATTCAAATGATTAAAAACTACACTTGCTTAGACTAGTGTACTACAATTGACTAATATGATTGTGATAACTTTGGATAACATGTTGGTTGTGATAATTAGTTTTGGAACTAATCTATTGTTTCTACAAATTAAACCTTCGTCAAGATCTTGGTTTATAAAAACAAGCATTACGTTTAACCAATCAATTCAAGATCAATTCAAGGTTCATGAGTTGGTGTTCCTCAAACACAAAAACAATCTTTTGTTTTATCAAACAAGCTTAGGAAATGGTCAATACAAAAGGTAACCGATTATAGACAAAAGGTCACAATTGAAAGTAAACTATTAATCTCTCGACCTTTAAATTGGTTTACAATCAATCCGTTTGGATAGACAAAAGCATTTTCATTACAATCACAATTAAGTTCCTTTGTTTAATCAAGAATAGTGGAAGACAACAATCATTCATAGACAAATGATTATAACTAGTGGAATAACAATAGTTCTTTCGACCCTTAAGATTACTAGCACTAGTTAAACTTGATTACCCAAATGTCACTATGAAACTTTATCACAATTGGTTCTTAGAATCAACTTGAAATTGGATTAAAACATGTTATCACAATCATATGTCAATCAATAAATAATACACATCATCTAAGCAAGTGCACAAAGGCACTAGCCGCTCATAACAAACATAAATGCAAACTCAATACTTTGAACATTAGAAACCATAATTGAAAGTCTTACAATGATTGGAAATAAGATTACAAGTGAAAGACAATGATTCCACAAGCAATGGTAATGGTGTATTCGACTTTCTTCCTTCTCCTGGACCTAAGGACGAATTTCTTGAGTATTTTCTATGAGTGGTTCTCTCCTCTAGCATACAAGCACTCCCCCTTTTCTAAAGATTGATTGGTATATATAAATACCCAACAAATGGTTCAATAAATTGCTCTAACCAAGGGTCTAAGTGCATAAATGCTTCTCTTGCTCTCCAAGTAGTATTGAATAGGTTAGAATACTGAAAAGAAGGACCTAGAACCGGATTTGTAAAGTCACAATCCTTAATAAAGAAGTTTTGGGTCAACAGCAACCTCCAACCGATCGGATAGAATGGTCTACCGATCGGTTGGTCTTCTCGGTAAATCCCAATTCTCCCCATCCGATTCGGTTGCGGGCGGCGACCGATCGGATGGCTACTGCTGGTGGACCTTTTTCTTGGACTTTCTTTGATCTTTCCCTTCATCCTTAAGCTTATTAACTCGACTACTTGGACTTTAACTCATTGAAATACCTTACGGTGCAGAACTTGACACAAGACTCACATGCAATCATAAATATTTCCTTCTTCCTCATTTTTGCATCTTTTCCATCCATTTTCCTGTCTTTGGCTACAAATGCTTTGCAAACACACTTTGGTACGATTTAGTAACAAAAGCATATAAATATAACCACAAAACATATATAAAACTACCAATAACGCTACTAAAAACATGTTAGATTTAAGCGTTATCAATCACTAAATAGTTTCTATTGATTGTTGGTATCTTTGTGTATCGTAGTGCACCCAAACAGGGTAATGAGAATCAATCAAGGGTACCGGATATTCACTTGAAGTCGTGGTATCACTTTCCAATAGAAACTATTCGACCCTATGCCTGGGTTGCACGAATATCTCTATGGGATAAAACCAAGTGAAGTTCTTGTTCTAGGCACAAAGCAAGAACCGATCGTACTTTAGTGTTTAGGTTTTTTTTTTTTTTTTTTTTTTTTTTTTTTTTTTTTTTTTTTTTTTTTATGTCGTGTCTTTCATGCCATGTGATGATCTCTATTTATAATAGAGTCTACTCAAAACCTTAGCCCATGGTATTATGAATAATTAACGGCCCATTAATTATCCATAATAGTTTCCATAAATGTAGGAGTCGGTGGTTATACCAGCAGCAGAGTCTGATGCCTAGCAGCAGGATCAAAACACTAGCAGCAGGATCAATACACTAGCAGCAGGATTGATAACGCTTAACAGCAGGATCAATACTAGCAGCAGAATTGATACTAGTAGCAGGTTAACAATGCTAGCAGCAGCAATGAAGCTATCGGCAGTAATGACAATGCTAGCAGCAGGGACAGATAATGCTAGCAGCAGAATCAACTGCATCAGCAGCATTGTCATTTATACTTAGCAGCTTCACACCAAACCACATAACATGAGTCAGGGTTTTCATTGACCTGATGGGTGTATACTCCATACCTCCAAACCCATTACCAGGTGTAAACTCATCCCTCAAGTGCACTAAATTTTCAAACAAAAACTATGTAAATATGCATAATCCGAACC
>CP139505.1:14172806-14426805 GCA_021014915.2 Artemisia tridentata subsp. tridentata | reverse complement strand
TAGTGGCTACAGCAGACTTGTGAAGAAGATATTAAAAGATCAGAAATTTGCAACAGTGAAAAACAGTGTTTTGCAAGGTGCTACAGTAGAAAACAGTGCATCTACAGTAACTTTTTTTTTTTTATTATTATTATTATTTTTTTCTTCGGCTACACCCACAAACAATCCGCTCTTTCTCCATCATCCTTCTCTCTAAAATCTTTTTATGATAAAACACGTTTTCTTCATAGATTGATCTATTTTGAAGCTTAGCTTCATTGTATATACGATTGAAAAGGAAAGAATCATAACAAGTGTGTTACATTCTTCCTTTAATTCGTTGTACCATTCCATCTTATATCCACGTAACTCACAAACATTTACCCATCATACTACAACAAAAATAAACGACATCCAATCTTATCCTAGATGATACAAATATACAACATCATTCAAATAAACCAACACATGCCCATCTTCAACGCTAAACAATAATCAAATAAATCATCCAACAAACAAGTATTTCAAGATCGTTTCAGATCCAAACAACACGAAAAGAAATCATCATAGATCTATACTTCTGATAAAGAACAAAAAACCAAACGGTTCCATTCCTCCTTTCATTCGGCCAAAACAAGAACATCAAAATCAATAGCCAAAATAGATCTCAGTTCAACTCTTTGTGTAATCAAATATTCATTCAAAGAACAACACCACAAGAGCTTTATCATCATAGATCTATATCGAAGTACATAACTTCTTTTTAATATCCGAATCTTAAAAAGAAATAACCAAAACCAATCATTTCTTTCGTTCGATCAACAAAACAAGAAATAGAGTGTTACATCTCCTCCCTGAAGACCGATCCCTCAGAAAGCAATGATATGGTCTCCACCATCCTGACACTCCTTCAGTCTTCTCCTGCTCAGTCTGCTCCTAAAACAACAGATGCTTCCACTGAAGCTCCAGTATCTATTGAGGGGGAGAAAGTCACTCCAACTGTGCCAACTCCAGAACAACAACTTTTTAGGCAGTTGGATCCACACAAGCAGACAAAGGAAGATAGTCAGACTCCTGATGAATTAGTACCAGAACCAAATGCTGAAGTTATTACTAAAGTCGTGCCTCTTCAAAGCTTTATGCCAATAACTACGACAACTTCAGCAATGGTCATCTCATCAGTACCTCTTGTTGATACAAGTACTCCAACTCCTATTCTTACTTAGGCAACTTCAACATCCACAGAGTTCCTGTTAGACCCGTTCCCCGGGTACTGGGACCCCACCCTAGATGAAAGTGGACCAAAGGCTTTATGTGATTAGCTAGTCAACGAATGTAACATTTTAGTAAAAACCGATAGTCAAGTGATAGTCAAAGAATGTATTGTGAGATTATGGGAAAGTATTATGTGGCAAGAATAGAAAGGAAATAGACTTAAGGGACTTATGTTGTCATAAGTCCAATATGTTACAAAGTTAGTTGTGGCTAAAATAGAAGGAAAGGGACTTGAGGGGCCATTCTTGCCAATGGCCCAAACTTATGTTTTAGCTAGATATATCCAAAGATTTCTAGAGAAATCCACATTATTCTTGAGTCCTTGGGGAAGGCCGGTTCTAGAGAGGAGAAAAAGGGAGGGAAAGTTAGATGATGTCCAAAGGTGAAGAAGATGAAGATTAAATGCTCATAGCCTTCACTAGCAATGATTTCCCAAGTAAGTGTTATCCTTATTATGATGATTATGAGGGTAAAGTTTAAGGATTAAGTGGGTTTTTATCATATGATCAAGATATGATCATATGATGATGTAGAATGAAAGAAAGTATGTTTTATGGGTTAGGTTAACCCTTGTTTATGTATTTGATTGTTATGTTGTTAGGTTTTGATTATTGTTAAAGACGATGATGATGATGATGATGAAAGAATGTGATGATGATGATGTTCTTGTTATGATGTAGCTTGGATTAAGGTAAGTAAACCGGTATAATGTAAAGTTATAATGATTTCTATGCATTATGTGTTATGTGGCTAATATGTTAAGGTTTTGGTTGTTAGCATAATGGTAGTTATGTATAAGAGATTATAAGGTTAGTGGATGTGTTAGTATGAGTGGATTAAGGAAAAGGAAATGTTAAGGCTTAGGTGGCTAAGGTATGTGTTTATGCTCAATGTTATTGGATTAATGGTTGTATCATATGTAATGTGTTGAATGAGGTATAATGTTAAGTTATACCCGTTTTACTTACTAAGCATTCGTGTTTACGGTTTAAGTATTCAATGTTTTGTAGGCAAAAGTATTGAGATGAAGGCTTGGATAAGGATTAATGTTGGATATGCGATTGGTAGAAGGATTTGGTAAGACATAGAGCTAGGTAGTAATCCGTCCCGAAACACTTATCTTTTATTTCTCTATCACACAAGTCAACCACTTGTGAATGGTCAACCGTAATAAATGATAAAAGACAAACAGCCTCAGAACGAATGCTCGTGTGTAGTGTGAAACCAGGCAAGTGATCACCCGGATCGTTTCCCAACGAGATGTGAATGGAAAACTGTGAAAAGCTAGGATTAGAGTGATTGATAATTTAGATTGCTTTTGATTTTGCTTTATTTAACAATTCTAAATAACAAATGAAAACAGATATACACAGGAAATTTAAACGCGAAAAAATAAACTTACAATGCGTAACAGAAAATCTAAAACGGGACAAAAACTGAAATTTATAAAATTTAAAACCTAAAAATGTAAAATAACTTAAAACTTATTTAAAAACTTAAATTATATTTTTTATATTTTTTTTATTTAATTATTATTAATTATTTATTATTTTAATTACTAATTAAACTATTTAAATTTATAAAAAATACTAAATGGACAAAGAAAAATCTAAAACTTTTTCTAAAAATATTATAAGATGAGAAAAAGCTAAGAAAATTATAAAAATGAAAATTACTTAATTAAAATTTAAAAAGATAAATTCTATTAAATAGAAGCTATCACTTTATTTCTATTTTTGATTTTCTTAAGGTCTAAAAATATTTTTATATTTTTCCTAGATTAAAAATGACAAAAGAAAATTATGAAAATTGGAATTATATTTTTCTGGTTATTTTTCTATTTATTATGATTTAATTACTATATTAAACTAATTAAAAGATAAAAAATATTAAAACTATTAATAAAAATCTGAAACTTTTTTCTAAATTACTTTATGATATTATAAAGCTAAGAAAAATAAAAAGGGGTTGACAGCTTTTGTGGAAAAGCTGTTAATAAGCTAACAAATTATATAAGCTAAAAATTAAAAAATAAAAGAAGGGTTAAATAGAAATGGGTTGCAAGCAATAACAGAACTGGTGCTCCAGAGCAGATGGAAGGGGGTTTTGTTGTGTGTGTGTTGGGTTGCTGAGGTCCCAGGTTCGAATCCCACAAACCCCACTTTTTGCTAACTATTTTTTTTTGAGATTTTTCTTTTTGAAACTTACTTATAAGCTAGGTGTGAGTAACTTCTAAACTGAACTTATTTTTGGTTCTTTCGAAATAAGCTAGAAAAAGCAGCTTATGGGGCTGCAGTTGGCTTAAAAGCCTTTTTATATGAACTAAGTGCTTCGAATGAGCTATAAGCTCCTAGATAAGCTACGATATAAGCTATGAGCTTATCAAAATAGCTTCTAGGGACTGTGTAGTGACTAATGAACTTAAAGGAACTAGAAAATCACTGGCTTAAGAGCTTTAAAAGCTCTAAATAAGCCGAGCTTATTTTGGGTCTGCTAGGGGTGCTCCCCTGCACCAGGGCGAAAAGGGTCACTTCGAGGGCTATTTTTGAGGTCTAAGAGAGTTCCAAAATTCGAACCAAAAATACCCTATGTAGGTGAGCTGGTAGAGATTAATTATCAAAAAGATTTGGCTTGAAAGAGCTTATGGTGTGTGAGTTAAAATTACTCAAAGTTTCCAAATAATCCACAAAGGGACTGCTATATGCATTTCGCTTGGACTGATGTACTGCTATTGTGTTGCACACTTGTGCAATGGTTCTAAGGTTTTGTGGATCGACTAAGTAGACTAAGTGAAGTTCATAAATGCCAAAGAAAGTGTCAAAACAAGCTTGTTGCTAGTATAAGCTTATATGAACTGTTGAGGGACTGAAACTCCCACAGTGGGTACAAAAGTGATATAACTTGCTATAGGGCTGAAATGGACTTGGTAATAGCTTCTAAGGATTGCTAAAAGCTAGCTCAAAACTGAGCTTGTGGCAAATGCACAGTGTACGGGGTGTTTGGCTCGATGACAGTTACTAAACCAAACAGTCCCTTATGGGACTGTTTTGTGGATTTCTAAGTGAACTGGTGGAAATAAGCACTGAGATTAACTCTAAAGACACTAGTGATATATTTAAGCTTATGAAAATGACTTATGACTGCAATGAAAACTGATTTAACTAAGCTAGCTTGTAGTTTCTATTTTTAGCTTTTATGAGTTTATTTAAGTTAAAATGAAAACAAGTTAAGTGACAACTAAGAAACTGAATGAACTAGTGATTATAAACTACTGGTAAGCTATAAAAGTAAATGACAAGCTTATGAAAAGCTTGTAGAACAGTTAACTAAAAAATGGAACAAAAACTTAAAATAAAAGCTTACAATCGAATTGCTTAGTGAACCAGAAAACTAGGACCAAGAACCACTCCTATAGGTTCTCCACAGGACCACTAACCCATAAGCTTCCAGAATTTGAGCTTGTGAACATCCAGAGTAGCTTATTTGACCAGAGTTGACTTTCGTTGACTTTCCTTGAATCTTGAAATTCAGAACTGAGTGATACTAATTAAGTTTACTAAAAGCTATACAGAGCTTTTATAAGCTTAATGAAAGGTTATTTAGAGCTTTTGGTGGTATTTAATAGAGCTTATAGCTTATACGATTCATACACTAACTTGAAAACTAATAATCAATGAACTTGATCACAAATTAACTTGAGAACTGGAACAATGTTACTGAACTAAGCTTGTATTAAGAACTGAATTGAAAATTACAATACTTGGGAACTGATTAAGTAAAAACGATAAAACTAAAATTAACTACTTGCCAAAATTGGCTTACAAGCTATTCTATTTATACTACATTGATTGGGAACTTCTAGGCATCTTCCTCTGATCATTTCACAGCCATTGGATTAGCTCAATTCATCTCAGCCCTCTATACTCAGTTTTGGCGGGAAAATTGGGAAGTGGGTAAATGGGTCTGAGATGATGGGAAATAGTGGGGAGGAAGCATTAATTGTGTTTGGAAGTGTTAGGTAGCTTGTTTAGAGGGGAAATGAGGTGGTGAAGCCAGCTGGGGTGTGAGGTGGTATGGTGACTGGTTATGGCGGTTTGAGGGAAGGGATAAGAAGTTTGACTTCGGGTCAAACTTCTGTGTTTAAATAAAAGGGAGTGGGTCGGGTTGTGTTAATTGGGCTTGGGTTGGGTTAGTTTAATAAAAGGGGTTGGGCTGGTATGGTTGGGTTGGGTAGTGGGTTTTATTTTAGTGTTAAGGTTTAGTGTTGGATCCGGATTTTGGTTTATATAATAAATAAGCACAAGGACCAATCTTGCCATTTGCTGAAAGTTGAGGGGCTGAACTTGTAAACTTCCAAAATATCTTCAAGGGACTAAACCTGCCACAAAATAATAACACAAGGACCATATTTATTTTTCTCAAAGTTTTTAAATCCCAGGGACCATTTTTGTCCATTTTGCAAAGTTCAGGGACTAAACTTGTAATTTTATGAAACTTCACACCAAAGGACTATATATGTTTATTTTATGATTCTTAAAGGACCTTTGATGACTTTTCCTGTTTTTAGAATAACCAGGGACTAGTTTTGACAACTTTTGAAAGTTGAGGGACTGATACTGCCAATTATGCAAACTTTGTTCGTTTTTCATCAGTTTTTAAACATTTTGCATCTGAAACATATAAAACACAATTTTGGGATAATTTCAGTATTATGATGCATTTCTGAGTGTTTTTGGATGTTTTGGCAGCTCAGATTAGGTAAAAATGATGAGTATTTAGACACTCATCAGTAGAATACCGAGCTCATTCAAGATGGTACCCCCGTGAGTCCATAAATGGTTTGTAAAGTGTAGTCATGTGTCAAATTGTATGTCAAGTGTTGTGTAACGAATTGGGAGTCAATTGGTGTGTCAAAGCATGTGTTAAGTGTTGGTAACGAAAGTTTAAGGGGCGTTTGGTTAATGTGTATGAGTACCGATTTTGAGTAGTAAACGGGTCAAGTGTTATTGGAACATGTTTGATATGTTAAATGATTGAAGTTTGCCTAGTTTGGTGTAAAACGGAAGCCATATGGGTCGTATGTAGCGAAAACGGGATGAGAACGAAAAGTATTTTGGGACGTTGCAGGTCAGATGGCCATACGGCCGTATGGTATTTTCCATACAGCCGTATGGTCTGAATCACAGAAGGGTCAGATGGCCATACGGCCGTATGGTGTTTTTCCATACAGCCGTATGGTGTTTTCCTCAGATCTGTTTGAATGACCATACGGCCGTATGGTATTTTCCCATACAGCCGTATGGTACTTTTCCAGATTTTGTCGGTTTTAGTCGATTTTTGAAAAATCATATCTTTTAAACCGTAAGTCGTCACGGGTCATGCCACCCGTCGTTTCGAAGGTAATTGAATGTACTTTCATTTAAAAATAGTCTCAAGTCCTGAATATGTATGGATTTTTGTCAGATGTCAAAAGAGTAACAGCAAGTCCATAAAAGTTAAGCGTTTCCGCGTGTAAAGTTTTAAGTTTTTGGTCAAAGCGAGCACGGGGTGTAACAGTTCCATGAGACTGACAAAGGGAAGACTATTAAAGAAGGAGGAGACTCACCTCCCAGGATCATGAAGGCACCCAGGGAGGTCAGACAAGACCCTGATGAACCAGTACTCATTGAATACATTCTACATAATGGGAAAGTCTTCAGGGGAACAAATGTTGAAGTGGCTGCAATCATGGAAAAAGAAGACAAAATTAAAGCAGAAATGCTCAGTAAGCCTGTTATTGCTGAGGTAGCCAAGGAGGTGATCAAGGAGACTGATCAGCCTATCAGGGGCGAACAGTTACTTCAACTTCAGGCCGACCTAATCAAATAGCACAACCTGAAGGTCAAGCTGAACAGTGAAAGGAAAAGGAAGAACTATGAAAGGTATGTGTAGACTATGACAAAGACCAAGGGTGAAGGTCTCATCACTTACATGATCATTCATGCAAACACTAACCCTCTTGCCATAACCATTCAAAGAGGACCAAGAGTGCATGAGAAGAATGCTCCATTCAAATTCTCAGCATTCGAGATCAAAGAATGGGACATGATGGGACCCATCCTGAGCAAGAAGAAGAACAAGTGCATTCCTTAACTACTGGAAGCCCTAACCAAGCAATGCGAAGAATTGGAAAGGGCTACCAAGAGTCTGGGAATTGACCACCAGAAGGTACTTGCATCTCAGGGCCTAACAATCCCTGAACCAACTCAGAGCACAGGGAAGAAAAGGAAAACAATAGGGCAGGAACCTGAACACTTTATTGCTGCACTACACTGCAACAGAATTCCTCCTGAAGGTGTCAAGTTCGTTCCTAACAAGGTGATCAAGCATCCTGAGTTTGGAATCTTCTTCATTGATGAATTTGGTCAACAAGCCTTTCAAAGAGTCAGTGACATTCACTTAGTGGAGACCACAACACTGCTGGCATACAAACTGATGGCACTCCATGTGAAGAGTCCTGACAATGATGAGTTCATTAAGCTGATGGACAAGATGATGAGTGAGAGGCCTGACAAACAGGTGTTGTTATCCAAGAGAGCAAAGCTTGAGCTCATGGGGATTAAGGAAGTCTGAGTACTTAACCCTGAGCATTTTGTATTAGATGATAGGACTTATGTAATTTGATGAATAAGATGATGGCCCATTTGCTCACTTACACTGATCAAAACACTTAGGCTATATTTATATCCAAATAGGGGGAGACTGTTGGGTCCATTCAGTACCCAAGTAATCCTAAACAAGGATTTGAATACAAAATAACCTAAGTGTTAGTAGACCTTAAACAATATTCAAGTCACTGAGTAAACAGTTGCTCAGTGAGTCACCTTCAGGATGCTTAGGATGAGTCTAAGAAGAAAGTCTCTCCATTCAGTGAGGCGGAACTCAGTGAGTGGCACTTAAGCCAAAGAAGAAGGTGATGGGTTCAGTGAGTGATGACAATAACTCACTGAACCCCAAGACTCCTCAACAACTAAAGACTGAAGACAAAAGACTGAATACCTAAAGACTGAAGAATAGGCGGGACAAGGCGGGAAACGTTTGAATGAATAAGAAGAAGTCCTTATCAACCTGAAGTCAAACTTTCCATGAAAGGCAAATGTCAGGACAAGTATCATCACTGCTCTTCGGAAAGCAGTATTGTCTTATACCCAAAATATCCTATTGTAACAGAGACAAAATACGTAAGTATTTTGTCCTAACTAGCTTAGGTCATCTTTTGTTTTTATCATAACGGTTGAATTTTACTTGTGTATAAATAGGATCATAAAGAGGAGTAAAAGTTGACATGTGGTATGTGCTAAAACACATACCTTTTCTTGACCAAATCAAGACCAAAACAACCAAAAACTAACCAAAATGCCAAAGATATTTGTGTTTTTGTGTTTGATTCTATGCAGGTACGGATATCATGAAATATGGACAAAATCAAGTCAAAACCGGGAAAACGAGCACGAGATTTGGAAAAGGTCGAAAGCCGAAGCCGGGGAAGCAAAAGATCAAAGAATTACAAAAGTAGCCCTTGGATCATATTATTAAAGTTTGGCAAGAAAGATCCCTTGAATTTCAGATTTTACACTTTTGGTCCTTATTCAATTTACTTCACTAAAATCCTAAAACTATCCTTTTAAACACTAGCCCACATTTAAACAAAACCCAACCTTAAATACTCCCCAAGCCCAAAAACGTTTTACCTTTACCCAATTTAATTCCGAACCTTAAACCTTTACCAGGTCCACCACTACTCATGAACCGGGCCAACATACAAATAAACCCTCCCAAGTCAAACCGGTCAAACAAAGATAAAAAAATAAATAAAACTTACCCGCCACCCATTTCTTCCCCAATTCACCCAGGGATGAACTCTAGAAAATTACCCCGTCCAATTACCGAGATTAAGGGCAATCTAGTACTTTTCACTGAAATCTAGGAGGTTCCTGACATGTCAGGAATGACATGTCTGCGAAATAGAGCTCTCTGATTGGTGGAAGGTGTGTGGCTATTTGATCCGAGGGCTATCATTGCAAGATTGTTGATCAAGGGATGATCCAAAGGTCGAAATCGTTTCAAAGAAGCACAGATGGTGTGGATCAGTGACGTGGACAAGCCTAGAAGGCTCCTACTTCGGCTATAAATAGCCCTCTCCCCCTCCTCAGATTTATTAATCAAGTAGTTTTTTAGAGTAGTGTTATGCTGTTGGTTTTACTTTAGAATTGTAATCTCTAAATTTTCTTTTGTAAGTTTTCAGTTTGATTAATAAAATTCTAGCTTAAGTTTCCTTAAAATTCTAATCTCTTTAGTTTTAATCTCATTTTAGCTTATTCAGTAGTTATAAGTTCTTTTACTGTTTTATAAGTTCCTTTAAATTAAACATAAGCTTTTATAAAGTAATTTTGTTTAAATTCAGTTTCAAAAACAAAAACAAAAAAATATAAGATAAATTTCCAAAAATACAAAAAAATAAATCTCAATCTAGCTTCAATAAGCTGATTTCCATAAGTTCAAGCTCATATAAGCTCCTTAGCTCACTGTGAGTGTATGTTTAGGATTAAATCTGCTTTGGTCTCAAAATTCCAAAAAGTCAACACAAGAAGTCAACTGGAGCAAATAAGCTGTTTGAAGAATAAGCTAGTTCTGGAAGAGCTTATTGGGTTAATATTAGGCTTGTTTAAACAAGCCTGGGTTGTGGTAGATCAGTGGGTCAGTTCTGTTTCAAGCTTAGGACCTTTGTAAGTCTCACTTAATTTCAAGTTTTATAGCCCATAATTGTTACTTAGCTTATTTCTGCTATATTAGTACTTATTTCCACATTCATAGTTGCTTTATAATAGATAAGTAATTTAGAATATCAGTAGTTAATTAGTTTTCATAGCTTAAATTGGGGATTCTAGTGTAATATTGCAAAATCGTTTTTATTCAGGGTGTTTGGCATTAGGTCTGCCCTTGGTCTTAAGCTGATTACACTGTTCATTGACCATTGTTTCAGGTTTGATTAAGCTTATTTTAGGATAGTTAAGCTGTTAGTGTAGGGTGTTAAGCTGTTTTGTGGTATTTTAAGGTTTAAGGTTGATTAGTGTAATACATGAGATCAAAACTGCCCTTATAAGCTAGTATAAGCTAAGCTTATTTAGGCTACAATTCTTGGCACTTTTTAAGTTCCTTTTATTAGTTTAAGTTAGAATACAAGAGCTTGTAATGTTTAATGTGGTATTGAAAGTGTTAAGTTCAAAATAGTCTCTCTGCTGCATTAGATTCAATTGTAGACCTGCACATTTTGTTGTTCCAACTCAGCTTATTGATTGGTCTGCATTAGCTTATCCACTTGTTCTTTTTGCATGAAAATTGATTTAGAGGTTGCATGTAGTATAAGCTTGAGGTATCTGAACATACTTTTCAGTTAGTAGCTTATTTAATAGCTTGTTTGCACTCTGCAAGTTAGCCATTTGGATTGTTCTTAGGCCTGCAACATTTTTAGTTTCCATGAGCATCTGCGTTTGATCAAATTTAAGTGAGCAATTGACTATAAGATTTGGGCATTTTGAGGTTGAAAGAAGTTTGTAGTATCAGCTTTAAGGTTCTACTTTTGGTTTTCCCCAATTAGCTTTTTACTAGCTGCTAGATCAGTTTAAAGTTGACTGTTTGATCACTACTTCTTCCCTATTTTTGAAACTGCTATACTGCTTAATTGGCTTATTCTGTGAGCTTATTTGGTCTTCATTGGTAGTTTTAAGCTTCAATTAGTGTGGTAATCTGTTTTCTAGCTTTTGGCAATTTATGGCACTGTAGAGCTTATTTTAGAGCTTATTTGAAACTGCTTATTTGCACAATATGCTTATTAGGGTTTAATTAAGTTCCAATTTCATTTTTCATAGCTTCTTTATATAATTTTAGATTTTTCTGAAAATTTTCATATTTTTCCAAATCAGTTTACTATTTTTAAATCATTTTAATAGTTTAAATTAGTTTTAAATTCATAATAAATAAAATAAAGATAAAAAAAATATATTTCTTTTTTCTAAAATTCTCTTTTAATATTTAGGATTTAGAAAAATTAATTTTGCATTTTTAGGACTTATAATTTAGAAGTTCACTTTTTAAATACGTTTTTTAAAATTCGAAACGTACGTTTTTAAAGGTTCAATTTTCGTTTTTAGAAATTCATGCTTAGTTTACTTGTACCTTTAGCTTGATAGCTTGTTTTTAATTGTTATTTCATATTCATAGTGTTAAAACCCCACAAATCACTCTTATTCACAATTCACTTCACAAATTTGACACCGTTACGACAACTCGACTTCAACCTTCGTTGGGACTACGACCCGGGGAAATACATCCGTTGCGTTTCCTTTGGAAAAATAATAAATATTAATTGGTGTAAAATACCAAATCAACATGTTTGTGCACTAAATGCTTAGACATTCACAAATAACTTTTACTCCTCCAAATAGCAACCTAGTCCCCGAGATAGGTCAGTAGGTTCAGTTAGTTGCTACTTACGCTTAGCTTAAGTTTAGTGAGGAGTCATACCATACTTGTCATTCAATTCAAGTGTTATTCCGCAAACACTTGGGTATAATTCTTTGATTAATTTCTAATAAGAATTAAACGTTGAAAAATATCTTGTCTATTTACTTTTACGTTTTCTCATAACCATCAAAAAATATCTTAACATTACTTAAGCATAGTGCATAGTTAGATTAGCTCTATAGTTAACCTTAACTGTGTAAAGAGGACCAACACCTTCACTTGTTGCTATGCAAGTTGACCTTTTGACGCAGGCTTTCACTTGAAAATGTGACTTTAAAGATGGCATTTTGATGTTGAAGCATAAGTATTTATTTGATGTTTTGAGATGGTGTGTGAGGATTCTTTAAACCTACTTTGTGTGATTTTTTTTGATCATCTTGGTCCAAAAGAAAACGTTCTAAAGGTTGAAATCGGCACAAACATAAAACTAAATGGTTCCGATTGGGCAACAAGTGAGTCACTTGGCCAGTTGCATAAGGATATGACCTAAATAGCGGTGCACATATAGTGGATGATACACATAAAAAAGACCATTCTGAAACGAATCTTTAATAATTTTGAATTGAATCATTTGCGTATAATAATAACAATGACCTTCAACCTCTCCACATAAACTTTATTTTTTCACAACTATCAAATCTAAAACATAGATAAAAGAACCTATTTCACCCAAACCTCGCAATCTAAACTAAACGGCACGAGCCAAAGAACCGTGAACCTTTCCTGTTTAACCAAATACAAATATATAAAACATTAGTAAAACAATCAAACTGAGAGGAAAATGAAACCTATTGATGAAAATGTAAAGCATACCCATGGTGTTGTTTTGGTGTTGCTAGTCTTCTTCTTTCCGGCTGGATGGATGGATCTAGAGCGCAAGCAGCAGTTGGTTCTAAGTTTAGGGTTAGGGTTTGTAGTCATGTATATATATTGGGTTATTTGGGCCTTTTCATTTTGTTTTTTTTTCATGTTAAATGGGCTTCTGTAATGCTATTTTAACTTCTTTGAGCAGTTTGGGCCGGTGCTAGAGCAAGTCTTACCAATATACTCGTAACTTATTTTTAAAAAGGGGCTTTCTAACAATAAAATAATAAGCTTTGTGAGAGATGGCATTCTTCGAGTCATTAATTTTAAGCAAGGTTATAAATAGCGCGAGTCGTGGCGTGGCGGCATAACCAAGCATCACGCTTTAGCGGTTAAAGCGAATCTTTTGCGTTTATAAGGCGTGGCATAAGGCGGCACAAAATATGAAAATATTTATATATTTATATCATATTTCATATATATCGAGATTACAAAAAGACGTGGCATAATGCGGCATACGGCGTGACGTGGCGGTATGACCAAGCCTCACGCCTTTACGGGACCTTTGCGAGGCCTTTGCGCGCTTTTTAAAACCATGATTTTAAAACTTGAGGACCTCAAGTCACTTACAAAAAAAACTATGAACTTCGATGATAAATAAAAAGTTGTTTTCAAGCTATCATTGGACATACTGACATTCTCTATTTCTCTTAAAAAGTTTATAGTTGTAGACCCAAGTAACATGGCAGGAAGGACCAAAAAAGTTATAAGAAACTATGTCCAAGAGTAGTGGGGCGTTGAAGTGGGCTTAGTTGCCGTTTCAACGCCCGTTGAACCACCCCCATGGGGCGTTGAAGCCCGTTGAATCCAATTAAAATCAACGAGCGTTGAGACTCAGGTTTAAGCAAGAACACACTCACTAAGTTTCATATTTTAATGCATATGTACATAGTTTTAGGTGGTATGATTTAGTATAAACATAGTTTTATATGATCATAGTATGTGTATGTCACATGTTTCATGTTTTCCTAAAGAAAATTAAGGTGTGAATTGTTGTGTTATGTTTTTAAGGTAACTAAGAAATGTTTAATGTTATTTGATTGTTAGTAGTGATACGGTGAAAAAATGCGCGTATGAATAGGATTTATAGTGATCAAGGGGTTAAGTTGTCGAGACGGATTGTTGCCACTTGCCATTGCGGATTAATGTTTACGCTTTGCAGACCAACTACTGATGTAGAACTTTTTGGAAAAACGTAGAATTACTAGGTGCCTACGTTGTAACAGAATGAGTAATAGTATTGTGAGGGTAAAATTGTTCACTCACACGTATTTGGTGTGTTGAAAGTAATAGAATTTGTGTACAAATCTTCTCCATGACAAGCTTGTTGAAAGTTATGGTATAATTTTGTTAATTGTTATATATCCCCCTATTTTGTTAACATGTGCAGCGGGTCAGATTCACCACAAGAGAGTAATAATCCAGAACAAATACAAAGAAAATCTTGTTGGAATATTGCATGAAACTGGCTCGAAAGAGGTTTTCATCGTGTGTCACGGATATAGATCCTGCAAGGTTGGTCATTTGTGATTTGTGATATGTATTCTTTGACATGGCAAACAAGAATTTCAGCCTGTGTATACATTTACGAAAGGATGGTTTTGTAATTTTATGTCTTTGTTATATAGGACAGGATTCCTATGGTGAATCTTGCTGCTGCTTTTGCAAAGGAAGGAATTAGTGCCTTTCGCTTTGAGTTTGCTGGCAATGGGTAATCTTGTTTGCTAGTAAAATTTTCCAATAAAAATTTAGAATATAGTGTTAATAGGATTTCACCATGTTGACGATAACTTCTTTTGTTAAATCTGTCAGAGATAGCGAAGGTTCATTTCAATATGGGAATTACTACAGAGAAGTTGATGATTTGCGGTCGGTGATGCAATATTTTGAGCAAGAAAAACGTACGGTCACTGCAATTATTGGGCACAGCAAAGGTCTGTTTTTTTGTTTTCTCAGAATCCAGTTTAATTTTGTATTCGGAAAATACTATTTTTCTTTTGTATATAAAAAAGTTGTTATATTGAATTATTGATCAGAAAGATATTTGTAGGAGGAAATGCGGTGCTTTTTTATGCTTCGAGGTTTAAAGTGTTAATAATGTGGTCCAAAAGAAAACGTTCTAAAGGTTGAAATCGGCACAAACATAAAACTAAATGGTTCCGATTGGGCAACAAGTGAGTCACTTGGCCAGTTGCATAAGGATATGACCTAAATAGCGGTGCACATATAGTAGATGATACACATAAAAAAGACCATTCTGAAACGAATATTTAATAATTTTGAATTGAATCATTTGCGTATAATAATAACAATGACCTTCAACCTGTCCACATAAACTTTATTTTTTCACAACTATCAAATCTAAAACATAGATAAAAGAACCTATTTCACCCAAACCTCGCAATCTAAAAACCAAACGGCTCTAGACGGGTTTAAATAAAAACGTGATAACTTCACTTTAATGTTAGTCTAAACAAAACTCTGTAACACTTCATGAGACTACTTGGGTCACTTCCAAAATTGTTAGCTCTAACGGATAACAAAAATACGTACATGTTACTACCTTTTCATATAAACCCCGTCTAGATTTTAAGGTCTAATTTCACCACTGCTGTATAAACGGACATTTGCACAATCTATTTTCTTTTGTGATCCTCAATTAAAGATCAGTACGATCACTTCCATGCATATTTCAAATCACTTCCATGCATATTTCAAATACGAGTCACTTATAAACACCTAGCATATGATTCATAGCATGTATAGCATCAACCTTAAACCTGTTTCGACTCGTCACAGACCCAGATTGACAAACATGAGACATCTTAAAATGCCGATTATTTGAAAATCAGTGACTACAATTCCAACAATCATGTGTAACTTTAGAAAATTGATTCTGCAATACGCTATCTAACATATATGAAAGAGCTTTCTAATTTCTACATCTTGCTGGTAAAGTGGTAAATGAATCTAGTCTGTCAAAGGCCTGATCGGTTTTCAATAAAATTGATATATTAAAACAAACAGGGCAGGTCAAAAAAACTTATCGCTATTTGCCCAGTATACAATAAAAATGGCACCTGACAAGAAGCTTTGAAGTCATGGGGTTCCTGCCAATGACTGATTTGTTGTCGATACAAAAGCCTAAAAAATGCCAGTCTAAAAAATTATTCACTATATGAGTTCATGAAACTTGAAAGTTTCTTTCAAATCTCTCTATATAAAAATAAATAAATAAATAAATAAATAATATTAAAAAAAAAAAAAAAAAAAAAAAAAAAAAAAAAAAAAAAAAAAAAAAACCCACTAACCATTACAGATACACATCAAAAAATGAATCTCAAGCAGCCATAAGCTTTAAACAAGTAATTCATGACAACCATTCAATATTTGGTGAACAGAACAAAATTTAACGAAACAAAAAACTAGACAAGTCTTCTAAGCAAACCATCAAGACATATCATGCTTATTTCTCTGATGAGTTTGGACCCCTCTTCTTTCCGAAACCAACAACTGGAACAAGTAAAAAAAGCATATATTAGAAACTTTAACCACATATACAATAGACTAACACAATTTAGCTGAACAAATAAACAAGTACGAAGTAATACATGAAAACAAACAACAGTCTTGAGACAACTCACTGTAACACAATATCGCAAATGAACTGAAGTATTCAAAAACGGGTCAAGGTATATGTTTCACAAAGCAGCTCCTAACCATCTTATTTCACATTCGTGGTCCTCAACATTCAGATACTTTGCAGTCTTTAATATAAGCAAATCACATTATAAGAAAAACACATACAGACTAATATCAGATACGCTAGTTAATTTCTATTTGTCTTAACCGTGATCACAAATTAACTTAGTAGCCAAGCAGTTCAGAAGAATACGTCAAAATATCACTATCACAAGAAAATCAAAACATGGCTTAATAATGTAAGAAAACGGGTTATAACTGCTTTATTACATCTTGGTCAACCAGTAAGGCCCTTAAGGGTGCTTAAAGAAGGTTAAACAGACTAAGCATGTGTGCCTAAATAACTTATTCATCTGGTAAAGCTTATTTAGAAAACTTGCAGTTTATTAAAAAATGCATCTCACATAACACACTATTACAGCTATACACTAAATCAAACAGTAAATACTAATTCAACTTCTAGTAAGGCTTCTTAAGAAAACCTTGGGAGTTTATTTGGTTCAACTCAAACTTCATAAGACCAAATTACCAGATTATATATAGATGTTTAAGCTTATTATTAACAAGCACATAAACTACAATACAAGCTGGATTCAATCGGCTTACAAAATATTAACAGAACTAAGTAGGCTAATAAGCCCAAAAATAAGCTTAAACAAACAATCCATATATCAGCTACAACCTAAGAAACTTTTTTCTAAAAAGCAAAAGCTTATTTGGTTCAACCCATTCAGATGTTTAAGCTTATTATTAAGAAGCTTATAAACTACAATACTAGCTGGATTCAATCGGCTTACAAAATATAAGCAGAACCAAGTAGGCTAATAAGCTTAAACAAACAAACCATATATCAACAACAAGCTAATAAACCTTTTACTAAACAAAACAAGCTATTTCAATATAAAGTAAGAAAAAAAGAAGAAGCTAAAGTTACCAGCAGTGACGAAACGGCGGTTGTACTGGATACGCTTGTGAGCACGTCCACGAGGCTGCTTCTTCTTGTCTTGCTTAGCGACCTTTGGGGTCTGTCCTCTCACCTTACCGGCACGAGCCAAAGAACCGTGAACCTTTCCTGTTTAACCAAATACAAATATATGAAACATTAGTAAAACAATCAAACTCAGAGGAAAATGAAACCTATTTGATGAAAATGTAAAGCATACCCATGGCTACTCTTCTTCTTTCCGGCTGGATGGATGGATGGATCTAGAGCGCAAGCAGCAGTTGGTTTTAGGGTTAGGGTTTGTAGTCATGTATATATATTGGGTTATTTGGGCTTTTCATGTTAAATGGGCTTCTATTTTAACTTCTTTGAGCAGTTTGGGCCGGTGCCAGAGCAAGTCTTACCAATATACTCGTAACTTATTTTAAAAAAGGGGCTTTAAAATAATAAAATAACTAGCAGGGTACCCGCGCGATGCGGCGGTGGATACCATGTGACTATATTTTCTGGCAATGTGATGTTATGCGACCATATTTTTTTTAACAATTAATTTACAAATAACAATAAATTTAGTTAAGACAATAGTATAATTACAACCTAGTGAGACTCAAATCTACTACCCGTACCATCACCTTTTCACCAACACTATTCCAACCCATAACTTGAACTGAATCGCGGGAACGCTATTCCTTTTAAGGGGTGTGTGCTGTAACACCCGTTAAATTTCCTAAACTTATTTTCTATCCAAAATATTTATTTTTGATCTCTCATGACTTTTAAACTTCTTTGAATTTGTTTGGGCTTGAAAAATGGTTAATATCTTAATAAACGTGAGCGTTATTCCTTTATCGTGCCGGCACAACCTAGAAAGCACGAAACGAATCGAATTTTCCAAATAAATTAACTTCGAGAAAGTTATGCGTATTTATACCCGTTTTTATTGGAAAAATAATTTCGAAAAAATAATGTTTTGAAAAAAAAATATAAAAAAAAGGTTATTGATAAAATATTTTTAAAAAAAATATTTTCACGCTACTGTAGCTTTTTTTTTTTTCCGGGGAAATAATTTCGAAAAAATAAAATTATGAAAAAAAAAATATATAAAAAAAAGTTTTTGAAAAAATATTTTCAAAAAACTTTAAAATTAATTTTTCTAAAAAAATTAATTTAAAAAAAAATTCTAAAAAAAATACAAAATAATTGTGAACCTACAAAACGTAAAACAAACATCGTACAACAAAAAACAACTATCTGAACAACCCGCTGCAACACGCGGGCTTCTCTGCTCGTTGTCATGATTGCAGGGTGTTAACGATCCATGGTTCTGCAGATAGGATTGTACCTACAGAAGATGCTATGGCGTTTGCAAGGCATATATTCAACCACAAATTGCATATCATTGAAGGAGCTGATCATGAATACACGTCTCATCAAAATGAGCTATCTTCGGTTGTGCTTAATTTTGTTCAATCCAGTTCTAGTCATGACAATTTACGATCAGAAAATAAGTCTTTACGTTCATTCTTATAACTAGATCTATTGCTTCAAGTTGTGTTCATTTGCCAATAATTTTTTATATTTCATCCATCTACAAGTTATATTCTCATTGAATACCGCTTAAAATTAAACGAGTCTATATTGCCAGTTTGCCACATACATGTGCAGTTGGCAACTATCTGAAATGACAGTAACATACAAGAAAATTAACCAAAACTAAACCAAAAAGTTCCATTAAGTAGGTGCTTAAAGAATCCACTTTAAGGAGTACAATCAGAAAACCAACTCGCAAACACTACTATGATATTCTAACTTCAACAGTGTCAAAACCAAGGTTTTCAAGATCGGGATCCTACCCAGGATCGTTTTCGTCTTTGCAAGATCGTGATCGTAAGATCGGATCGGGATCTTAAGATCCTACTCTAATATTATTTCTTAATAGTTTTTGTAATATTATACAAATCTACAAATTATTATACATTATAAACACAAACTATTATGAATGTTTCATAGAAATATTGTACTAAATTATGATTATGAAATGTTTAAAAAGATTAACATGTTATTTTTTGAATTCTCCAAAAAAACAACCCATAAATTTATAGTTTTTTAGTTTGTAATCCGAGAAAAGTAAGATCGGATCGGATTAAATCTTAAGATCGTATGGTCAAGATCAGGATCCTATAAGATCTTGAGCTTGCAAAGATCCTATGTAGGATCCGGATCGTTTTTTCTTTGCAGTATCGTAAAATCGTAAGATCCTAAGATCAGAATCGGGATCCTGACAACTATGGTCAAAACAATTCAACTTAACGCCCACAGAAACAAATGTCTAAACAAAATCTCACAATAATGACTTCACATCCTGTCTTCTCTCCTTCTTGGGGCACAAGTGATGATCTCATCGACTCTTAAGATCATTTCTGCAGCTTCAGTTGCAGAAAGCAATGCCGCCTGCTTCACCTTGAATGCCTCATATATTCCAAGCTCAGACATATCTCCAACCTGTTTTAACATATAACGGGAAAAAAAACATCAAAACTTTAAACAAAAGGGGTGGCCATTTTGACCAATTTACTTCAGACAAACACTTTAAACTTGTCTTGCTACAATGCGACCAGGTAATCAGTCTTTGTTATGAACTTGTTTCACTTACAGAGCCAGTAATCACATTAATCCCGACATTGCTGTTCTCTTTATGGTGCTCAGCTTGAAGTTGAGCAATCAACTCAGCACCGTCCAAACCAGCATTGTCAGCAATGGTTGTTGGGATTGCAAAGCAGAGCTCGTGAGAAAGCATCAATAGTATGAGACTTTTTTCCGGGAGTTTTGCGGGACAACTCATCAACAACCTTAGCCATTATCATCTCTGGCCATCCACCACCAAGTAGAACCCTGCTGTCATTTATGGTTTGAGATAGCACACATAAAGCATCATGCAACGATCTTTCTGCTTCATCAAGAACATGGAAACTGCAAAAAGAATACAAGAAGTGTCACTATATATGTCTGATTATCATCGATAGAAAGATGGTACTTCGGATTTTTGATTTCGGAACTGATAACGTAATTACTGTGCCTTTCAACAACGTTAATTTGGGTCATTTCATCAATAAAATTCAAACATCTGATTATTATAAATTCCAGCATCATAAAGCACATCCAAACACTATTTCTAGTGCCCATCCTATTACAACTGATTATCTGATTCTTAGATTGAATACCATGAAATCACTTTCAAAACACACATCCAAACACCCTTCAAACAACGACCAATCTTTGATTAGACAGACTTGTGGATGCACCATTATATGGGATGACTAGTATTGTTAAGGAGGCACAATGACATGTTAACAGGGCCAAGATCTATAAATGAACGGAATTTATTAGAAATGTGAACCTGAGTTGGGGTTGTAGTCTTCAAGACTTGATTTTGATCTGCCCATAATACTCTTCATAGAGAGCAGTTTTGAACTTATATTGTTCAAACATGTAACAAAACAAGTTTTGAACTTATATTGATAAAAAATGTAACGAAACAGATGAGCAGTCGTACTACAAAAGAAGACATAAAAAACAAGTCGTGTACATTTGTAGCCTGAATCAAATAATTAATACCAAACATACACCTAACAAAGTGAAAATTAAGCATAATAATAGAGTGATAGTTTGTAAAATAATATTGAACAGTTAAATAAATTTTATGTAATTTGTTAAGAAGTTGTACTGTTGTATTCTGTTAAGTATAAATACCTCCCTCTCTCACATAAAAATTAGTGAGCAGATTACACAACTATGTTTACAACAATGGAAGAAAAATAAATACTAGTCACCTGCATCATTTAACAAATAGAGAATTCCAACATGTGTCAATAGCAGCTCGAATTTTCTTTGGTTTACAAACTTCTTGAATAACAATTTCCCAGGTGGATGCTTTTGGTATAAGGAACTTTTGAACCATCACTTCAATAATTTTAGAAGCTCCTACAATTCTCCTTCGCTTGTGAAGCCGAATTACAAGTTCTTCCAAAAATTCACTCCCATCATTCAGCCCGTTTACTTGTTCTTTTAACGTTTTCAAAAAGATGTTACAAGTAACCAAATCTGGATCACACCCACGATCAAGCATGCCATTTAGCAGGTCAATAGCATGCGAAATAGAACCATTTTTACACAAACCATTGAAAAGTATGTTATAAGTAACTATATCTGGTTCACATTCAGACCCTGCACACAGCATCTGATTAAAAAGTTTTAAACCTTCTTCCACAAACCCATTATTGCACAGACCATGTATCAACGAACTGTAAGCAATAACATCAGGTTTATACCCTTTTAAAAAATGATTCTCCCAAAATGTTATAGCTTCATTCAGCTTCCCATTGTTGCATAACCCATGAATTACTACACTATAACAGACTTCATTTTGCGCAAAATCATTCATTTTAGCCTCTTTCCAAACATCAAGAGCTTTCACAGTGTCACCGGTGCTGAAAAACCCCTTCATTAGGGAGCTATATATGAAAGCATTCGGCTTAAGACCCATTTTCTCCATTTCATCTAGAATGTCTTTAGCTTCATATGGTTTCATATCCTGACATAAACCACCTATAAGAGTACCATAAACTACAGTATTTGGTTTGCATCCCTTACTTATCATCTCCTTCCACATGTTCAATGCCATTTCAGGTTTTCCCTCTTTGAAAAACCCGCTTATAAGTGTTGAATAAACATACTGATTTGGATGATGTCCCCTTTCCTCCATTGACACCAAAATGGATACACCGTCAGCTGCCCTTCCTTGCTTTACTAACCCGTTGATGAGTGTACTGTATGTAACATCATTTGGAACACATTTGTTCTGCACCATTCTATCTAAAAGACTAACTGCCTTGTCTAATTTTCCCTTTACGCAGAGACCATGTATAAGAGTGTTGTATGTTACTTCATTCGGTACACACCCTTTTAGAAACATATTGTCTACAACTTTTGATGCACGTGCCAAGTCACCCTTCTTACACAATCCATTAATTAAGACATTAAACGTCACTGCACTTGGAAAGCAACCGTCAACTTGCATCTCATCCAACAGACAAACCGCTTCATCAATCCTATCTTCCTTACACAATCCATCCATTAAAGTACAATAAGTAAAAACGTCTGGTGTGCATTTTCTAAATGGCATCTCCCGAAACGTCTCTATAGCCCTATCAATAAGTCCTAACCTACACATTAGTTTAAGGATCAGATTGTATGTTAACACATTCGGTAAAGTTCGCTTTTCTTGAATAATAACATAAGAATAGAACTCTAGAGCCTTATGATACAATCCCTCATGAATAACCACATTAATCGCAGAATTAAATGATCGAATACTTGGTCTACATTGGTACTCAACCCACATTTTATCAAACAAGTCTAGAGCTTTTTCCGCTCTCTTTGCTTTCCCATACGCTTTAAATGCTAAGATGAAATTACCTTCTATAAACACTCTTCTTTCACGCTTCATTTGACAAAAAACCTTCTCCAACGATGATAAGTCTCCTGATTTCGCAAAGTTCTCAATGAGGGAGTAAAATGTGGAATCACCCACTCTAAAGGAGCCCGATTTTTTACTGGATTTGAATATGTCTTCATGAATTGGTGGTTCAATACCCTGTTCCTCTTCACTTTCAGGCGATTTATTGGGGCTGATGACAGAAAAATATCGAATTTGGGAAAACCCTTTTAAAATCAGTTCTTTCCTGATGGAAGTAATGATTTTAGAACTGGTGTGCATCAAATGTTTACACAGGTTACCTACAAAAAAAATATATGTATATTCTTTAGAAAAAATAATCAGAAATAAAAATTTTAAAAATTAGGTAAAAAGTATTAAAATTACCTACCAGTTTGCTACGGCGGAGATGGTGTGGTGGCTACAGCAGACTTGTGAAGAAGAGGGCAACAAACAAATAACCAAAGGGTTTATGTATTTAATTTGGAGGACAAGAATCAAAGCTAAGTGCTTTTTTCTTGATGCAGATATGAAATAAGAGGTATTTTGGGATTAGTTGTTTGACTGAATCGATTATGTATGTTAGGCTACCCGGGTCACCATCTCTCTCGGTCACTATACACGACTAAGTTGTCACAGTTGTGACCGATTTTTTTTTTTAATTCAAACATTTTAAACAATAAACTTAAAATTCATTAATAATAAAAACATTACATATATTATTTAATTAAACATTAAAAATATTACGTAAATTATTTAAATAACATTAAAAACATTACAAAAAATAATTCATCGTCTTACTCGTAAATTATTCAAATAACATTAAAAACATTACATTTTTATGTTGCCCGGTTTTAAGTTCCGTGACTTAAAAAATTAACGTTAGTAATTACCGGGATCAAACTATACTCACTAATTACTAAACTATCATTATATTAGGGGTGGCAATTTTCGACACGACACGCTAACCGACACGGACACGACACGAAGATAAACGGGTTTGGGTCGAGGATAAACGGGTTTGGGTCGAAAACAGGTTAACCCGTATAACCCGTTTAATAAATGGGTCGTGTATGGGTTTAGTAATTTTAAACAGGTCAACCCGTGAACCCGTTTAAATATATAAACTTTTAATCAATAAAATATATAACTACCTAATATGATATATGTACTTATTTAGGATGTGGATCTATGTTTTCTTAAGTGCTACTATAATATATATTAGTATCTATGTGTTATTATTTGAACACTTACACTCTTCAACACTCAAACTAATTAAACCTTTTAACTAGTTTATTTAAACAGGTTACACGGGTCATAAATAGGTTACACATGTTAGGTGTGTGCGGGTTAGGGTTGAGGTTTTTGACACGATTAATAAATGTGTCGTGTTTGGGTTGAGGCTTTACCAACCCGCCAACCCGAGTGAGTCGACACGGACACGACTCGATTGACACCCCTACATTATATAACCCTATCTACACTAGATAAACACAAAATCTCTTATTATTCTACATGATGCTAAGTTAACATTACTACACCTACACATGGTATCTTTAAAACGAAGTACCATATGATTTATATCATTTAACTAGTACTTATCACACTACATATGCAAAAACTAGATTAAATAAACTTCATATCAATCCTTGTACACTCTCTTTTGCCGTACAATACACCATCACAAATCACCGTCATTCTTGGTTTTTAGCTACAAGGATATACATAAAAGATGAAGGCCTTGATGATTACTACATAATTCTTAAGCTTACTTGGTGATTACAAGGTTGAATAAAGAGTTATACAAGGGCTTAAGGGCTGAAGTTAGGAGTATTCTTGGGTGACTAATAAGGGTTAGAATCAAGTTGGATAAAGATTTGAAGAAAAGGTGTTGATGCAAATAATGTTCTAAAAACGTTATTTATATCTTTCGATTACTTCACGTTTTGAGGATGACAAAATGTGAACTCACGTTACGTTAAAATTAACGCTAACAAGTTTTTAATCGGAAGATCTCGTTTCTACGCAAATCACTCTTGAACAAAGTTACAACTTGGACTAATGATCAAAGAAGTGAATTCATGTTTTGAAAATTCACATTTTAAATGGGACAAAACATTTTTTCAAAAATACACATGACAAATTATTTTTGAAATATTAAGAAATGTTTTAATGGAAAAATAAGTTTGAAAATCACAACAGCTATTTTCCCCCCCAAAATCAGCTCCAACCTTCCCCAAATAAGTTTTCACCAGAAAAGACAAAATTTGGAGCGTCCTAGTCTACCACGGCTCCACGGTACCGTTAAATTTAACGGAGCCGTGGGTCATTTAGTGGAGCCGTCCGTACCATTTTGAATTGTAACGTTCAGATTTTCTTTGCCTATAAATACCCACCTCTTTCACAGGTTTAGGCACCTTTCACACACAGAAAAATCCCTTAACTAAATCCTCTCACACCTTTCACTTCTAAGGGTCAATTAGATTAGTTTTTCTTTGTTTCAAGAGTGATCCAATCATCCTTCAAGTGATCCTCTTCATACCTCTTCACTAGCAAGAGAAGAACACAAGTATCCAAGTTGATACAAGGTGTTGTCATCCCTCTTCATTGGCAAGAGAAGAACTCAAGTAATCAAGAAGATACTAGAGTTGTAGTTGATAGGTTTTTGTAACACTTGTTACAACCTTGTTGTATCTTAGCATACATCAAGTATATTTTCTTTTTGTGAGTGAGAGTGAAGATCAAGTGTGATCTATAGAGATAGTGAACATCTCTTGAAGCCATTGGGCTTGTGTGATTGATCAAGAAGATCAAGGGTCATTAGGTTAGTGTTAGTTGAGTAGAGTGAAGTGAGTGTTGATCGTTGTGATCGTGTTGAGATCTTGGTGATCTCTTGAAGCCATTGGGCTTGTGTGTTTGGTCACGTGGACCTTGGTAGATTGGTGCTAGCTAAGATTAGCACTCGACATCTAGCTTAGTGTCGGAAATAGGATAAGCGACGTGTACGGTTTTCTCTGCCTGAAGTAACAACTCGTAATTTTCCAGATTTATTTCTATACGAGATTATATCTATTTTTCATTTACGAACCTTTCTGAACTTATTTGGTTTGAAAACGTGAATTTATCTCGCGAAACGTGAAATTCGTACACAACACGTACTGGCACAACCGACGATTGGTTTTGATTATTTTATTATCTGCGAGAAATGAGGCGTACGAATAGCCGTTGTATTGAAAAAATTATTCTAAACGCGAATATTTAATTATTCGTACAACGAGAAATAAAGCTACGCGTATTCATAATCAAAATTAATGGAAAAACTATTTTAAAATTTATGGGATAACTTTCGGGTGCTCGAGAAATATTTATAACACGTTTTATCGGGTTCGTTGACGTTTCGTTAAAAATATGAGGAGATTTACATATTCAGTCCCTGAGGGCGCGCTAGGGTTTGCCACAAGTCCCAAGAGGAGCCTATATATACAATTGTTATAAAGTTTTAGGGTTTTAAAAACCCATTCTCTTTCTCTTCAGCCGACAACTTCATCTCCTTCACCCTCTCTCCTCTCTTATTTCTCCGGCGACAAAAACCGGCCATCCGGCCACCACCACCGACCACCTTACTACACCGCCTCCATCATCATCATCCTCTCGATCCCCTCATCATTTCTACGTAACTCACGCGCTTACAACACGCATATATCTTATTCTTTCTCTCAAATTTTCCGGCGAAGTTTTCCGGTAACATAAATTTGTAGTTGTAACGAGTATAGATCGAAGTTGTAGTTGTTTTTGGTGGTTTGTTTGGTTCGTTTGTGTTCGAGTCACCACCACAGCCACCGTAGCAGCCACCACAGCCGCAGTTCTCCTCCCTCTCCTTTCTTTCTCTCGACATGGTAAATCGAGAAATCCGTTGGTTATCTATTGTTTTTGGTTTAAACCGATCCTTATTTATTTTGTCATTGATTTCGTGGATTTAAAACCATATATGAAACGAGTACTAGTTATTCATGCTCTAAAAACCGGATTTAAACATGTTTTTATTTACTGTTTTGTGTGGTAAGAATCTGTGGTATCTGTTTGATTCGGGTTGAAAACGGGTCATGTTAGACCCGGATGTGAATTACAAATAGTGTTGGATTTGTGTTATGGTTGTGTTCGTGTTGTAGTCGGATAAGAGAAACCACCCGTGGGGTGCTTGTCGTTTGATTTAGCTGTTGTTCGAGTCCTTATGGTTGCGTTTGGGTTGAGACCGAGACCACTAGGGTCTCGGCAATGTTATTGTTGATGTTGTTTGTTGGGTGTTGTTCGGTTCACAAATTCACCCACATAGGGTGTTGGTTTGGCTCGGTTTAACGCAAAGGACCACGGAGGTGGTCGATTATGGTCTCAGTATTGGTTAAAACCATGTTAGGGTGCGTTTTGGTTTTTGTTTGGGTTTGTAGTCCCGGGTCGTGTTAGACTGGTTTATGACTAGATTCGGTTTGGGTTCAATAGCCCACGTAAAGGGTAACTTGTTTATTTGGTTGTCGGGCCAAAGCCCAAGAGTCATTAAGGGAATGTTGTTTGGTTAAAGGGGTCACAAGCCCATAATCATTTAAAAATGGTACAGTTAGTTAGTATACTTAGAGTGTTTTGATACAAAATTGTTTTGGTGAGTTTTGAATATTGGTATGTTTCGGATAATACTTGTGAATTTGTTTTGAAGACGGATTATGATCATTATACTTGGACGTTTAGAAAAATCATGGATCGTTATGGGAATTGTGATATTAGATATCAGATTCATTGGACATTTTGAGACTTGAGACGGTGTAATATATTAAACTCAAAAAGACTTTAATATATTAAACTCGGACCAGACACAAAATCTTCAATAAAACCAAAACTAATATTTACGAGAATGATAGCGAGACATAAACTTGATAAATATTGTAACTTCAGTTTTGGTTAATCCAAGTCTCGACGACTTGAGAAAAAACTAATTTTATTAGTTAAATTTATTTTTATTATAAAACGTTTATGTTTTATACAAACTATTTGGGATAACGGGGTAAATGTCGAAACATACAAACTAAGTTATTTTATTTGAGGTGTTTGCTTGTCGTTAACTTCTAGGTTTGTCCTCTTTGGTTCGAGTACTCGTCAATATTCTCTCGACTATGTCGATGTCTATTCTCTTTGGCGTGTTGTCTGTCAAGTCTATGTCTTCTTACCACACCACACGAAACGTGAAACTAAACTTTTGATAAGTTTTGAAAACAGAGTAATCCACGAAAACTATGACACTTTGTCTTTTATAGACTTTATTATTTTGCGAGACGTGTTTTGAGATAATCGTATACGTATTAGGTTGTGCCGATCCTAGACCGTTGAGTACCGCCGTGCTTGTACCTCTGTGTACCGTCGTGCCGTATGTTTTGAGACCGTTGTGATATGCCAGTTGTGTCAGTTGTGATCTTGCATTGCTGTGGCTAAGGTGAGTTCATGGCCCCCTACTTTTACTGGTTTTTAAACTATTTTGGGGGAGAATACATGCTCGTTGTTTTTCACTAAACTCAATGCTTTTAAATGCTTAAATGCTGTGATCTACTGGTTTTTATGATTTTGGACAATATATGAGCTTCGATTGAAATATGTGCTTTATTGTGTGAACCTAATTTGTGTGACTTGGCTTGAACGTGTGAGACTGTTAGTGATGCATTGATAGTATACATTTGGGGAAGTGGCACCCAGTATATTATTTTGGGAAGTAGCACCCACTATGCATTTTGGGAAGTGGCACCCAATATATCATTTTGGGAAGTGGCACCCAAACTATGTGTGGATCATTTATGCGTGTATGTAGTTTGAGGTTCAGTGTTGCTAGTTGTTATGTGCTCACATTAGTATATCATGCTCACTGTTGTCCTACGCTTTATTATTCACAGCTTCGTGGTTTAATTAACAAACCTATGAACTCACCAACCTCGTGTTGACACTTTTTAGCATGTATTTTCAGGATAAGGTGATAGCTTATTTTTTGGAGGTGCTTGGCAAGAGGCATGGTCATAGACGACTCTGATATTTATATTTGGGACCGCTTTAATCTTTTTGGGCCTTACTTCCGCACTATATTTTAAATGATGTAAACTTAATGTTTTGATAATGAAATTTTATTCTAAACGGTTAAGGTAAAACCGTTCTTTGTACCTTGTGTTGTGATACCAATTGAGTAGCACCCCAGTGACATGTATGCTTCCGCTGGACCCGATTTTCGGGGTGTTACAGATTGGCATCAGAGCTCAGGTTATAGAGAACTGGGTTTATTTTCTAAAACCTGGACTATAACCACTTTTGGCGAAAACTTAACCCTATGACCGACACGTGCCTGCCTGCCAAGCTGATGCCTCGCGTATGATCTTGTTTGAGGATTTAATTGATATGACGAGATAATTGATGATATATTAGACGAGATGTTCATGTTATATTTGACGAGTTATTTGATGAGATGCTTGATTATATATTTGTTGAGATGCGTGCTTGATTTCTGGATATTTTATATCCACTCGTTTTAGCTGTTCACTATAAGCATTTTCATATGCTTATGCACGCACTACACCTATCACGGAGTTACGCTATTTCCTTGCGTAATCTCACTATTGAACGTCGTGTTTGTATACCTGTCGTGGTTTTGGGAACGATTCTGGATATAATGGACATACTACTAGTATAACTAGGCTTAGTCTTCCAAAATTCCTTGAACCTCGGGTGAATATAGACTGATCACCTATATTCAACCAGGGACAGTGGGACATAGCCTGATCACCTATGTCCGACTCAGAGGTGAATTTTGCAATACTCAGAGTAGTTATAATGGAATTATGTCCGGGTTGACTTTTGGATTTTTGGACTGGTACAGTTTCGCGTGTGTACACGGACATGGAATCTTACTTCCACACACACTACACACTGGCATCACAACACCGCATGAACCGTAATGCCCTTGGCATCGCTATACGTCTCCATTATAGAAATCCTGTTTGCCGACGTCTGGCCGTATTTTGCATCGGGTCGAGTTAGATCCGATTGGCACCGTTTGAATCCGAGTTACTTATTTGTAACTCCTTAAGAGCGCTATAAGCCGTCCGAGCTTACTGGAACATTTAGATTCGATTTCGACCATGGTTGGTTTTGAATTTTGGCTACGTTTGGAATTGATTTTGGCCACGTTTGGATTTGATTTTATCTACGCTTATGTTTGATTTTGGCTACTTTGGATTTGATTTTTGACTACGTTTAGATTCGATAGCGACTACGTTTGGATTGGTCTTGATTCTGATTTAATTCGACTTGTTTGATTTTATGATTTGGGACGTCATCCTGGATTTGGATTCGTTATTCGGCCTTGTTTTGTTGTGGCCTTGTTACAGTCGCCTCTACTCTAAGCCTTGTGCTCAATCAATGATGTTCATCTTTCCAATCAGGATTGGTTAATCGAAACTGTTCAATCAATGTTGTACCTTCCGTTTTGAGTACCTTGTACATTACTGATTCAATCAACTGATTGCTTGTGGCAATCAACATCTTTCCTCAGAATTATACTCTGAACTCGCTAAACTCTCTATTTGGCAGAGAGTCCACGCCCAGCAGAAATCTTGAGACTCTAAGGAGTAACTGAAACTGCGATTCCTTGGGACAACCGCCTAACTTTTCACTCGTCCCTCGGAAGTACCAGTGATCCTTGCTACTTTCTTACCGGATAATGAATTATATCATAAACGAAACCTTGGAGGTAAATCTCGCGCTGCTACCAGAGTTATTGTTGATAATCCTACCTAATCTACTCACCTTCTCTAATCGATGAAACGACAGTATGGGCAAACTTGCTCGTCTATACTCATAAGAAATCATTACCCGGTATAGAGTGTCGACTCTTACCATCCTTTGATCGGGATAGATGTTTCACATCAAATTCCCGGTGATCACTCCAAAGAGTCATGAGAACAGATTTGGAGATAAATACTGTGTATCATCTCCAGACTAATGGCCGAAGTGGAAAAATCATTCAAGTGTTAGAGGACATATTGTGTTCCTGCGTAATTTGGCAATAGTTGGTATCGACACCTCCAGTTGGCCAGATTCTCTTATAACGATACTTACGACTCCAGTATTTCGACGGCACCATATGAGCCACTTTATGGCCGCAAGTGCCGATCGCCGACTTGATGGGTAGAATTTGGGGATACCCAACTTACTGACCCTGAACTTGTTCACGAGACTACCGAGAAGATCGTTCAGATCAGAACCGAATTGCATGCTGCTCACGAATCGTCAGAAGATTATGCAGACAAATGACGTAAACCTCTTGAATTCCCAGTTAAAACCTAGATTATGCTTAGAAATTCACTATGAGAAGGTGTGATACGTTTAGTAAACGTGGGAAGCTTAATCTCGCTGTATTGATCCTTTTGAAATCCTTGCTAGAGTTGAACCGGTAGCACCCAGGCTCGAGCTACTGTCAGGACTCAGCAGTGATTCGCAACGTTTTTATGCGCATGGAGAAGAAATGACTTGCCGACGAGGCAACCACTATTCCTTCGGGAGAGATCTAGATTGATGAATGTTTGAATCTTGTTGAGAAACCGATCGAAATCATGAACCGTGAAATCGAACGACTTTAGTAAAGTCGCATCCCTATCAACAACGCTCTTCGAAGCATGCGAAAAAGGTCCTGAATTCATGTGGGAACGTGACGATGAATCCTCGTGTATATATGCTAATCTCTTTTCATCCGTAACGGGTAACTTGAATTGAATCGCGAGGTCGCGATTCCGTTAAGGAGGTGAGACTGTAACAACTCGTAATTTTCCAGATTTATTTCTATACGAGATTATCTCTATTTTTCATTTACGAACCTTTCTGAACTTATTTGGTTTGAAAACGTGAATTTATCTCGCGAAACGTGAAATTCGTACGCAACACGTACTGGCACAACCGACGATTGGTTTTGATTATTTTATTATCTGCGAGAAATGAGGCGTACGAATAGCCGTTGTATTGAAAAATCATTCTAAACACGAATATTTAATTATTCGTGCAACGAGAAATAAAGCTACGCGTATTCATAATCAAAATTAATGGAAAAACTATTTTAAAATTTATGGGATAACTTTCGGGTGCTCGAGAAATATTTATAACACGTTTTATCGGGTTCGTTGACGTTTCGTTAAAAATATGAGGAGATTTACATATTCAGTCCCTGAGGGCGCGCTAGGGTTTGCCACAAGTCCCAAGAGGAGCCTATATATACAATTGTTATAAAGTTTTAGGGTTTTAAAAACCCATTCTCTTTCTCTTCAGCCGACAACTTCATCTCCTTCACCCTCTCTCCTCTCTTATTTCTCCGGCGACAAAAACCGGCCATCCGGCCACCACCACCGACCACCTTACTACACCGCCTCCATCATCATCATCCTCTCGATCCCCTCATCATTTCTACGTAACTCACGCGCTTACAACACGCATATATCTTATTCTTTCTCTCAAATTTTCCGGCGAAGTTTTCCGGTAACATAAATTTGTAGTTGTAACGAGTATAGATCGAAGTTGTAGTTGTTTTTGGTGGTTTGTTTGGTTCGTTTGTGTTCGAGTCACCACCACAGCCACCGTAGCAGCCACCACAGCCGCAGTTCTCCTCCCTCTCCTTTCTTTCTCTCGACATGGTAAATCGAGAAATCCGTTGGTTATCTATTGTTTTTGGTTTAAACCGATCCTTATTTATTTTGTCATTGATTTCGTGGATTTAAAACCATATATGAAACGAGTACTAGTTATTCATGCTCTAAAAACCGGATTTAAACATGTTTTTATTTACTGTTTTGTGTGGTAAGAATCTGTGGTATCTGTTTGATTCGGGTTGAAAACGGGTCATGTTAGACCCGGATGTGAATTACAAATAGTGTTGGATTTGTGTTATGGTTGTGTTCGTGTTGTAGTCGGATAAGAGAAACCACCCGTGGGGTGCTTGTCGTTTGATTTAGCTGTTGTTCGAGTCCTTATGGTTGCGTTTGGGTTGAGACCGAGACCACTAGGGTCTCGGCAATGTTATTGTTGATGTTGTTTGTTGGGTGTTGTTCGGTTCACAAATTCACCCACATAGGGTGTTGGTTTGGCTCGGTTTAACGCAAAGGACCACGGAGGTGGTCGATTATGGTCTCAGTATTGGTTAAAACCATGTTAGGGTGCGTTTTGGTTTTTGTTTGGGTTTGTAGTCCCGGGTCGTGTTAGACTGGTTTATGACTAGATTCGGTTTGGGTTCAATAGCCCACGTAAAGGGTAACTTGTTTATTTGGTTGTCGGGCCAAAGCCCAAGAGTCATTAAGGGAATGTTGTTTGGTTAAAGGGGTCACAAGCCCATAATCATTTAAAAATGGTACAGTTAGTTAGTATACTTAGAGTGTTTTGATACAAAATTGTTTTGGTGAGTTTTGAATATTGGTATGTTTCGGATAATACTTGTGAATTTGTTTTGAAGACGGATTATGATCATTATACTTGGACGTTTAGAAAAATCATGGATCGTTATGGGAATTGTGATATTAGATATCAGATTCATTGGACATTTTGAGACTTGAGACGGTGTAATATATTAAACTCAAAAAGACTTTAATATATTAAACTCGGACCAGACACAAAATCTTCAATAAAACCAAAACTAATATTTACGAGAATGATAGCGAGACATAAACTTGATAAATATTGTAACTTCAGTTTTGGTTAATCCAAGTCTCGACGACTTGAGAAAAAACTAATTTTATTAGTTAAATTTATTTTTATTATAAAACGTTTATGTTTTATACAAACTATTTGGGATAACGGGGTAAATGTCGAAACATACAAACTAAGTTATTTTATTTGAGGTGTTTGCTTGTCGTTAACTTCTAGGTTTGTCCTCTTTGGTTCGAGTACTCGTCAATATTCTCTCGACTATGTCGATGTCTATTCTCTTTGGCGTGTTGTCTGTCAAGTCTATGTCTTCTTACCACACCACACGAAACGTGAAACTAAACTTTTGATAAGTTTTGAAAACAGAGTAATCCACGAAAACTATGACACTTTGTCTTTTATAGACTTTATTATTTTGCGAGACGTGTTTTGAGATAATCGTATACGTATTAGGTTGTGCCGATCCTAGACCGTTGAGTACCGCCGTGCTTGTACCTCTGTGTACCGTCGTGCCGTATGTTTTGAGACCGTTGTGATATGCCAGTTGTGTCAGTTGTGATCTTGCATTGCTGTGGCTAAGGTGAGTTCATGGCCCCCTACTTTTACTGGTTTTTAAACTATTTTGGGGGAGAATACATGCTCGTTGTTTTTCACTAAACTCAATGCTTTTAAATGCTTAAATGCTGTGATCTACTGGTTTTTATGATTTTGGACAATATATGAGCTTCGATTGAAATATGTGCTTTATTGTGTGAACCTAATTTGTGTGACTTGGCTTGAACGTGTGAGACTGTTAGTGATGCATTGATAGTATACATTTGGGGAAGTGGCACCCAGTATATTATTTTGGGAAGTAGCACCCACTATGCATTTTGGGAAGTGGCACCCAATATATCATTTTGGGAAGTGGCACCCAAACTATGTGTGGATCATTTATGCGTGTATGTAGTTTGAGGTTCAGTGTTGCTAGTTGTTATGTGCTCACATTAGTATATCATGCTCACTGTTGTCCTACGCTTTATTATTCACAGCTTCGTGGTTTAATTAACAAACCTATGAACTCACCAACCTCGTGTTGACACTTTTTAGCATGTATTTTCAGGATAAGGTGATAGCTTATTTTTTGGAGGTGCTTGGCAAGAGGCATGGTCATAGACGACTCTGATATTTATATTTGGGACCGCTTTAATCTTTTTGGGCCTTACTTCCGCACTATATTTTAAATGATGTAAACTTAATGTTTTGATAATGAAATTTTATTCTAAACGGTTAAGGTAAAACCGTTCTTTGTACCTTGTGTTGTGATACCAATTGAGTAGCACCCCAGTGACATGTATGCTTCCGCTGGACCCGATTTTCGGGGTGTTACAACGTGTACGGTTTTCTCCGCCTTAAGGGAGGTTGTTGACATAGTGCTTGAAACTCTCGAGTGTGGTACTCGGGGAGTGGAGTAGGGCGAAGAAGAGCTTCGTAGCCGAACCACTATAAATCCTCTGTCTCGGTTTGATCTTTCCAACTCTACTCTTTACTTTTATTTGTTATTATTACGTAGCTTAGTTTGTAATTCATATTGGTGTTGTTTGATTACAAATAGAGTTCGAATCAAAGTTTCCAATAGCATACTTTTAAAACAAGATTTTTAAAAGAAGTTTTTAAACCGGTAAACTATTCAACCCCCCTTCTAGTTTCCCACAATTGGTATCAGGAGCCACGTCAGTCAAGTTTTTTAAAGTATATTGTATTTTAAAGCTTGAACCGATCAATGGATTCCGACAAATATCTAGAAGGGCAATCTATGCAAAGACCACCACTTTTCGAAACCGATTGCTTTATTTATTGGAAAACAAGATTCGAAACGTATGTGAAATCAAAAGACATTGATCTTTGGCATGTTATTACCGAGGGTGACTTTCAACCTATTCAAAAGAATCCGGAAACTAAAAAGGATGAAATAGTTTCTTATGATAAACAAAGTGATGAACTTAAAAGGAAATTAGCCAAAAATAATGAGGCTAAAATGATGATTTATAATGCTTTGCCTAAAAAGGAATTTGAAAGAATTTTTATGTGTAATACGGCAAAAGACATTTGGAAAACTTTGTTAGTCACTCACCAAGGTAATAACTAAGTCAAAGAGAACAAGATAGATCTTCTTGTTCAACAATATGAACAATTCTCCATTTCGGAGAATGAGTCAATAGATAATGCTTTTGCTAGATTTAATACTATTATCACTAGTCTTAAAGCTCTTGATGAAGGTTATTCTAGTAAGAACTATGTTAGGAAGTTTCTTAGAGCTCTACATCCTAAATGGAGAGCAAAGGTCACCGCCATAGAAGAGTCAAAGGACTTGGCGGCATTGTCACTCGATGAACTTATAGGAAACTTGAAAGTTCATGAGATGATAATTAAGAAAGACTCCGAATTAGTCAAAGGCAAAGGCGAGAGAGTTAGATCTCTAGCATTGAAAGCCAAGAAGGAGTCTAGTGATGAGGAATGTTCGAGTTCCGATAGTGAAGATGAGGAATATGCACTAGCGGTTAGGGATTTTAAAAAGTTCTTTAGGAGAAGAGGTAGGTTCGTTAGGCAACCTCGTGATGAGAAGAAGACATCACAAAAGAACCATGTTGAAAAGAAAGGGACAAGTGATAGGAAATGCTTTAGATGCTGTAAGACCCTGTGAAAAAAAAACCCTTGTAATTAATCTTAGTGATTAATAATAATCTCGAGTTACTATTTCCTAACGCCTATTTTTGCTAGAAATTTAAACTTTTCGTTATTATTGTTAATGGCCATGCATTATATATACACATATATATATTTAACACACCAACACTAGAGATTATATTTTCCGACGCAACATCACTTTCCTATACACAACGACAAGTAATTATATTCGACAAGTTCATTCACTACACTTAATCAAAGTTAATACCACCTACATCTATTTAACTAAAACAATAAACCCTAATAACACTAACTATAAACCTAATCCTAAATTACTTCTACAAACCAAGTTGGGCCTTATTCGTTCGACCCAACCACAATCCTTTAGCCTTGTTATCAAAATGCCCATCGAGCCAATTGCCAACCCAAACAATCATCACAGCCACTCGACCCATTTATTTTTAATTGTTGCACTTCTTTATTCCTTTTCTTTTTAACCGATCGACACAAACATATATGCTGAAACTCCCACACAAAGCTTATAGAACCAACATGACCATTACACATGGTGAACCAATAAAAACCAACCCAACATCACACCCCACCATCACCTCGACAACAAAAATGTTTCAGTAACCCATCTACATTTTTCTTTCTTCCTTTGTTCTTAATACTGCTCGATACCCACTTCTAGAAACTCGACATATTTATTAATATCAAACCGACATTCATCTAATAATACACATGCAAACGTACCACGAAACTAACTAATGTAATATCAAAAACTCAACTAAAATTTCCTAGGATTAGCACAATAATGACACCCATTCGACACTAAACATTATCATGCACCCACTTAGAAAATCCGAACCAAGTACACCACTAAAGATCTCGACCCAAAACTGTGATCATATTTCGATAAATCCCACAAACCACTAGCCACCTTGTTAATTAAAATATGTCATTACAAATACAAAAATAGAATAAAAACTCTTGTAACTCCCACGTGTGATAAAAGGCAAAGGAACCAAATAAGCAAGAAAAGTATAAAGGCTAGCATCCAAATTCACAATCAACCACATAAGTTTTACACCTAAACTAGCATTCTATCACACAAGTGTCCTTCACCCACAGTACAATGTAATCATCAGTCAAATAGTCAAGATAATTGAGATATTTTTTTTTCTATATAAACTCTCCTATTCGTTCATTGCCAATCTTCTATCACCATCACCTTTCATCACAGTCACCATATTCCTTAAACTTATAGCCACTTTCTGTCGTGTATGTGGGAGCAAAAACAATCCGCTCAAGTCACATAATAACCAATTCAACTCACTAGCCTTTCTTTGTATTTCATTCAAACCCCCACAACCACTTTCACCCTTATTTCACTATCACCATACCTTCAATTAAAACTACCTTTGTTCGACCCAAGGAACTTAACCAGTGTAAGAGTAGGACGTCCAAAGAAAATAGGTTGTTCATTTCGTGTTTCGACAAGCCAAAAGTCTCCACCACCTTTTCTCAAAGGTGTTGTAAGTTCTTCATTTCCTTTTAATATGTACTTCATACTCACTTGCATGCATACACACTCCATACTACACTCGAACTGTATCCATTTTACTTTATATATACCATACAGTCACCAACTTATCTCACATGTTAACATATAAAACACACCATGCATTATCATGTTTGTTTTTACTCAAATACGTATATAGTAACACTTTACTTAGTTGCATGCACTTGTTATTCGAATATTAAAAACCTTCGAGCTCAACCGGGTTAACAAAAGGAAGCATGTCGAACCTTAACTTGATCAAACCAACCATGTCACGTTAACATATGATCACCCCTTGAATATCACCTTAACTCGACCTTGAACATAAACTATAAACTCCCCGCTAAACCGGATAAAAAGAAAACAGAAAAATATTCAAGACATCACTAGTTAAAGAAATCCACTCGAACCAGCTGTTTCACGACTTATTTAAGATGAAACCGTTCATACAAAACCCAAATATTTTTATCTTTCTCGATAGCTCACATGGCAAACTACATATTTCGCGTTCTAAGATCCCTTCCATAAACCCATCTCGACACCTAAATTAAATCCTTTTTAATGCTACTCGAATGGTGTAAACACTTAGGAAGTTTTATAGAACTTTTCACAAAAATTACTCCATGCGACCCACCCAAAAACTTTAATTATATTTTCGAAATCTCATAAATAACATATCCATATTTTTACATCATACGAATGTCAAGCTAGCAAACTATAGTTTTCATGTTCAAAACTCGACCTCATAAGCATGTTATCACACTCAAAACAACTCAACTAGGATCGACCATCACATATAGCTAGCAACTGTTTTCAGAAAGTAACATAACCATTCGGTTTGGGCCAAAAACCAAGCCCAACAAGAATTTTTGATAATCAGGTCCAACAGGCCCAAATAATATATTTTTAGAATCTTAAAAATAGTCTAGATCCAAGCCCAAAACTATTTTCACGCCCTCGCCTCTAAAACTCTTAACGGGCTATGTTACAAATCGTTAAGGAGCCCATTAGTGCAAAAATAATTTATTTTCTGAAATAATAAAGTGAAATAAGTTAAAATAAACTTAATAAAGTTATAAAAATTTTCAGAATATTTTTCCCGTCATTTATATGCGAAAAGGACTAAAAATGTAACGCGATTTAACCGAAAAGGACTAAAACTGCCAAACCTGGAAACTAAGGGACTGAAGCTGTAAAAACAGTTGTAAAGGACTGAAATTGACATATTATTGAACTTCAAGTCTTATATGGACTATTGGACAATTATTGGACTATTACCGAACTATGGACTGAATAAAGACTAACGACGTAACGCGAATTCCGGTTAGGGTATAAAATGTAAAACCTAGGAAGAATCAAGGACCAACTGTACTAACTTGTCATTCTTATCTTCTTTTTCATTTTTGCACCATATCTTTACTTTTTATGCATAATTGCATTACATTTGCATATTAGTAATAGCGATAGAAATATTTCATATTAATATCTTATTTAATCGTTGAGGATATGATCTTACGAGATGTGCAAGCACCCTAATCATATTACACCTTCACTCACAATGATTTGATCATTAGTTAATCACCATCCACTACTCATACACACACACCAATAGAGATTAGTAAGATTCTCAGTATTTATATATATTTACCAGGTTCTATATCGAAGTTGTTGTAATCACCTCTGAGTTATTTTTACCATCACCAGGAACGCATAAGGTGAGTCATGGCCTCACTTTTTAAACTCTTTATAATTTTTAAACTCCGTGAGGGGGATACATGCTATAAATAAATCACAAGTATTTTTCTGTATGCTACCTGACTTGATATATGCCTAAGTACACCATATTGCCACAAGACCCTTTATCATGAGCCATTAATCACTGCGGTGAACGCGAATATAATGAATAGATCTATTAGAGGTTGACGACCTATCCCACTAATACTGTGACGGAATGCTTTTTGCTAGTCGTATTAGTCGCGATACATTATATTTGAGAGAAATAGGAATTGGCAAAATCACCTATTACACGAGGGCAAATTTTCATCATTAATTTGGTGGGCACCTCCGTTTAGGCGGTACTTTGTTAACGTTTGCGTGTCATGAGACTTAGGGCAATATATGAACTGCAATATCAATCTTTTAAACTGATTGTATCTTCAATACAATCTTACTTGTGATTGAACTGATATTTAAACTACAAACTCCATGATTTCACTCAACATTATGTTGACTTTTAAGCATGTATCTCAGGGAACTAGAGGAGCACGGCAAGGCATGGAGCAGGCATACCCTATCTTCAATAAATGGTGTAAAATAAGTTGTAATTCAGTTAAAATAATGTACTCTGATGTAATGTTTTATAACTGAATTTGTATTATGGACCTATGTAAATTAAAAATGCCATCTTAGGCTGTTTTTCTATGATTTCACATTCGATCCTCACAGTAACACCCAAATAAATCTTCCGCTGCCACAAATCAAATTTGGGGGTGTTACAGTTTGGCATCAGAGCTTCGGTTATAGAGAACCAAATGTTTTTAAACGTTGGACTATAACTACATTTTTCAAACAAATTAATTATACACCATGTTACCTTAAACTCTCCATGCCTGCTTGCTGCCGTGCTCGGTATGTTATACATTAGGATTATCATATATAAGCCTCTGCATACTTGATAGTTACTGTGCACAACTAGATCATCTTATGCTTATAATACACCACTTGATGTTAGTAAGTTACTTATTTTACGATATATGGATTATTACAGTACTATGTCGTTTATCACCCACTTTAGTATATCATCGGAGCCGGACTCCGAGGGATCACTAGCATCAGTCACGTCCCCCGAACTTCCCGATGCTGTAGTACCAGAGATTGTGCCCGACGCGATTGAGCTCTTTGTAGAGGGTAGAGCCGCCGTCATACCATTATTAGATGACCCTCATGTGCCAGTTTTGCCAGCACCTACGCTACCACCACATTTTGTATATGACACCTACTCTCCTTTCTATATACCACCTCCTGATGACTTGTACTATGAGAGTCAGCAATGGCTCCCTGCTGATGATTTACCCGAGCCCCATCATGTTGCACCACCACCACTACCTGACCATGTACTCGACATACATACCCAGACATATCCACTACTACCTCGACAGCGGGATCCGATTCCTGCAGAGGATATTCCTTCATCGAGTAGACGTCACATCACAGACCAGACACACCCATCCTCACCATCACTACCTTACCCTCCTGGTTTCACTCCCCCAGCTCAGACACATGATGCTTGGGAAGGATTTAGACCGGTAGTCACCCACACCCTTATCCCATCCACAGTAGTGACACGACTCGAAGGTCACGGAGAGCAGATTGAGTCACTTCTTCGGATGACCGACCATGTGTCATTGGATTCTCCAGGGACTATCAGCGATACTCTGCATAGGTTGGCTTCCAACAGAGCAGTGATACAGCAGTGTCTGAGACAGATGCAGACAGACTTGGCAGATACCCGTTCCCACGCGATATCCTTACGTAGAGAGGGCCAGGACTTAGCTTGGGAGGCTCACTTGTCACAGCGTAGAGCAGACACATTAGAGAGACTCATGGGAGACATACAGATAGAGCATCAGGCTGAGATACAGAGACTCAGAGACCAGATCTCAGAGCTCACGAGGCGTACGGATAGACCTGAGCAGTAGACATAGTTAGCATGATTGTATAGTTTGAGACATTGTAGTCTGCCGCATGTGGCAATTAATAAAGACTCTTGTATCGTTTTGTTGTATAAACTCAACTGATCAAGTTATTAATGTTGTAATGCTGGTAGTAATGTACTATATATCTGTTAACTTATGTATTATGGTTGTTCGTAGGTATTATAATTGTATCCAGACATGTCGTGATGTTACCTGTTATTATTATGATTCTCTAATTGTGTAAATATTGCAAAACCTGAACACATAAATATGGTGACATGAAATTCAGTTTGTATAATTAAATTGATTGTTCCTTAACAATCCCACATCTGTAAATTGATAAACTACAGAGATATCATAATTATGGGCAAATATTCAATTTAATTATCATTTCACACCATGATTACATTGTGCATATACTCAGCTATTCTATTCAAATTCTAAATCTGTATTCTTGTGACATTAATAGAAAATGGCACATAGCGACAACGAAACCACCAACGCAACCGTAACACTAACACATGAAGAGGTTCGAAAAATGATTGATGAAGGCATCGCTGCAGCACGCGAGGCCGATGCAGCAAACCGATCAAGCAATACTATGGGAACAACAAATGAAAGTGAGGCATCTACTCCACGTAAATGCACTTACAAAGAATTCGTGAGTTGTCAACCCACCACCTTCAGAGGTGTGGAAGGAGTGACTGAATTAGGCCAGTGGTTTGAGTGCATGGAAACGGTATTCATGAGAAGCAACTGTGCTGAAAACAATAAGGTTACTTTTGCCACCGGAACCTTAAGGGGAGATGCACTATCTTGGTGGAATGCTACCGTCAAAATAATGGGTGCTGAAGCAGCATTCCAAATCTCTTGGACCGAACTGAAGAATAAAATGCTGGAGAAATACTGTCCAAGGACGGAGATGAGAAAACTTGAAGATGAATTTCACGAGTTAGTGGTGAAGAACTGTGATGTCAGTACATACAACCGAAGATTTCTAGAACTATCTCTTTTGTGTCCACACATGGTACCTGACCTGGAAAAGACATTGGAAAAATATGTGGAAGGACTACCTTCAAGCATTGAAGGAGATGTTACCGCATCCAACCCAAAGACCCTCGAAGCTGCATTCGTGTTTGCTCAACGAATGATGAATCGAGAGCTTAAACGAGGTTCTAAAGCCACGGTCACTGGGCAAAAGAGGAACTATGATAACTTTGGCAGCAACAACCGGAACAGCAGCAGTTATTACAATCACAACAGGAACTACCGCAACAATGATCGAAGCAACCGTAATAGAGACCATCAACAAAGCAGAAATGACAGACATCAACAACAAAACCGCAGACAAGAAGCCGCTAGAGCTTATGTGGCCACACCTGCCGAAGGAAAAGTGTATGCTGGGACAAAACCCCAGTGTAACAAGTGCAAGATGCATCATACAGGACCTTGTACCGCCGTTTGCGGTAACTGTAGGAAAATAGGTCATGTGACCCGAGACTGTCGAGCCACGGGGGCGAATGCGCATCCAGTAACAGTAAAGTGCCACGGTTGTGGTGAAGCGGGTCATTATAAAAGCCACTGCCCCAAGAATATCAATCAGGTTGCCAGAGGAAGAGCTTACGTGCTCGGAGATGGAAACGTGTCACCGAACCCCAACGTCACTACGGGTACTTTCTTACTGAATCAAAATAGTGCTAAAATATTATTTGATTCTGGAGCCGATAGAAGCTTTGTATCTACTTCATTTGCTTTATTGCTTAAGATAACACCTGTAGAATTAGACACCTCGTATGAAATTGAGATAGCCGACGGGAAATTGTTAAACACCAACACCGTACTCAAAAACTGCACCTTAACTCTCCAAAACAACTCATTTCCAATCGATCTCATGCCCATCCAACTTGGAAGCTTTGACGCAATTGTGGGTATGGATTGGTTATCCAAACATCGTGCCCGGATCATCTGCGATGAAAAAGTTATCCAAATCCCCGTAAACAATGAAACACTTATCGTTCGTTGTGACCACTTCAAAACCCAATTCAATATCATCTCGTACATTAAAACAGTGAAATACATAAACAAAGGATGTCACGCATTTTTAGTCCAAGTAACGGAAAATAAGTCGAAAGAGAAAGAAAAGCGACTAGAAGAAGTGCCAGTTGTAAATGAGTTTGCAGAAGTGTTCCCTGAAGACTTGCCAGGCATCCCACCCATTCGGCAAGTAGAGTTTCGAATCGATTTAGTGCCTGGAGCAGCACCTGTTGCAAAAGCACCATATCGATTAGCCCCTTCCGAAATGAAAGAATTATCTGAGCAGTTGAAAGAACTGTCAGATAAAGGATTCATCCAACCCAGCTCATCACCTTGGGGAGCACCAGTCCTGTTCGTAAAAAAGAAAGATGGAACATTCCGGATGTGCATCGATTATAGAGAGTTGAACAAACTCACAGTGAAAAATCGATACCCATTACCAAGAATAGACGATCTATTTGACCAACTGCAAGGATCGAGTGTTTACTCAAAAATTGATCTAAGATCAGGATACCACCAACTAAGAGTCAGAGAAGAAGACATTCCCAAAACAGCCTTTCGAACACGATACGGACATTACGAATTCCGCGTAATGCCATTTGGTCTTACCAACGCACCCGCAGTGTTCATGGATCTAATGAACCGCGTGTGTAAACCATATCTGGACAAGTTCGTAATCGTATTCATCGATGACATTTTAATCTACTCGCGTAACAAACACGAGCATGCGGAACATTTGAGAACCATTTTGGGTGTACTCAAACAAGAAAAACTGTATGCAAAATTTTCCAAATGTGATTTTTGGATCTCCACCGTTCAATTCTTAGGTCACATCATCAACAGTCAAGGAATTCACGTTGATCCCGCCAAGATCGAAGCAGTTAAAGGTTGGGCTTCGCCCACCACTCCCACCGAAATTCGACAATTTTTAGGACTCGCTGGTTACTATCGAAGGTTTATAGAAGGTTTTTCCAAAATCACAAAACCTTTGACAGAACTCACTCAGAAAAACAAGAAGTATATCTGGGAAGAGAAACAAGAGTCAGCATTCCAACTCTTAAAACAAAAACTCTGTGAAGCACCAATTCTAGCGCTACCCGACGGAAGCGAAGACTTTGTAGTATATTGTGACGCATCGCATCATGGTTTAGGTGCGGTACTAATGCAGAGAGACAAAGTCATAGCTTATGCGTCCCGACAACTCAAGAAAAATGAGGAAAATTACACCACTCATGATCTAGAACTAGGAGCGGTAGTATTCGCTCTTAAAATATGGAGACATTACCTATATGGTACAAAGTGTACGGTATACACCGATCACAAAAGTCTTCAACACATACTGGATCAGAAGGAGTTGAATATGAGACAGCGCCGGTGGATAGAACTACTCAACGACTACGACTGTGAAATTTGCTACCACCCCGGTAAAGCGAATGTCGTGGCTGACGCATTGAGCAGAAAAGAAAGAACCAAACCTCTTAGAGTTCGATCATTAGAAATGACAATTCATTCACCACTCCCATCTCAAATACTCATAGCCCAATCAGAAGCTCTTCAGGAAGAGAATCGAGCTCAAGAGAACATTAAGGGCATGATAGAAAGGGAGAACGGACTCATACGAAGATCCGATGGAATGTTATGCTTCAAGAAAAGATGTTGGATTCCTCTTTATGGAGGTATTCGTGATTTTATCATGCATGAATCTCACAAGTCTAAATATTCCATTCATCCCGGATCCACCAAAATGTACCAAGATCTCAAACAACTTTACTGGTGGCCAAACATGAAAGCCGACATTGCAACATATGTTGGGAAGTGTTTGACTTGTTCAAGGGTCAAAGCCGAAAATCAGAAACCTTCTGGACCACTTGTACAACCGGAGATACCAGTTTGGAAATGGGAACGAATCACCATGGATTTTATTACCAAGTTACCAAGAACGTCGACCGGATATGACACCATTTGGGTTATCATCGACCGTTTAACCAAATCAGCTCATTTTCTGCCTATCAAAGAAACTGACGAGTTGGACACACTCGCTCAGTTATACTTCAAAGAAATCATAATCCGACATGGAGTCCCGATCTCTATCATCTCTGACAGAGACAGTCGATTCACTTCAGGATTTTGGCAATCCTTACAGAAAGCTCTCGGTACTCAATTGGACATGAGCACCGCCTATCATCCTCAAACTGATGGACAAAGTGAAAGAACAATCCAAACCTTGGAAGATATGCTTAGAGCATGTGTGATTGACTTCGGAAAAGGTTGGGATAAACACCTACCATTGGTTGAATTCTCGTACAACAACAGTTATCAAGCTAGCCTGAAGGCTGCACCTTTCGAAGCACTTTACGGAAGAAAGTGCAGATCACCCATCTGTTGGACAGAAGTTGGTGACATGCAGCTTACCGGACCAGAATTAATCCACGATACCACCGAGAAAATATTCAAAATCAAACATCGTCTCCAAGCCGCTCGTGACAGACAAAAGAGTTACGCAGACGTGAGAAGGAAACCCATGGAGTTTGAAGTCGGAGATAGAGTTATGCTAAAAGTTTCGCCCTGGAAGGGGATGATACGCTTCGGAAAGCATGGAAAACTCAACCCAAGGTACATTGGACCGTTCAAAATCCTCGAAAGAATAGGTCCAGTTGCCTATAAGTTAGAACTCCCGGAAGAACTCAGTAGGATACACCCTACTTTCCACGTATCCCAACTTAAGAAATGCCTATCGGACGAGACTCTCGTCATCCCACTGAAGGAGATTAAACTGGACGACAAACTTGTATTCACAGAAGAACCCGTAGAGATAATGGATAGAGAGGTTAAGCAACTCAAGCAAAGCCGTATTCCTATTGTGAAAGTAAAATGGGACTCTAAGAGAGGACCAACGTACACATGGGAACGCGAAGATCAAATTCGTGAGAAATATCCACACTTATTCCCGTAAATCACTCTTAGTAGCCATTTTAGACTTGAATTCCGGGACGGAATTCGAATGAGGAGGGAAGTACTGTAAGACCCTGTGAAAAAAAACCCTTGTAATTAATCTTAGTGATTAATAATAATCTCGAGTTACTATTTCCTAACGCCTATTTTTGCTAGAAATTTAAACTTTTCGTTATTATTGTTAATGGCCATGCATTATATATACACATATATATATTTAACACACCAACACTAGAGATTATATTTTCCGACGCAACATCACTTTCCTATACACAACGACAAGTAATTATATTCGACAAGTTCATTCACTACACTTAATCAAAGTTAATATCACCTACATCTATTTAACTAAAACAATAAACCCTAATAACACTAACTATAAACCTAATCCTAAATTACTTCTACAAACCAAGTTGGGCCTTATTCGTTCGACCCAACCACAATCCTTTAGCCTTGTTATCAAAATGCCCATCGAGCCAATTGCCAACCCAAACAATCATCACAGCCACTCGACCCATTTATTTTTAATTGTTGCACTTCTTTATTCCTTTTCTTTTTAACCGATCGACACAAACATATATGCTGAAACTCCCACACAAAGCTTATAGAACCAACATGACCATTACACATGGTGAACCAATAAAAACCAACCCAACATCACACCCCACCATCACCTCGACAACAAAAATGTTTCAGTAACCCATCTACATTTTTCTTTCTTCCTTTGTTCTTAATACTGCTCGATACCCACTTCTAGAAACTCGACATATTTATTAATATCAAACCGACATTCATCTAATAATACACATGCAAACGTACCACAAAACTAACTAATGTAATATCAAAAACTCAACTAAAATTTCCTAGGATTAGCACAATAATGACACCCATTCGACACTAAACATTATCATGCACCCACTTAGAAAATCCGAACCAAGTACACCACTAAAGATCTCGACCCAAAACTGTGATCATATTTCGATAAATCCCACAAACCACTAGCCACCTTGCTAATTAAAATATGTCATTACAAATACAAAAATAGAATAAAAACTCTTGTAACTCCCACGTGTGATAAAAGGCAAAGGAACCAAATAAGCAAGAAAAGTATAAAGGCTAGCATCCAAATTCACAATCAACCACATAAGTTTTACACCTAAACTAGCATTCTATCACACAAGTGTCCTTCACCCACAGTACAATGTAATCATCAGTCAAATAGTCAAGATAATTGAGATATTTTTTTTTCTATATAAACTCTCCTATTCGTTCATTGCCAATCTTCTATCACCATCACCTTTCATCACAGTCACCATATTCCTTAAACTTATAGCCACTTTCTGTCGTGTATGTGGGAGCAAAAACAATCCGCTCAAGTCACATAATAACCAATTCAACTCACTAGCCTTTCTTTGTATTTCATTCAAACCCCCACAAACACTTTCACCCTTATTTCACTATCACCATACCTTCAATTAAAACTACCTTTGTTCGACCCAAGGAACTTAACCAGTGTAAGAGTAGGACGTCCAAAGAAAATAGGTTGTTCATTTCGTGTTTCGACAAGCCAAAAGTCTCCACCACCTTTTCTCAAAGGTGTTGTAAGTTCTTCATTTCCTTTTAATATGTACTTCATACTCACTTGCATGCATACACACTCCATACTACACTCGAACTGTATCCATTTTACTTTATATATACCATACAGTCACCAACTTATCTCACATGTTAACATATAAAACACACCATGCATTATCATGTTTGTTTTTACTCAAATACGTATATAGTAACACTTTACTTAGTTGCATGCACTTGTTATTCGAATATTAAAAACCTTCGAGCTCAACCGGGTTAACAAAAGGAAGCATGTCGAACCTTAACTTGATCAAACCAACCATGTCACGTTAACATATGATCACCCCTTGAATATCACCTTAACTCGACCTTGAACATAAACTATAAACTCCCCGCTAAACCGGATAAAAAGAAAACAGAAAAATATTCAAGACATCACTAGTTAAAGAAATCCACTCGAACCAGCTGTTTCACGACTTATTTAAGATGAAACCGTTCATACAAAACCCAAATATTTTTATCTTTCTCGATAGCTCACATGGCAAACTACATATTTCGCGTTCTAAGATCCCTTCCATAAACCCATCTCGACACCTAAATTAAATCCTTTTTAATGCTACTCGAATGGTGTAAACACTTAGGAAGTTTTATAGAACTTTTCACAAAAATTACTCCATGCGACCCACCCAAAAACTTTAATTATATTTTCGAAATCTCATAAATAACATATCCATATTTTTACATCATACGAATGTCAAGCTAGCAAACTATAGTTTTCATGTTCAAAACTCGACCTCATAAGCATGTTATCACACTCAAAACAACTCAACTAGGATCGACCATCACATATAGCTAGCAACTGTTTTCAGAAAGTAACATAACCATTCGGTTTGGGCCAAAAACCAAGCCCAACAAGAATTTTTGATAATCAGGTCCAACAGGCCCAAATAATATATTTTTAGAATCTTAAAAATAGTCTAGATCCAAGCCCAAAACTATTTTCACGCCCTCGCCTCTAAAACTCTTAACGGGCTATGTTACAAATCGTTAAGGAGCCCATTAGTGCAAAAATAATTTATTTTCTGAAATAATAAAGTGAAATAAGTTAAATAAAACTTAATAAAGTTATAAAAATTTTCAGAATATTTTTCCCGTCATTTATATGCGAAAAGGACTAAAAATGTAACGCGATTTAACCGAAAAGGACTAAAACTGCCAAACCTGGAAACTAAGGGACTGAAGCTGTAAAAACAGTTGTAAAGGACTGAAATTGACATATTATTGAACTTCAAGTCTTATATGGACTATTGGACAATTATTGGACTATTACCGAACTATGGACTGAATAAAGACTAACGACGTAACGCGAATTCCGGTTAGGGTATAAAATGTAAAACCTAGGAAGAATCAAGGACCAACTGTACTAACTTGTCATTCTTATCTTCTTTTTCATTTTTGCACCATATCTTTACTTTTTATGCATAATTGCATTACATTGCATATTAGTAATAGCGATAGAAATATTTCATATTAATATCTTATTTAATCGTTGAGGATATGATCTTACGAGATGTGCAAGCACCCTAATCATATTACACCTTCACTCACAATGATTTGATCATTAGTTAATCACCATCCACTACTCATACACACACACCAATAGAGATTAGTAAGATTCTCAGTATTTATATATATTTACCAGGTTCTATATCGAAGTTGTTGTAATCACCTCTGAGTTATTTTTACCATCACCAGGAACGCATAAGGTGAGTCATGGCCTCACTTTTTAAACTCTTTATAATTTTTAAACTCCGTGAGGGGGATACATGCTATAAATAAATCACAAGTATTTTTCTGTATGCTACCTGACTTGATATATGCCTAAGTACACCATATTGCCACAAGACCCTTTATCATGAGCCATTAATCACTGCGGTGAACGCGAATATAATGAATAGATCTATTAGAGGTTGACGACCTATCCCACTAATACTGTGACGGAATGCTTTTTGCTAGTCGTATTAGTCGCGATGCATTATATTTGAGAGAAATAGGAATTGGCAAAATCACCTATTACACGAGGGCAAATTTTCATCATTAATTTGGTGTGCACCTCCGTTTAGGCGGTACTTTGTTAACGTTTGCGTGTCATGAGACTTAGGGCAATATATGAACTGCAATATCAATCTTTAAACTGATTGTATCTCCAATACAATCTTACTTGTGATTGAACTGATATTTAAACTACAAACTCCATGATTTCACTCAACATTATGTTGACTTTTAAGCATGTATCTCAGGGAACTAAAGGAGCACGGCAAGGCATGGAGCAGGCATACCCTATCTTCAATAAATGGTGTAAAATAAGTTGTAATTCAGTTAAAATAATGTTTCTTTAAAGAAACCGTAGTACTCTGATGTAATGTTTTATAACTGAATTTGTATTATGGACCTATGTAAATTAAAAATGCCATCTTAGGCTGTTTTTCTATGATTTCACATTCGATCCTCACAGTAACACCCAAATAAATCTTCCGCTGCCACAAATCAAATTTGGGGGTGTTACAGATGCGGAGATCCTAATCATCTCATAGGAGAGTGTCCCAAGCCACCGATAGTCAACAACCAGCGAGCTCTCATAGGAGGCGCCTGGAGTGATAGCGGTGATGATGAAGAAAAGAAGCCCAAGGACGAAACGTGTCTAATGGCTCATGCTTCAAATGAGGTACGTTACAACTACCCTGATTTCATAGATGATAATTCGTCAATAGATGATAACAAACTAAATGACGAACATAATAATCTATGCAAAATTGTCTCAAAAATGTTAAGTAGAAATAAATTACTAAAATCAAAATTGCATGAACTAGAAGTGAAAATGTTAGAGCTAAAGAGTCAAGTCAAAGGACTTGAAAGATATAAAGAATTAGACATAGAATGTGAGTCATGCATGAATCTTAAAGTAGAAAATGAAAAACTCAAGGAAAACATAATTAGAATTACTAGCCTTGAAAAGGAAACAGAAAATGCTTTGACAGATAAAACTAATCAAGCAGAATCTGTTAAAATCTCAAACTTTGTCAAAAGTCCAGACGGCACCACTAAAGGTACCGACGGCTCCATTAAAGTTAATGGAACCGTGGTACCGTCCGACTCTGGAGACAAAACTGAGTCAAATTTCAAAAATAAATCAAGTCCTAAACCAACTCACATTGTTGTTAATGGTACAAAAGTCTCTATTGCTAGTATAGAGGAAGTTAAACGATTCTACAAACCTATGTCAAAACCCAAACCTAGATTTGTAAAATCCGATGCTAGGTCTAAGACTCCTCCACCTAGAAAAACAAACACTCCCAAACTGTAACACCCCAACCCGACAAGGGTAAAGATATCACAATAATGGATTCATATCAGATCAAAACAGAGCATACATCTACAGTAATACAAAAATCTCAAAGGATTACAATTGAAATACTGAATCTACAAGGTTACAAAGAAAACTTTCAAAACTAATTATAAACATAATGTCTTCTATCCAATTCTAATCCAGAATAGCTACCAAGCCTTCTAAGTCCAGAGGTACACTCTCACTCATCCCCAGCTTCCTACTAAAACCTGCCGCAAGAAAAGAAATGCGGTTGAGCTACTAGAGCTCAGTGAACAGATATATAGATGACAGAAACAATAGCAGAGAACAATACAGAAACAAATCAGAAATACAGATTATACAGATACAGAATTAAAGTGAAAGAATAGGAAAAGAGTAAGGGTAAAAGAAAAGAAATGAGAAAGGGATAATGCACAAACCAGGTTTAGGGAAATACAGAAATCCATCACGAGCCCAGAGATAACAGATAATATCATAACAGAGTAATCATATAATAATCCAGAGGGGATGCCTCTCAAGTAACAGATAATATGAGGGGTGACCTCATGTATCAATTGGAGTGATCAGCTCCCAGATAATGTGAAAGACGTGTATCGCACACACCATCAGTCACCAGATATATATATATATATAACAGTAACAGTAACAGATAACATAAATCAGATCAGAACTAGGATGCATCCATGCGCCCCAGTAGGCCAGAATCTTCTACTACATAACAGATAAAATCAGGGACGGAACAGGTCATCACTCTCCTGCCCTAGAGTCATGCCATCGGTGCATCAATGACATGGACATGAAACCCTCATGCCTAGTGATTGGCTCGGATATCAGACTATGGTCAAGGTCAGATGTCATATAATAAACAGAGTCACATCTAAGGGTTCATGGCAGAAGGGTCATGTCAACAATTCAGATTAAGATAATAAGGTTTAAATCAGAGTTTATCAGATTAAGTTTAATATCAAAGCTTAAGTTCAGATTAAAAGGTTTATTTCCAATAGTCCAAAAAGTATATCAAAGGTTAATGATTACAAACTTATAGCAATAATCCATTTCAGAAGTTCCTGTCAAAAGTTCATTTAAATCAATCCTTTAATAATGGTTTTCATTGAAATGATCTTACGAAATAGTTTTCATAAAAATGGTCTTCCAAAATGTTTAGTAACTTCCATTTCCAAGTGGTATCGCTTCTTTTTAAAATAGATTTTCTTAAACAGTTTCATATGTAGTTTAATAAAGGTTCAAAATCAATTAGGTTCAGATAAGGATTTAACAGGTTAAGGTTTACCAAAATCAAATCAGAATTTACAACAGATATATCAGGTTTAGGTTCAGAACAAGGTTCACAGATCAGATTCAATCAAGACTCACAAATTCAGGGTTCAGAACAAGAGATCAATCAGAGTTCAGGAAAAAGGTTCAGAATACAAGAATCATAGCAGAGGTTCAAACAAAAGGTTTAAGACAAACAGATCACAACAAAGATCCACAACAGAAGGGAACATAACAATGGTATAGGGAATCCTAATAAGGAAAAAGAAATACTGAGAGAAAAGGAAAAGAAACACCCTTACTGAAATAGGGCAGAATATCTGTACCTTATTAGCACAGCAGAAAATCAAACAAACACAGAACAATGATCAGGACTCCTTCTTCACACCTAAGGAAGAGGAAGACAGAATTACTAAGTTCCTTATTCAGATTATTCCTTTTTGTTTATCTCTTCATTTTATGTACTTTCTATTTTTAGTAACTTTCCAGATTTAGTAAGTTCCCATAATTAGCAGGTTTCCAGAATTAACAGATATTATCATTTCAGATTAGGTTTAACCCTGATTCAAAGATTATTATGGGATAACAGTATATTTTATCAAGTTACAGAAGTTTAGGGTTTTAAATGACAATTATACAAAGTTTAGGGTTTTAAATGTAACTTCATAAATTCAATGGTCATTTGTGAAAATACTTCAAGTTACAGAATTATACCCTCATTTTATTCAGAATTACATTTTATTCCCTTAAGTTTCACAATTTACAGATTACACCCCTTGAGTTACATAATTTACAAAACCAATCCTTATAATTACATATTTTACAAATTAAACCCTACAATATCCATATTTACCAACCAAGCATATTATATTTCATAATTACATAATATATCATCAGAACTTTGTACTTTACATATTTGACCCCTCAGAATTCAGAATTTACATATTTAGTCCCTTAAGTTTACAAAACATATATATTAAGTCATAATTCATAACAATTACATAATTAGCCCAAAAATCCTCAAAATTACACAACAACCTTTTTATATCAGTATTAACTCAAAACAACTTCAGAATTTCAGATTTACACTTTTGGTCCCTCACTTTTAATTTATTTCAAATCGAAACCCTAATATGCCATTAATTCATTATAATGCAATATTTACACTTAGGACCCCAAAGTTATATTTTTCCCACATTATTACAGATGTATATGATCTTACAAAAATATCCCAGAAGTTTCAAAGTTGGCAAAACAGGTCCTTTTACTTTTTATGTTTAATCGGCTAGACTTTTTACAAACAATTACAAACCCTACTATTTACCAATCATTGCACCATCATTAATTCATCCTTAAAACACATTTAATGATCAAAATTATGCCCAAGAAACCTAACCCTAGTAGCCCCGATTTTCCTTTTATTTGATTTCTTTGTTTTCATGAAATCTGGTTTTAACAATAATTCACCACGTTAAATCTAGGCTTCTAAAAATCAAACTCATATTTTTCCCAGATCATATGACTTATAAAGAACCCACGAAAAATAATTAGCATGCCCAGAAAAATCGTTTAACATATATTGCATATTTACATACGTTTTAGACATCAAAATTAACACGACTTGATCTAGGCTACTATAATTCGATCTATCATTTTTCCCAGGTCTATTACATCATATGAGGTCTAAATAAAATAGCTATCATGTCCAGAAATTCGGATTACATATTTTTGTGATTTACGTGTTCTTTGACCATTATATTTTCATACGCATAAATTAGCATGCATGCTTCGATTCATATAATTTATATGAGCTATATAACATTTAAAGATCACAGGAAAATTGCCATATTAATTTTAAAATGTGTGATTAAGTCGTATGAATTATTACCTTGCTTTTGATCAATTCGACAAGAAATAAAGAACAAGAACGAACCAAAGAAAACACGCAGCAACCCTTAATTTTCCTAGCTTCCTTGCACCTCCAAGAACCCCAGAAAAATACTTGTACACATCCAGAATTTCTGTGATAGCCTTGGTCGAATTTTTTGTTATGCACTTAGGGTTTTTGTTCTATTTTTGCGATTTGGATTTTGATAGAAAATAAGAGATTTGCTTTTATCTCTTAAAACCGACTTATGGGGGGGGCAAGGATCAGAAATTTCGGTATATAGTATCATAGGATAATTAGGATTGATTTTGTATAATCTTTCCTTAATTTGTTTTAGCTATTATCTAATTAAAAGGAATTAAACATTACATTTAATTAATTGTATATAATTCGGAATTTTAAATAAATAAATGTGCATGATTATTTTTGAACATTTAAAATGATGTAACATTGTCTCAGAAATTAGTTTGTTTCAGATATAATTCGATTTCAGAAGTTTTGGAATTATTTCAGAATTTTTATAAGTTATTTAATAAGGTTTTATGTTATCAGGGGTAATTTGGTAATTTTACTTGTTATCTGAATTTCAGGTATTACACAAACCTCGGTCAAGAACTCCTCTACCGAGACGTAACTTTAGAAGACAAAGCTTTCCAAGTGACTATCCCGTAACTTGGAATGACCGTCAACTACAAAGTTACTTGCCATGGGAAATTTGCCCACCATTCCAACATCCTAACCACATGCAAATGATGCATGGGATGTTTAATGCTAACCACTTTGGACCCATGAGATATTGGGGACCAAATGTTTGAATGTTTATCTTATGCAATAGATATGCTTGGGAATCGACTTGGAGCCTGACGAATGGGTCAAGGATAGTGGATGCACCAACCACATGACGGGCAACCGAAGTCTATTCTCATCATACAAGGCATACAACGGAGGTAATGTCACTTTCGGTAGCAAACTTAAGGGCAACATTATTGGCAAAGGTACGATTACTCATAACTCCCTCACTATTAGAAATGTTGAGCATGTAGATAACTTAGGATTTAATTTGCTTAGCATTAGTCAAATGGTAGATAATAAGTGTAGAGTTATATTCTCTGAAGAGGGTAGTGAGATCATTAAGGATGGTAAAACCATAGGCAAAGGAGTTAGGAGAAATGGCCTATTCGTCATGAAAATAGGAAATAAGCCTCAGGATAGGATATGCTTAGCAACCATAGATGATAACTCCACTCTATGGCATAGGAGATTAGGTCATGCCAATATGCGTTTAATACAATCATTGGCATCTAAGGAACTAGTTAGAGATCTACCTAAGATTAAGTTTGATCAACACTTTTGTGACGCTTGTAAAGTTGGAAAACAAGCCCATTCTAGTCACAAAGCTAAGAATATAGTCTCAACCTCTAGATGCCTAGAACTCCTTCATATGGACCTATTCGGTCCATCCACCGTACGGAGCTACGGAGGAAACTACTACACCTTAGTAATAGTTGATGACTACTCTAGGTACACTTGGACTAGATTTCTTAAGAATAAGACTCAAGCCTTTAAGGAATTCGAGGTTTTTAGTAAGAAAGTCCAAAATCAACTAGGATGTACAATAGTTTTCATTAGGACGGATCATGGTCGGGAATTTGATAATGAAGTGCAGTTTGGAGTATATTGTGATGCTAATGGTATTACTCACAATTTCTCAGCTCCACGCACTCCACAATCAAATGGGGTAGTAGAGCGGAAAAATCGTACTCTACAAGAAATGAGTAGAACGATGTTGAATGAACAATCAATTCCGCAAAAGTTTTGGTGTAATGCGGTGGACACCTCAACTTACATACTTAATAGGATTTTAATTAGGCCTATCTTAGGAAAAACCCCATATGAAATCATGAAAGGTAGAAAACCTACTCTTGATTACTTTAGAGTGTTTGGAAGCAAGTGCTTCATACTAAACACTAAAGATTACCTCACCAAGTTTGACCCAAAGTCTTACGAAGGTGTCTTCCTAGGATACTCCCAAAATAGTAAAGCTTACATTGTCCTAAATAAGGATACAATGAAAGTCGAAGAGTCACTCAACGTGACATTCGATGAAAGCCCTCCTCCAACTAAGACATCACCCTTGGTGGATGATGACTTAGATGAGGAACAAGCCATTGAGGTTAATGGCAAGAAAACCTTAGATGATGACATTGAGGATGAAATAGTTGAAGTTGACGAAATTGTCAATGTTAAGGAATCCAAGAACCATCCTATTGAAAATGTCATAGGAAACCTAAACCAAAGAACCCTTAGGTCACAAGCACAAAACAAAAGTAATTTCTTTTGTTTTATATCTACTGTAGAACCTAAGAATGTTGGTGAAGCAATTAAGGATGAAAGTTGGACACTTGCCATGCAAGAAGAACTTAATCAATTCACCGCCAACCAAGTTTGGGAGTTAGTACTTCCTCCTAGAAATCAAACCATCATAGGAACTAAGTGGGTGTTTAGGAATAAACTCGACGAAAATGGCGTCGTGACTAGGAATAAGGCAAGGTTGGTAGCACAAGGCTATAACCAACAAAAAGGAATAGATTATGATGAAACCTATGCACCTGTAGCTAGATTAGAATCCATTAGAATACTCCTTGCCTATGCGTGTGCCTTAGACTTTAAATTGTACCAAATGGACGTGAAAAGTGCATTCCTTAATGGTTATATCAACGAGGAGGTATATGTTGCTCAACCTCCGGGATTCGTTGATTTCGAATATCCGAATCATGTTTATAAACTCAAGAAAGCACTCTATGGTCTTAAGCAAGCTCCCAAAGCTTGGTATGATAGACTGAAAGCATTCTTGATTGAACATGAATATACCATGGGAGTGGTAGACAACACGCTTTTCACAAAGAAACGAGATTCACATCTCATCATTGTTCAAATATATGTTGATGACATTATATTTGGCTCAACTTGTCCAGAACTGTGCAATGATTTTTCTAAAATCATGCATGACGAGTTTGAAATGAGCATGATGGGCGAATTAAATTTCTTCCTTGGTCTTCAAATTAAGCAAATGGAAGATGGTATCTTCTTTAATCAATCTAAGTATAGTAAGGAAATACTTAAGAAGTTTAGTTTAGAAGAGTCTAAGCCCATGAAAACTCCCATGTCCACGGAAATAAAACTCACGAAAGATGAAGAAGGTGAGTCCGTGGATAACACTAAGTATAGAGGTATGATAGGTAGTTTACTATACCTCACGGCAAGTAGGCCCGACATCATGTTTAGTGTCTGCCTTTGTGCTCGCTTCCAAGAGGATCCCAAAACCTCTCACCTTGAAGCGGTTAAGCGTATCTTCCGATACATTAAAGGCACTATACACTTGGGATTATTTTATCCCAAGGGGACCGGTATAGAAACTGTTGTCTATGCCGACTCTGATCATGCGGGAGATTACGTGGATCGAAAAAGCACGAGTGACGTTTGTACCTTCATGGGTTATTGTCTAACTTCTTAGTTCTCCAAGAAACAAACGGCTCTTGCTATCTCCACTACCGAAGCCGAGTACGTAAGCGCCGGAAAGGCATGTCAGCAAGCACTATGGATGAAACAAGCCCTTAACGATTATAGGATATACTTAGATGATGTTCCCATTATGTGCGACAATAAAGGTGCTATTGACTTAAGCAAAAACCCTGTCCAACACTCCCGTACTAAACACATTGAAATTCGCCACCACTTCCTTCGCGATAATGTTCAGAAAGGAAACATTTCCATTGAGAAAGTTCCTTCTCAAGACAACATCGCTGACATATTAACCAAACCTCTCAAACGAGAATCCTTTAACTACCTCCGTCTAGGTCTAGGAATGATGGAACATATTCCATAAATCTCATGACTCTTGAAGTCATCCCGTGTATCTCGTCTAGTCAAGTTTAGGAACCCCTAGTCATAAGAATTTGTTAGGTACAAATTCTTTCCTTGTGTCATAAGATCTCACTAAAACAGCGAGACTTGGTCGTCAAAAATCAAAATGGGACAGAAAACAGTCCCAGCAGATCACGGCTCCACTAAATGTGGCACGGCACCGTTAAATTTAACGGTACCGTGGAACCGTGCATCTGGAACATTTCGTATTTCAGTCCCCTTTTCCCACATTACTCATTCAAAACCCTCACAACCTCAGCAATTGCTGTCATAACCTAACCTCACAACCCAAAACTCAATTACACCTCTTCAAGATCATATTCAAGACATTGATTTCAAGATCCTCAATCATTTTACCCTTTTCAACATAATTTGTAAGTTTTTCTCATTCTAATTTATTTCTAATTTTGAGTCTAGGGTTTGTTCATTGATGAAAATTGAATTGGGGATTTTCACCTTTTTCTAGGAATGTTTCAAAATTAGAAGTCATCAACACTAAAACACCCCAATTCCATCAATTTTAAAATCTCACAAAATTAGGATCATGAAATTATTCTTTCGTGCATTGTTGATGCAAACTAAAAACACTTTCTCATGCATTCATGATCTCACAAATATTATTCGAATTACATAATCAATATGTACTTTTCGACATATTTGTTTGAGCTAAAGTAAAATCAGGAGTGTTTGGGTAATCTCATTATTTTTCTTTTGAGTCGAGATTACCGCACCTCCACATAGTCTGCATATAGGCACACACTAGGCACGTGTTGTATGCAACTGGTTTTTATTCTGAATTTCTTTTTACAATTTTCTTATAGGACACAAAAATGTCTCATGAATATGATTTTGATCATCTCCTAACCGATACCTATACACCCGAAATCTCACGTGAACCCACTACACCCGGTAACCACATTCGTGCCTATGTCAATCTTGAAACCCGTCGGTTTCATGAAGGCCGTGTCTTTGATCCATCCCTAGTTTACCACCGGGATATCAACACTTCCTTTAGAGCTATAGGATTCGATTGTCTACTCCACATTAACGAGTACATTTGTCCTCGCTTTGTGTTGGAGTTCTTCCGACAAGTTGAACTCGTACGTAACGGGGATCAATCCTTGTCACTTTGGTTTTGGGTCAAAAACTTCAAATACGTTCTAACTCTTGAGCAATTTGCTCAAATCCTTAGTATACCCAATCATGGGCAATGTGCCTATACTGAAGATTGGTGTCTTGAGTCTCTCTTTCACTATCGTGAGGAGAATAGTCCGTACTGTTCGTACATACCCTCTCCAACAAAACTAACCAAAATCATCCGTACTCACCCTCACCCACATCCAACAAAAATTCGTCTGGAAGAAGTGCGTCATGAACTACTTTCTTGGGCAGTCATCCTGCGAGAAAATGTTCTTAGTCTCATAGGAAATCGTGAGCAACTCCCGGCGTGTTGTGCTCATATGATTTACTGTCTCTTAACCCAACAACCTTACAATCTTGCTTACTTCTTCGCCAAGCGAATTGTACATCTCAATGGTAACAAGAATAAATTGATACCTTATGGGATGTTCCTAACCCGTCTCTATCATCACCTCATAACCTTTCACCCTTACCTTCATGGTCCTCAATACTCCCTATTCACACCTGTCATGAAACCCATAACCGAGTCATATGTCTCAACCATCCTCACTTCCGAACTCACCACCCCCTATGCACCCTTTGATGATCCTATTCATGAGAATGAGACAAATACTCAAGACGAGAGTGTGACAAGAATGGGGAATGCTCAAGTCATAAGTAGTTAGGAAGAGATTTATATCTCTCACTAGGGTTTACTACTAATAGATAATATTAGGAATTAATGCTCAAATTATCTAGCATGCTTACATAAATGCTCTATTTGACATTTGGATGATATCTTATCTTGTTCTTTATGCTTGCATGCTTATGATTCTTTAAGTATAATGCATGATCATCTTTATGTGCTAGATGTAGCATTGTATGGATATATTAGGAAAATAAGTACCTAGTGAGTTGAGGCACTCTCATTTCCAGGAATTAGTTTCCCTAGAAAATTCCCCCTAGCTGCCCAAAACTAGCCTGCAAGGAAATTTTCGTGCCAACAGTGTCACGGCACCACTAAATAGGGACGGCACCGTTAAATTTAACGGTACCGTGGGGTATTTAACGGAGCCGTGACCCTGTATAACGGATTTTTCCTAATGCTCCTACTTCCCTATCACCCTAACCTCAAACCTGCAAACCTTGCACCCTCACATTCACCCTAGGATTCCCCTCTTACACCATAGGATCAACTTTAATTCAAATTTCACCCAACTTGCCTATATAAGGCCTCACCCTTGCAAGCTTATCTTGCACTTCACCTTCAACCTCACATCACACAAACACCATGTCCTCCACACATGGTTCAACCTCTCAAATCTCCAAGAAACCTAGGATAACCGTAAAACCACCCTCAAAACCACTCTTTGTGGATCTCACAAGAGATGATGAAGCTATGACACCACCTTCCCAAGCCACTCCATACTCACCATCACCACCTTATGCACCATCTAAAACATCTTCTACCTACACAACATCTTCATCATCCTATTACACCACATCATCAATGGAATACACACCATCTCCCTTCACCCCATTGGACAATGCCATGCCAATTTCACCTCCAACAACTCTACCACAATCACCATCTCCTATCATGACACAACCCAACCAACCACATCCCTTGGAGTTACATAATGCTAATTGCCTATGTTGTCTCTACAACCGTAATCTCATCTACTTCTTAAGAGACGAGATTCATTTCATGTTCTACTTTATAGAACATCTCTTGACACCTCCACCACCTCAAATGGGGCCCCAATCTCCACCACCTCCTAACCAAAACAACTAAACACTTGCTTGTTTAGTCCTCCACAATAAACTCTTAGGACCCCTCTTGGAAATGAAGCTTGTCTCTAGTCATTAGGAATTTAGGCTTCTTGTTATCTTTCTTAGTGCTTTCTATGTAGTCATACATTACTATGACACTTATTTGTTATATGAATGAATGCTTCTATGTGGAGGTTTTTCTTTTTAAGGGATTAGTTATTTGTCACAAATGTGCTACTTGTTAGATATTGTATATTTGTCGTCTAACTTTGTTTTGTAGCACGATCCATTGCTCGATTCCTTTGTGTTCTCCAAATGAGGGGGAGTACACATCAAGGGGGAGCCTTAACCACCTTTTTGATTTGACAAAAAGGGGGAGAAATGGGAGTAAACTCATTAAAAACTTGTTAAAATTAATTTTAACCTAAAATGAGTTTATATTTTGTCATCATCAAAAAGGGGGAGATTGTTGATGCAAATAATGTTCTAAAAACGTTATTTATATCTTTTGAATACTTCACGTTTTGAGGATGACAAAATGTGAACTCACGTTACGTTAAAATTAACGCTAACAAGTTTTTAATCGGAAGATCCCGTTTCTACGCAAATCACTCTTGAACAAAGTTACAACTTGGACTAATGATCAAAGAAGTGAATTCATGTTTTGAAAATTCACATTTTAAATGGGACAAAATATTTTTTCAAAAATACACATGACAAATTATTTTTGAAATATTAAGAAATGTTTTAATGGAAAAATAAGTTTGAAAATCACAACAGCTATTTTCCCCCCAAAATTAGCTCCAACCTTCCCCAAATAAGTTTTCACCAGAAAAGACAAAATTTGGAGCGTCCTAGTCTACCACGGCTCCACGGTACCGTTAAATTTAACGGAGCCGTGGGTCATTTAGTGGAGCCGTCCGTACCATTTTGAATTGTAACGTTCAGATTTTCTTTGCCTATAAATACCCACCTCTTTCACAGGTTTAGGCACCCTTCACACACAGAAAAATCCCTTAACTAAATCCTCTCACACCTTTCACTTCTAAGGGTCAATTAGATTAGTTTTTCTTTGTTTCAAGAGTGATCCAATCATCCTTCAAGTGATCCTTTTCATACCTCTTCACTAGCAAGAGAAGAACACAAGTATCCAAGTTGATACAAGGTGTTGTCATCCCTCTTCATTGGCAAGAGAAGAACTCAAGTAATCAAGAAGATACTAGAGTTGTAGTTGATAGGCTTTTGTAACACTTGTTACAACCTTGTTGTATCTTTGCATACATCAAGTATATTTTCTTTTTGTGAGTAAGAGTGAAGATCAAGTGTGATCTATAGAGATAGTGAACATCTCTTATAGCCATTGGGCTTGTGTGATTGATCAAGAAGATCAAGGGTCATTAGATTAGTGTTAGTTGAGTAGAGTGAAGTGAGTGTTGATCATTGTGATCGTGTTGAGATCTTGGTGATCTCTTGAAGCTGATGCGTGGGTTTTGCAACCTTACAACAGGTTTTACCTCTCGAGGGATCTCAAGAGGCTTACAACCCCACCAGGCAGTGTACCTGACCGATGTAGTATAGTGTAGTGGTAAGTACGGGGGATTGATCGTTCTTCACAGGGAATAGTGTTCGTTAGGTATGAAAGACTACTCTAATTAGGTCTAAGGGTTGAGGAAGATTCTTTTTATGTTTTTATATTTTTATGAAAGCAAGTAAAATCTCGGTTTTGAAAGAGTGGGCGGAATTAGTTGCTAGTCAACTAACCCAAAATTACTACGGATGCAAATAAAATAAAATAACAAAAATGAAAATGTGGTGAGAAACTTATGTGTAGAGAAATGTGTTTACTTAGATTTCCTTACTCCCTAACTATCTTTTACCGGTTAATTAGTGTGTATTAGTCGCGTGGATGACGGGTGTATTCCTTAATACCATTCGTGGGGTGGCGTACTTACTTCCCCAACTCTACAAGCTCCTACTTCACTCCTATGTCGAGCCGGCTAGGAAGCTCCTAACATGGGATCACTAGAATTCGCTTGTGCATTAAATACAACCATAAAAACCTTTAGTACGCATTTGGTTCATGTTTCTTAAGACGTTCAAGCAAGTTACCGAATAGGAAGTTAGCCAGTTTTCTTAAGCCTAACATAGATAAACAATCATCCAATACAACTAACAACACACTAATAACCAATAATCAATAGCTAGGTTTCATTAGATCTAAGCAAACACAAGATAAAATTAGCCTAACATGTTAAACAAAAGACAAGAATAAGATAGAATCAAACAACACATAGACATATTGAATGATTAATTGATAACTTATCTTTCAATGTAACATGGAAGATCTCAAGGCAAAAAGCCTTGAAAAAGATGCTGAAATCGTCTTAGGGTTTTCTCCCAAAATTCCACACACTAAGCTCTCCTTTATGACAAAAATTTAGAAAACTATATATAGACTTTTGCATCTGACGGCGTCACGTTATGGAGTGTGACGCCGTCACCTCGCCGCTTTTAGGGTTCCCGGATGACCTTCTTGACGCCGTCCCTCTTTAGCTCTTCAAAAATCCATTCTGGCTTATCAAGGCTTGACGCCGTCGAACCTTGAACGTGACGCCGTCCCCTTTTGATTTAAGCCGTGACGCCCTTGATCAAGTTAAAGCGTGACGCCGTCAGAATTCACATGCTATTTTCACTGGCTTATCATGAGTAAATTTCACGTCCACTTTTTCTTGCCAAGGCATGACGCCGTCTAGAGTAAATCTTGACGCCGTCAAAGGTAACTTTCAGCCGATTTTTGAGACTTTGCCGTTTTCTTCACTTTTATGCTCCATAAACGTCCAAAATGCCTCCTTTTCCAGATTTCTACTCAAAAGTACCTAAAATGACAAAAGGAACGATTTAGGGCAATATTTGATCAAATAAATACGATTTAGGGCTTAAATGACCCCTTAAAAGCGGTACACTTTTCGCTTCATCAAATACCCTTACACTTGAGATTTGCTTGTCCTCAAGCAAATGCGCTTTTATTCTTATCAAAATACAAGTTAGGGGTCATTTAATGCTAACATAAAAGTAATTACAACAAATAATCGTTCCACTCTAATCATAATAAGCACGGAGATTACAAACTAGCACCTCACAAGTAGTGTTTAGATACTCACATCTCTCAAGTGTCATCAAAATAAATCTCATAAATGAAAACGGATAATATCTCTCACTACCTGTCATAGCAAACAGATTACCATAGGCCTGGGAAAGGATCGAAAACCTCCTCCACTAGGCGTAAGCACCTAAGATAAACTATCAAAGAGGGCTTTTAAATGGGTTATAAGGTTAGGTGTAGGGAAAAGGAAAACACGGTTTTGTTGGATAAGGGATATTTTACTGGTGGCGAGTTAAAGATCTTGATCAATTACATGTACTATACAATGTTGCTAAGCCAAGACTCGACTCAATCTTAAGCTAGAAACAAAATAACCAAATAACAGAAACATAAAAATAAACATAAAATGAAACGGGATGGTAGTCCGTATGTTTTTTCTATTTTTCATTTTCTCATTTTTTTGTGTTTTTCTTGATTTTTTTTTTTTTTTTTTTTTTTTTTTTTTTTGCATACACTCTTGCCCTACCATCCAAAATATTACATCATAGGGGCATTGCATTCCCCTTACACTTGAATTTTTACATAACTTTACCGATAACTATTCTAATGACTCGAATTAAGATAATTGAAAAACTTAGAGTACTTTTAAAACATTTAGCACATATGGGGGTAATAATGTTGTTCTTCCCCATTACTCCATTACACTAGTACTTTACCCATGAGTCCCAATCGTCCCAAAACAATATGTACAAGGATATGACTCGACTTAGCAACCATGTAATCAACTAGATAATTAACTTGGGTTTAAACAAATGTTGTAACAATAATGCACTAAAAATGAGTGCATACAAGGTAGGCTAAGGCGATTTGGGTGTACATTTTAGTGGGGTGTAACAAATTCTTCCTTTAAGTAAAATGCTTAAAGGTCGAAACGAAAAGATAGGCTCTGAGGGGTGTACTAGGGGTATCGTGTACTAAAAATGAGTACAACGCAAAGGGGTGTGGGAGAATTACTTGACCAATGTAGCCAATGTAATTATAACAAAAACACAGGTGTAAAACAATGGGTTAATCCTAATGCCTCTTATCATGTAGTAAATCTAACTACACGAATGTAGTCTCACTTGTGGCCTTGGAATGGTCCTAACGCAAGTTCTAGAATCTAAGTGCTACCGGTACACACATCATAGCATAAATGCTTTTTCTACCAATTCTAGGGGCGAACCTCACATATTTGGGGTGGAAAATTTTTTTAGTGGTACGGTTTTTGTGCTAGTCATATAACTCCTATCCGTGAGACGCTCATTAAGATCAAAGTTTCACTCCTATATGTTGTAAAAAATTTTAAATTTGGCACTAAAATTACCCTAACAGGTATTTATCTCAGTTTTATTACACATCTATTATTAAACAAACAAAAATCAAGCGCAATGGCATTATCTAAAATCGTACTTTTACCCCCCCCCCCCCCTTACACTTAAGATGAACATTGTCCCCAATGTTCAAATAACAAGATGTAAAAGTAAATAAGGTAAAAGAATGAAATCAAATACTCCCCTGATTCGTTCGGTGGATAATGAAGTAACACGGTTAAATCTTCCTCCAAAGAGAATGTTGAAACTCCATGACTAATGCATCGCCATAAGCTTGATCCAAGACATTTCCTTGTCCAAAATAACCTGTTAAACCTGAGAAAACAAACACGAAAACCTGCATAACATCGGCGGGATAAAATCTATATATAAGGATATAATGCTTGTGGAATGATAATTTTGCAGATTCCTGGAGATTATAAGTTGGAGATTTTAATAAAAACTTTTTATGAAAACAAAACTTTCAAAAATTTCTGAAAATTAAATATGACGCCGTCAGGTTATAAACCCTGACGCCGTCAGAAATGACCTGACAAAAATTTTCATTTTAAGTTTCCGGAAAATTTCTGGAAAAACCTTTACCTTACTTCCTGGAAATCCTGCAAAACATCATTATGACTCGATACAAGCATTTGACTCAAACAAACACGAATATGTATGCTAATTTATTATTATTACGATTCATGTTCATTTGTGTTCTAATAAACCGATTTAGATTTCCCTTACACTTAACTTTTGCAAAATACCTTTATATGTAGTTAAGACGAAGTTAAAAACAAAATAAAGCATTTTCACAAATTACTTTTGAACATGAATCAATACTAATAAAAATTAAACACACATACGGAAAATAAAATCAAACAAGCAAATAAATAAACACACAAAGCAAATAAAACAAATAAAGCTTGGGTTGCCTCCCAAGAAGCGCTTTTCTTTATTAACGAGTCTTGTAGCTAGACTCAAAGTCACGTACATTACGTGATTTCTTCATCAAAGGTTATGTCTTCCTCATTGATCATTTCATTACCATTCTCTTGATAATGCTTGACTCGTTGTATATTCACAGTGAATTCTCTATCATCGTCGTCAATCAACACAACGGCTCCGGTTTTAGAGGAGCTCCTTACGGTAAAAGGTCCATACCATCTAGATTTAAGTTTCCCAGGAAATAGCTTTAAGCGAGAATTATATAATAAGACCTTGTCCCCTTCTGAAAACTCCTTGGGTCTCTTAATCCGTTGGTCATGCCATCTTTTCGCCCTTTCTTTGTACGTAATGGAGGATTCATAAGCCTCTAATCTCAATTCATCGAGCTCTTGGAGCTGTAAGAATCTATTTGTTCCCGCAACTGTATAATCCAAATTACAGGCCTTCAGTGCCCAATATGCTTTGTGTTCCAGTTCTACTGGGAGGTGGCATGCCTTGCCATATACCATACGGAACGGGGTTGTCCCGATTGGTGTCTTATAGGCGGTTCGAAATGCCCACAAAGCCTCATCGAGCTTAAAAGACCAATCTTTTCTGTTTTGATTAACCGTTTTCTCTAATATTCTCTTTATGGCTCTATTAGTGTTTTCGACTTGACCGTTGGTTTGAGGATGGTAAGCGGTGGAGAATCGGTGAGAGACCCATACCTTTTCATGACTTTCTCCATTTGTGAATTGCAAAAATGGGTTCCCCTGTCACTAATAAGAGCCTTCGGAATTCCGAACCTAGCGAACAATTTTTTTAAGAAATGAATGACTACCCTAGCGTCGTTAGTCCTAAGGGCTTGTGCTTCCACCCATTTCGAAACATAATCAATGGCCACCAAGATGTATTCATTCCCTCCAGAAGAGGGGAATGGTCCCATGAAATCAATTCCCCAAACATCAAAAACCTCACAAACTTGTATATAATTCTGTGGGGCTTCATCCCTCCTAGAGATATTCCCAGCTCTTTGACATGCGTCACAAGTTTGTATCATTCCCTTCACATCACGAAATATTGTAGGCCAATAGAATCCCGCGTCGAAGACCTTTCGTGCAGTAGTGCTTATTCCGTGATGTCCTCCAGATGGACCTGCATGACACTCTTTCATAATTCTGACAGCCTCTCTTTCCGAAACACAACGCCTGATTACCTGATCTGGACATCTTCGAAATAAGAAGGGTTCATCCCAAAAGTAGTACTTTAATTGATTAAAGAACCTCCTTTTTTCATGCCTGCTCATATGCTCAGGAATGACTCTACTTGCCAGGTAGTTAGCATAATCCGCATACCAAGGTTCAGAATCATTTATTGACATGAGCTGCTCTTCAGGAAATGTTTCCCGAATCTCACTCTTGTCAGATTCAGCGAGGCTGGGGTTTTCGAGACGAGAGAGATGATCAGCCGCAAGATTCTCTGCTCCTTTCTTATCACGAATTTCAACATCGAACTCTTGCAATAGTAGGATCCAACGAAGTAACCGTGGTTTAGCATCCTGTTTAGCGAAAAGATATCGAATAGCTGAATGATCCGTAAAAACAACCGTTTTAGAAAGGACAAGATACTGGCGAAATTTATCAAAAGCGAATACCACGGCTAGTAATTCCTTTTCAGTGGTAGTGTAGTTTTCTTGAGCAGGATTCATGGTTTTGCTAGCGTAGTATATTGGCTGAAAGTGTTTGTTAAGCCTTTGGCCTAATACTGCTCCAACAGCATAATCACTAGCATCGCACATGATTTCAAAGGGTAACTCCCAGTTAGGGGTAACCATAATTGGAGCTTGGGTAAGTTCCTGCTTCAATAGATCGAATGCGTCCTTGCACTCTTGAGAGAAGTCGAACGGGGCATCCTTCATGAGTAACTGAGTCATGGGTTTAGCTACCTTTGAGAAATCTTTAATGAATCTCCTATAGAAGCCAGCATGACCCAAAAAACTACGGATTGCCTTGACAGTTGTTGGATAGGGAAGTTTGGATATAGCTTCAATTTTTGCCCGGTCTACTTCGATTCCACTTCCTGAAATTTTGTGCCCCAGCACAATCCCTTCTTTTACCATAAAGTGGCACTTTTCCCAGTTTAGTACCAAGTTGGTCTCCTCACAACGTTTGAGCATTTTCTCAAGGTTAGCAAGACAGCGATCAAAAGAATTTCCAAAGACTGAAAAATCATCCATGAAGACCTCCATGCTGTCTTCCATTAACTCATGGAAGATTGCCGTCATGCAACGCTGGAAAGTGGCGGGGGCATTACATAGTCCAAAGGGCATTCGCTTGTAGGCGAAGGTGCCATAGGGGCATGTAAACGTAGTCTTTTCTTGGTCCTCAGGAGCGATAGGGATTTGGAAATACCCTGAGAACCCATCTAGGAAGCAGTAGTACTCATGCCCTGCTAACCTTTCCAACATTTGGTCGATAAATGGGAGAGGGAAATGATCTTTTCGAGTTGCGTCATTCAACTTCCTATAATCGATGCACACACGCCATCCAGTTACTGTTCGTTGAGGTACTAACTCATCCTTATCGTTCTTCACCACCGTCATTCCTCCCTTTTTTGGTACAACCTGTACAGGACTTACCCATGGACTGTCCGAAATCGGGTAAATTAGCCCTGCATCTAGGAGCTTAATGACTTCCTTCTTTACAACTTCCTTTATGTTGGGATTTACTCGCCTTTGAGGCTGCACGGAGGGTTTATAATCTTCCTCCATGAGGATTTTATGCGTGCAGAAAGTAGAGTCAATCCCCTTGATGTCGGCTACACTCCATGCTATAACCCCTTTATATTTTTTTAGAACTCCTAAGAGTTTATCTTTTTGTTCACTTTTCAAGGAGGAGCTTATGATAACCGGAAGTTGACCTTCTCCTTGAAGGAAGGCATATTCAAGGTTGTTCGGGAGTTCCTTGAGTTCTAACGTGGGTGGCTCGATGATGGAAGGTTTAAGTTTGTTCTCGGGTTTACGAAGCTCAAGCTGTTCGATTTCTTGCCTGGGATAGAAGGAGATTGCATTCACATCCATAGTCTTTTCTTCCTCTAAGATGGGTAAGAAAGCTTCATCTCGCAACCAACCAGCTTCCATCTGTTCATCTATACAATTGTCAATCTCGTCGGATAATTCATCGATTTCTTCGATGAAATACAGTTGATTATCTGCTTCGAGAGAAAGATTCATTGTGTCCTTGATGTCTAAGGTTAAGCTATCGGCCCCTACTCGTAAGGTTAGTTTGCCGTCATGAACATCAATAACAGCACGAGAAGTTGCAAGGAAGGGTCTTCCTAGAATGATGGGCACAAGATCATCTTCTTCCATTTCTAGGATGACGAAGTCAACTGGAAATTTAAACTTCCCTACCTTAACCAGTACATTCTCGCATATTCCTAAGGGGTATTTGACTGATCTATCGGCCAGTTGGATGCTCATACGGGTTGGTTTCAACCCAGAATACCCTAGCTTGAGGAACAGGGAATGCGGCATAAGATTGATGCTTGCTCCTAAGTCGGCTAAAGCATTTTTGACTGAAAGAGATCCAATTGAACAGGGCAAGGTGAAACTACCTGGATCGTCCACCTTCTTTGGTAGCCCTCGTTGAGTCACCACAGAACATTCTTCTCCTAAGGTTACAAGACCCTCGAGCCCTTTCCTGTTGGTGAGCAGCCTCTTGAAGTATGTACTATATTTGGGCATATGATAACATGCATCAAGAAGGGGTATGGTGACGACCGAATTCTTCAAATATGACAAGAATCTTTTATTATCACTTTCGACCTTTTGATTCTTGAGGCGAGATGGGTATGGGACTTTAAGGGGCTGTTTGGCAGGAGTAGGTGGGGATGGAGTTACCGGAGGGGTTTGCTCGGGATTTTCATCGTTCACATTATCGTTCTCCTCATGAGGGGTGTTGGGTTCCATGACGTTAGATGGTTGAGCTGGGTAGGGTGGATCCTTAGTAGTTGTTCCAGCACGAGTGGTGATGGCGAGTAAAGGATCTCTTTGCGGTTCGCCAAGGCCGTCGAGAGTGGCGTTGAGTTCTGCGAACTTGGCCTTCACGTCGGTTTGTTGGCTATTGATAAAGTTGTCAAGACCATTTAGTTGCAGATTCTTTTCAAACGTGAAATGCCCGAGATCATCCTCAAAAGTGCTCCTAACCTTATAGTCAGGATATTCTCCTCCTCCCTCTTCTCTCACAAGATTTCCCCAAGGGGTGAAATTATTGTTTTGGTAGAAAGTTAAGAGCGAAGGATCATCGAAGATGTCGTGGCTTGACAAGCATGCTTGTTCGGTGGTGGTATCATCCTCGCATTCCTCCACTTCATGCGGGCCACCACATTGATCACAGATCAAGTATGGGTTTGATAACCGCTTAGTTGGTTGCGACTTGTCTAGATAAGATACCTGATCATTCAATCTACTCACCCGGCTAGCAAAAGGAGGCTCTTTCATGATCTTGGAAACGCTCATGATCGAATCGGGTTCATCCCAGGTATCGTCTTGATCATTCGCGTATTCCTCAATTCTATTCCATCCTTCCTCAACGCTTAGTTTGGCTATTTTTCCTTTTGATGAATTATTAATGCCCAATTGGTCGTTTTTGGAGACACTGTCATAAAAGATTTGGACAAGAAGCCAGAGTTCAATGCCATGATGAGGGACCTGTCTAATTAGATCCTTGAATCTAACCCAAGATTTGTGAATAGGTTCTGCTGGTCCAACATGGAAGCGGAGGATTTCGTTTCTCAACTTTGAAGTTCTTCCTATGGGAAAGAATTTCTCATAGAATTTTGAGATAAGCTGTTCCCATGTGAAGATGGATTCGGAAGGAAGTTGGTTATACCAGTCTCCGGCTTTTTCATGAAGGGTGAAGGGAAAGAATCGCAACCGGGAGGTGTCTCTAGTGGCTCCGTCCGTATGGAGGGTATCCACTATTTTCAGGAAGTCCTTAATGTGTTGGATTGGATCTTCAGTTTTCAATCCGTGAAACTTGCATACACTTTGGACCAGCCAAATATCAGTTGCACGCAAGACCCCATCCGTGTGTTCATTTGGAAAAACGATAGCATTGGAAAAACCACGAGGGGTGGGAGAAGAGTAGTCCTTGAGACATTTAGGGATTGGGATTTCGGGAACTTCCATATCGTGATTGGGTTGAGGGCTAGGAGGTGTAGAATGATGATTGGATTCTTCCTCGGAGAGGGCATCATCAAAATTGATCGTGGATGGTTCAGCCGCTTGGTGGAGTCGCCTTAATTTATGCATTTCCATTTCGGGTTCAGCATAGGGTGTGGCAAGAGTCTTTATCGAGCTTCGGCTCCTAGTGATTCTAAGATTAGGGGGGTCATCATCCAAAATTAGGGAATATCCTCCTAAAGTGCGGGCTCTAGGAGGTGGTTGTGGTTGTTGTGGTGGTGGGTTGTGGGGATTAAGGATATTACCATCTTCCATGATGTCGGATGGTATGGTTACGAACAAAGACACGAAGAAAATAGATAGACTAAAGAAAATCTAGAAAAATAAAATAAAAATCTCACTAGAAAGGAATCTAGTGAGTAGACCTAATAGAAATAACAATTCAACCTAAACAATAACTATTCCCCGGCAACGGCGCCAAAAACTTGATGCGTGGGTTTTGCAACCTTACAACAGGTTTTACCTCTCGAGGGATCTCAAGAGGCTTACAACCCCACCAGGCAGTGTACCTGACCGATGTAGTATAGTGTAGTGGTAAGTACGGGGGATTGATCGTTCTCCACAGGGAATAGTGTTCGTTAGGTGTGAAAGACTACTCTAATTAGGTCTAAGGGTTGAGGAAGATTCTTTTTATGTTTTTATATTTTTATGAAAGCAAGTAAAATCTCGGTTTTGAAAGAGTGGGCGGAATTAGTTGCTAGTCAACTAACCCAAAATTACTACGGATGCAAATAAAATAAAATAACAAAAATGAAAATGTGGTGAGAAACTTATGTGTAGAGAAATGTGTTTACTTAGATTTCCTTACTCCCTAACTATCTTTTACCGGTTAATTAGTGTGTATTAGTCGCGTGGATGACGGGTGTATTCCTTAATACCATTCGTGGGGTGGCGTACTTACTTCCCCAACTCTACAAGCTCCTACTTCACTCCTATGTCGAGCCGGCTAGGAAGCTCCTAACATGGGATCACTAGAATTCGCTTGTGCATTAAATACAACCATAAAAACCTTTAGTACGCATTTGGTTCATGTTTCTTAAGACGTTCAAGCAAGTTACCGAATAGGAAGTTAGCCAGTTTTCTTAAGCCTAACATAGATAAACAATCATCCAATACAACTAACAACACACTAATAACCAATAATCAATAGCTAGGTTTCATTAGATCTAAGCAAACACAAGATAAAATTAGCCTAACATGTTAAACAAAAGACAAGAATAAGATAGAATCAAACAACACATAGACATATTGAATGATTAATTGATAACTTATCTTTCAATGTAACATGGAAGATCTCAAGGCAAAAAGCCTTGAAAAAGATGCTGAAATCGTCTTAGGGTTTTCTCCCAAAATTCCACACACTAAGCTCTCCCTAATGACAAAAAATTAGAAAACTATATATAGATTTTTGGATCTGACGGCGTCACCTTATGGAGTGTGACGCCGTCACCTCGCCGCTTCTAGGGTTCCCGGATGACCTTCTTGACGCCGTCCCTCTTTAGCTCTTCAAAAATCCATTCTGGCTTATCAAGGCTTGACGCCGTCGAACCTTGAACGTGACGCCGTCCCCTTTTGATTTAAGCCGTGACGCCCTTGATCAAGTTAAAGCGTGACGCCGTCAGAATTCACATGTTATTTTCACTGGCTTATCATGAGTAAATTTCACATCCACTTTTTCTTGCCAAGGCATGACGCCGTCAAAGGTAACTTTCAGCCGATTTTTGAGACTTTGTCGTTTTCTTCACTTTTATGCTCCAAAAACGTCCAAAATGCCTCCTTTTCCAGATTTCTCCTCAAAAGTACCTAAAATGACAAAAGGAACGATTTAGGGCAATATTTGATCAAATAAATACGATTTAGGGCTTAAATGACCCCTTAAAAGCGGTACACTTTTCGCTTCATCAGAAGCCATTGAGCTTGTGTGTTTGGTCACGTGGACCTTGGTAGATTGGTGCTAGCTAAGATTAGCACTCGACATCTAGCTTAGTGTCGGAAATAGGATAAGCGACGTGTACGGTTTTCTCCGTCTTAAGGGAGGTTGTTGACGTAGTGCTTGAAACTCTCGAGTGTGGTACTCGGGGAGTGGAGTAGGGCGAAGAAGAGCTTCGTAGCCGAACCACTATAAATCCTCTGTCTCGGTTTGATCTTTCCAACTCTACTCTTTACTTTTATTTGTTATTATTACGTAGCTTAGTTTGTAGTTCATATTGGTGTTGTTTGATTACACATAGAGTTCGAATCAAAGTTTCCAATAGCATACTTTTAAAACAAGATTTTTAAAAGAAGTTTTTAAACCGGTAAACTATTCAACCCCCCTTCTAGTTTCCCACAAAAGGTTTGCAGATTAGAAGGGTTAAGGATTGATTTGTTCTTGTTGTACTTGTAACTTTTCATCATAATCCTTGTAAGATTTATTATATATTTCTTGTAATTTTCACTATGTTTGTAAATAACTTCTGGACTTTTATGTATTTTTATGATGTAAATACTAAAATAGTTAGAATTTTTGAAATTGTAGTGTGTATACAATCGGTCGAAAATTAGACCGATAGTATTTTTTTGGGTTGATTGACCGATATGTGACCCATGTGACACAATGGCCTTGACCGATGTTGAAATCGGTCACCCAGCTGCCTCGACCGATATTTTTCGGTCCACTGTGACTAGCCTTATAAAATTTATTACTTATCTATTTTTCTGTACTGAATGACCAACGCCAAACTTTTATAACTCCTAAAAATATCACATAAAAAACACCTCGCCGTAACGCGCGGGTGCCACATTTCTCGTATATACTATAGTGCCAATGAAACGACGACATTTTCAGTCATTTAAAATATTTGAATGAAATTATAAAAGATGATATATTTTAGGGCCATGAACGTAGCCCAAAAAGTTAGTAATTTTTATTTATCTATTTATTTTTATTTTTTTATTTATTTTAAACAAAAAACATCTAAACAATGTAACGACATAGTGGAGAATCCACTAACCACATATTATAATCACTCTAAGCCGACGGCTCGGCTCAGCTCGTCGTGTGAGCAGTGTCGGCTCGAGCCGCAGCTCCGCAGTGCACCCAAGCCGTCCCATTACTTTAAGCCGACCTCCCACTCGGCGGCTTCGGAACAGTGCTTGCTCCCAAAACACTTCAATGAAAGTTATATAGTATAATTTGTTTCACTTATAGAGCCGGTAATCACATCTTGCTATTAATTTCAGACAAAAAAATAATAAGTTATTAGGTTGTTCGTTTAGATTGGATCCTTTTGTCGTCCACATCTTGCCGATGGTTCTTCGTTGTTGGAGTACATCCATTAGTTTGGTTCTCGTGTCTGTTTGCATTAATAATCATTCTAGTTTGGTTCTCGTGTTTGTTTGCATTAATAATCATTCTAGTTTGGTTCTCGTGTCTGTTTGCATTAATAATCATTCTAATAAGCTGGTTACATATTCATTCTTGTATTCGAGTCTTAATGTTATGCACAAATCACACCCAACACATGCAGAAAGCAAGATTTTTGTCACCACATCTTTGCATTGTTAACTCGTGTTCTACGTTTTTCCAAAAAGTTCTACAATGGTAGTTGGTCTACAAATCGTAAACATTAATCCGCAATGGCAAGTGGCAACAATCCGTCTCGACTACTTAACCCCTTAATCACTATAAATCCTATCATACGCACATTTCTTCACCATATCACTACTAAGAGGGGAGGGAGTGGTCAAAACTTCACCAAGTTTTGCCAAATTGCCACATCATCATCTACCAATCACAACCTTCCATGTCAAAGTTTACCAAAGTTTACCAAAATGGTGGCGGCGGTCACCAAAGTTTACCAAATCATTTTTTTAAATATATTTTTAATACATGATAGAATGAGTGGTGCAAATCACGTGCTTGAAAAATATAATGTGTATATGCCTTGTTTTCTCCACATGTCCAATCGGTAAAAGATACCGAAAATCACAATTGCCGAATTTTGCCGAACACCGGCGGTGGTTTTGCAGAAGAACGCCGATTGCTAACCGAAGGGCACTCCCTCCCCTCTAACAATTAAATAACATTAAGCACTTCTCAGTTACCTTAACTATGTAACACAACAATCCCCACCTTATTTTTCTTTAAGAAAACATAAAAACATGTGACATACACATACTATGATCATATAAAACTATGTTTATACTAAATCTTAAGACCTAAAACTTTGTAAATATGCATTAACTACTAAGTTTGATTATCTTTTTAGAAATGTGAACCTGAGTTGGGGTTGCAGTCTTCAAGATTTGATTTTGATCTACCCATGATACTAAAGCTTTGATTTTTATCTAAGTTTTAGTGTCAATGATTAGAATTAAAAATTGCCCATAAGAAATTATTTGATTTGGAGGATGACTGTGTTTTATTTTGAAACTTTTTTCGGTAAAGTGGTATTTTCTTGGTGGACTAATATAAATATGGCATGCCAATTTGTAAAAATAAAATTAAATGAAATTTATTTATTTATACATAATAAGATGGTACTTTATTTATAGGGCTAATTTTGAGAGTGTCCCAGTCGCTCGAAGTGGTGGGCTTTTGAGGACTCACTTTAGTGACTTTCTTTAACTAGTACGAGCGACTTGCGACTTTTTAAGTTTTAATATGAAGGTAACATGTGGCACCCAAAAAGTCGCGCCCAATCATTAAAGTGATACTTTTGTCATAGTCTACTATGTGTATTTTCTAAGCGATTTTTTTACAACGACTTTTCATACCTTAAGCGACCTTCTATTTTGTCTTTTTCCACCAAAAAAGTCAAACTTCGAAAAATATTCTTTTTGCCCCTTCCCAATGTTGAGCAACCTAAGCGACTTACGGCTTGGTACTTTGAGCGACTTTTTTTACTTTTCACCTTTTTGTACTTGCGTCAGTACTTTTGTAAAAAGTATTATTTTTTAAATACTTTATAAACACTTTTTTATTTCAAATTCTTGAGCGACGTAATAAAATATTTGGGCGACTATATTTTCTTTAAGCGACTTTTTTTAGTTTACCCATTTGGGCGTCCTATGTGTTTCACAATTTTTATCACAATAACACACACAAAAATCACTATACCCTCACAAACCTGAAAAGAACCCTAATAATATTTCGTATTCGGGTATGTATACTCTTATTGTCACTATTCTACTATAAATTTTGTAAATTATATTTGTATTTGTACATTAAATATAATAAATGGCGGTTTTGTGTGATGTTATTAAATATTAATGTTTTGTTTTATATTCTATTCATGTTTGTTTAGCATGAAAGCGTTTCATATGCTATTCATGTTCATTAAATATAATAAATGGCGGTTTTGTGCGATAGGTGAGAGGGGTTTGATGTCTCGAGTACTCTGCCCCTAATTCGGTGGATATTTGATGTTGGGTTTATTAGTATTGTGAATTGCTTGATGTGGGGATTGGGATTGTTGACTTTTGAGTTAAAACTGTTATGACGTGTTAGTATACTGAATTGTTTCGGATTTCTGCTTATGTAAACAGCTTATATCTTCGTATTGCTTTTTTTAAGTAGCTGATGAAATGTGACTATGCTTATCTACTTGGTTTTGGGTAAATAAACTCTTTGTAATTAGCAGTTTAAGTTTAGGATGAAATGTGAAGTATATGCAATATAATAATATTTAGGGGTGTATTTGGGAATTAGGGTTTGCTAATGGATAAGTGTTTTCGGATGAAAAAGGGCTTATGCTTATGATATTGTTAGAACTCTTATGATGTGAATGCAGTTTTCTTCTCATGGTATACTGAATCGTCTGACATGTGATGGGGATGTTTCAGAATTTGGATTGTTTTTATAACAGATTATCTGCTTATTGTGTTTTTTGAGTAGATGCATAAATTTGACTATGCTTATCTACTTAGTTTAGGGGTGAAATAAGGTCTTTTCAGTAAGGAGTTTGAGAATGTTTAGTTTGAACTTGTTATTGTTGGCGGATTCAGAATCGTAAGTTTAGCCTTACGGGTGAGATAAGCTGTTTTGGATAAGTAGATTTTCTGGTTATGAGTATATGAATCCTTCTTACAGAAAGGAACATTTATATTTTTCTTTAGGACAACCAGGGCTATTGGTCTCTTGATTAATCTAGTCCATATTACATGATGTCGTAACACTTTATCTTTCCCAAAAAGGTTTCTGATTCTATGTTATTTTCTAGACCAACATGGGAAGGTGGTCAGTACGACGGAGATGAACAGAGTCGATTGGCTGCTCTTCGATTAGCAATGGAATTAGGAGCTGATCACATCGATGTTGAGCTTAAGGTTCCTTTCTTCTTGACATTAAATGAGTCTATTCGTGCTCATAGGCTCGTCTAAAGTACTATACTGTTATTCGTAACTCAAATGTTGGCCGTGACGATTTCAACAATTTAATCCATGGAGACAAGCCTACAAAGTGCAAACTCATAGTTTCTTCCCATAATTATCAAAATACTCCTTCGATAGAAGAGCTTGGGAACCTTGTGGCCAAAATACAGTCAACGGGAGCTGACATTGTGAAGTTTGCAACAACCGTTGTATATATAACTGATGTAGCACGAGTTTTTCACATTACTGCTAATTCTCAAGTAAGCGGCGTAAGTTATAAAACATGAATTCTAGAGATGTATTTTTGTTTGCATTTACCGCTTTAGATATATCTGATTATCTCCTGGTTTTATGCAGTTGCATGGTTTTTTAATTACCTTAATTAATCATTTAGGTTCCAATTATAGCAATGGTGATGGGTGAGAAGGGTTTGATGTCTCGAGTACTCTGCCCCAAATTCGGTGGATATTTGACATTTGGCACCCTTGAGCACAGAAAGGTATCGGCACCGGGGCAGCCTACAATTAGGGATTTTTTGGTCTTTTCAGTAAGGAGTTTCAGATTGTTTAGTTTGCACTGGTTAGTGTTAGTGGATTCAGTATAGTAAGTTTAACCTTAGGGGTGAAATAAGCTGTTTTGGATAAGTTAATCTTCTGGTTATGAGCATAAGCTGTTTAACTTAGTAATGCCAAACACCCCTTGTTGCGTTTTGATACAGTAGATTAGCAGTAATAAGTGTTTGGATATGATTATGGGCTCATTTGATGGTGAACTAAGCAGCAGCTATAAGTAACAGTTTCGGAGTTGCCTATTCAAACAGCATATCCAATTCTGATTATTTTACGTCTTAAATCCCTAATTAGCTGATTGCCGTAAACTTACACAAATGTGATATCTGATTATCTGGTTTCATTATTGTAGAAGCCTATCTACACGCTTCATGCAGCATTACCTTCTGTTACAGTAATTGCTTATTTCATGAAAGCATAGGCAGTTTTAATAAGCATTACCAAACATCTCCTTAATCTAGTCCATATTTGTAACCATTTGTATTAATATTCTAACGAAAGAATACCTATCCATTTTCTACGTCTAATTTTTCTTTTTCTTTTTTTTTTATTTTTTTTATTTTAGATTAAACGTTATCAGTTTATCTAATCACAACAACTAACTAATGTGATGTAACTCACATTCTTAATAAACGTGCTCATCAACACCAACGTGCCTTATACTTGTTACAAATAAACATTCTTTATATGTCAAGTATAAAAGATTGCAACTCTTATTTGCCACTTTACGTTATTTCGTTAACACACGACTATTAGACGTTTAAACTAAACGTTTGCTATCTATTAAAGTTCTCACAAAACCCCTAAAGTGCACTATAACCCCTAAAGTGCACTAATGACCCCTAAAGTGCAAACTCTAAAGTACAAAACCCTAAAGCTAATGTACAAGCCCTTAAAGCACGGAAACCTAAACTTTACTTTACTTCCCGTTACAAGCCCTAAATTCACAATTCTATGATTTTATGTAATAAAATCACAAACCCTAATTAATGTGTACATGATTTCTATAAAATATAAATGTACAAGTCTTTCTTGCACATGTACAAGTTTTTAATGCATGGAAACTAATTATTAATATAAAATCTATTATAAACCTTAGTGTACCTATTGTAAAGCACATAATACAATTCCTTAATGCACAAGCCTTAAATTGGATTTTCTTATAATTTACAAACTTAAAGTACAAGTCCTTAATGCTTGTAGTACAAGTGCTTAAAGCATGAAACCTAAATCTATACTTTTATTATTCTAAACCTAACTAAACATAACTAAACCTAACTAAAGGACTCCAACGAAGGTTACTACACTTCTAAACCTCAAGTACAATATATTATAGCCTAGGTACAAGTATCTTAAGCCTAAAACGCCACCCTTGATAATTTCTAGTTCGAATGGAACCAAAACATAACCAAACTAACCCTAACTAGTTTCTAAACAAACTAGAACATTAACTAAGCAAATGTATGAGCACAATGTAGCCAAATCACCATGTCCCTTTGATTTTCTACACCTTGGTCCATTTTATCAAGCTATACACATGGTTTCTTTTAAAACCATTCAAACTGAAAGGCTAAAATTCGAACAAGTATACACATAGGTGTTCTCTTTTTAACCATTCGAACCAAATCCTAACCTTGTGGCTATGGATCAAACAACTTTACACCATGTCACCTTGTTCCTTAACTCCTACGACATTTTCAAGAGTTTTGGAAATTTACATTTTCCGGTTTTGCGTTTACGCGTTTTAAGCCTACGATTTTAGGTTTTTACGACAATTAAGCACCCCGATAAAACTTATCACTCATTTAATATACTTTTTAGAGTATATTGATATGTTTTAACATTTCTTAGAAGTTTCATATTTTTAGGATACCCGGTTTTAAGTTTCGTGACTTAACGACTTACAGTTAGCGATTAACGGGACCAAAACTCACTCCGTAACTTATATAATACCAAGTTTATCCACCTAGTCCCTCCCACTTAAGTATGAACGTGTATATAGTGATTCACAAAGGCCTTGGTGGCTTGGTGAGAGCCATGGAACATTTAGAGCATCATGTGTTACATTAGGAGCCATAGAAAGTCTTAAGGCTAAAAATCAACCAAGTATGCATCATGTGGTTCATTCTAGACCATACCTTAGTGTAAACTAACCTCCTCAAGGCCCTATAAATACCCTCCTCCCCTCTCTTAGTCATTCACTTCACCAACAACATCAAACACTCTTCATTTGATTTCCATGTTCCAAGTTATACATAGAAGATGAAGGCCTAGTTATTCTCTACATAAAACTAGTGTTATTTTGATGATTCCATGGTTGGATTAAGATCTATACAAGGTGATTAGGGCTAAGATTAAAAGGCTTTTACAAGGGTTATATCAAGGCTAGCAAAGGTTTGCAAGAGTTGTGTTGAAGGATTGGAAGCTAGGGTTTTCGATTGAAGGATTTAGTTTAGTGTTCTAGTTCCTTGTTTCTTGTTTAGTTCTTCACAAGGATTGTAAGTAAACTCCTAGATTTACCTCTGATTACTGTAAATATTATTATTTCATTTATTTAATATGTTCTGTATGCTTATTATATTTGATTATGATTGGTAAATTGGATTAAAACGCTAGAAATATCGTAAGGACTTTAAACGCAAAATAGTTTCTGGATAGGGGGCTGTAAACGGGCAATCTGGGCTAGATCAGTGAATCTTATATCATAAGTAAAAATATAGGATTATAGTTCTTTGTCTTGTGGTCATTTTGCCGCTTGGCTCACCCCGTAACTCATCCGTATGAATAAATTAGAGCCAAAACGGTAACAAGTGTCAAAATCTGAGTAACACCTTTCAATCGGGTAAAACTCATAAACCTTGACTAGAAACCCCTGTTGGTCAAAACATAAAAGTTTTAGCTAACATCCTAACTTAAACATGGCCGAAAACCAGGCGTAAAACGGAGTCGTATAGACCTACTTATGGCCATTTCCGCGAGACTATGAGTTGCTGTAACCAACAGCATGTATATAAAAGGGTAAATTAGTAATTTGACCTTAGTTAAGTAACTTTAGGGGCAGTGGAACCCAAAAATCTGTAAAGTTCATTTAAATACCTTTCCGAAGACGTAAAAACTGAGTCATGGTCATTTACGGTTTAGAAATAACGGGTAGATTTAGACGGAAAAACTTAAATAAACGAAAATCCCAAACTAGACTTAAACACTTATACAACTTTACAAACACTAAGTATCCAAGCATAATTAATGTAATAACTATATAAGGCATGTTTATATATTCACTTTTGTTTTAGAACCTAAGACATAACATGAGAGGATTCGATACACTTGAAGAGTGTTAGTCCTTTTATAACGTGTGTATATGATATCTTGAGTTAATATGATTAAGTATGCGGAATCTACTTAATCACACTTAGAAGGTTTATTTTGGTTATGGAAATGGAATAATTATGTTTGTTATTGAACAATGAGCACAGAAAGTTTATCACCAAACGATTCAATATTATTCAAAATAATACGAGTGATCTTCACTATCACTAGGGTTACAAAAACCTTGAATCTTAATGTTTCTATGACTTGTGATATTGTTGTGTTTGTTCTTTTCTCTTAACAGATATTCAAGTTCTATATTTTGGCACAAATCTAAGTTATTAATATCTAGTCTAAGATCTCTCATTTATAGTCCAAGAGAGATCTTTACAAATATTGTCAAGTCTAATCGAACACATGCTTGAGTGTGTCAGTCATTAAGATACAACATGTATCTGTGTTTACAACTTGTTACTGAACACTTTGTCTAAAGATATTATCTACCGTGTATTGTTGACTATTATACACATAATATCTTCGTATACTTATCCAACCAGCAGTAGAATACTTCAACAGTTATCCACTCAGCAGTAGAATCTTCTTTACCAGCAGCAGCATCATTCAGCAGTAGAATGTTTAACGCTAGCAGTAGAATCAAATGCACTAGCAGTAGAATGATACTTAGAGTATTTCTTTGAGCAGAACTGATCTTGTGAACATGTAATTTCGAATACTAATCTTCAGAACATTTAATTCCCAACATAACATCATATCCTAGGTTACGCGTAGAGGTTTCCCCGGCCTATCCATCGATTCCGTTATACGTTTTGATATCATTAGTTCAAGGTGAGTTTCATAGCCCCTACTTTTATACGTTTTGAATTATTTTTGGGGGAGATACATGCTCAACTATTTTCATTTACTTTCACAAGTACTCTAAACTTTTACGGATTACCGTGAGTCATAGCCCATCTTTTTCTTATTTTGAACTCTTTGGGGGAGATACATGCTCGTTTTACTTACAGATTTTACTCGTTTATCATAAACAATTTACTCAGTTGATGAAACACTCTATTTGTTTATTGAAACTTAATACATGCTGAACACAAGTACTTTATGTATGCTATCCTGATTGTTATTGCCTAATGCACACTTTTGCCATTAAAAGTCCCACATATCATGAGCCATTAATCACTTGCGAGTGAACGCGAATATAGTGAATAGATCTATTGGCAGTTGACGCCCCATTTGTGTTGCTGGATAAGTAGCCAAATGCACTTTATTTGAGAATAAACAGGAGAACGGCAAGCTCCTGCCCGAGAGCATTGTTACTTATATCATTAGTTCAAGGTGAGTTTCATAGCCCCTACTTTTATACGTTTTGATATCATTAGTTCAAGGTGAGTCTTAATGTTATTTACGAATCACACCCAAACACATGCAGAAAGCAAGATTTTTGTCACCAAATCTTTGCATTGTTAACTCGGGTTCTACATTTTTCCAAAAAGTTCTACAATGGCCGTTGGTCTATAAATCGTAAACATTAATCCGCAATGGCAAGTGGCAACAATCCGTATCGACTACTTAACCCCTTAATCACTATAAATCCTATCATACGCACATTTCTTCACCATATCACTACTAACAATTAAATAACATTAAGCACTTCTCAGTTACCTTAACAATATAACACAACAATCCCCACCTTAATTTTCTTTAAGAAAACATAAAAACATGTGACATACACATACTATTATCATATAAAACTATGTTTATACTAAATCTTAAGACCTAAAACTTTGTAAATATGCATTAACTACTAAGTTTGATTATCCTTTTAGAAATGTGAACCTGAGTTGGGGCTGCAGTCTTCAAGATTCGATTTTGATCTACCCATAATACTAAAGCTTTAATTTTTATCTAAGTTTTAGTGTCAATTATTAGAATTAAGAATTGCCCATAAGAAATTATTTGATTTGTAGGATGATTGTGTTTTGTTTTGAAACTTTTTTCGGTAAAATGGTGTTTTCTTGGTGGACTAATAAATATGGCATGCCAATTTGTAAAAATAAAATTAAATGAAATTTATTTATTTATACATAATAAGATGCTACTTTATTTATATATTAGCCTGGATGTAGTGGGGTCTACCCTCACCTTTAGCCTCTCAACCTCACGCGTCACCTAATTGTGGTGGGTCTTCCTCACGCGTCATGAGCCAGAACAAAGGGACAAACGGTGAGCTTGTACATCTCTCGGCATTTGTGCAAAGTGAACATCTTTTTATTATTAAATATTTGATTTGTGAGTGTGTGTTGTGTGAGGTATTTTTGTATAAAATGAGTATTTCAAAAAAAAAAATGAGAAAAGTGATAACCATTGTTGTAGCAACCCGTAAAATTTCATAAGGCAAAAATGACTATTTTACCCATTGACTTTTACTTTTTGACTATTTGACTTTTACCGTAACGTAAAAACAAATATTGTAACCGGTAATTTTCCAAGTTAAATAATTCACTCTTCTTTGAATTATTACTATCTGAACGTTTTCGCTCACCTCTGTTTATTTAACGAGAAGATATCTCGCAAAATGTGAAAATTGCACACAACGCGTACCGGCACAACAATAAACTCAACAAGCAAATTGATTTGATTATTATTTTTTTATGTCATATAATATTACTTTTAATATTTAAATTACTTTTATAAGTAATCACGAAAGTTTAATCGTGTAAACTTTTCCCGCGACCAACACAGTACTAGGATGAGTCTATATGTTCAAAACACTCAAAAATTCATCAATAGTCATATTTCATATGAACTATTACCACTTTATCATTTTTACGTAAACATTTTACTCTTTACGTAATTCGAGTACTCAAACCTATGTTATTATGTTTTAACATCATATTCGCACTCCGTTAGACTTATCACACTTTTAATATACTTAGTCAAGGTATATTGATAAGTTTAGACATTTTTGTAAATAGTACATTCTTATGTTACCCAATTTTAAGTTTTGAGGTTTAAAGGCTTAACATTAGTAATTACCGAGACCAAACTATACTCACTAATTACTAAACTATCATTATAACATAATATTATACACAAATCTTACACCTTTAACCAACTTGTTCCACGCCTACCTTTCAACATATACACATGTTACATAGTTGGGAATTTTGTATCTTACACATATACTTGATTATCACTTAGTCATCACCTTATCCCTTTTTACATGCCATAAAGATAGATCAAACTTTACTTCCTCTCTTGGTTTTCCTCTTCACCGTACACCATAATCACCACCACCATTTATGTTTTGATTCAAGTTACAAGTTATATTACAAAGATGAAGACCATGGTGTATTCTACCTAGTCCAAGTGATAATTTGTTGATTCCAAGCTTACAACAAGACCTACACAAGATCAAAGGCTAAAGTAGAAGACTAAGTACAAGAGTTCTCTAAGGCTATAGCAAGTTGGGTGAGGGTTTGAAGACAAAGTTAGAGATTAGAAGGGTTTAGGCTTGATTGTTCTTGTAACTACTGAACCTAATCCTTGTAAGAATTATATTTATTTTTCATTTCATTCAATATGGTTGTAATAAGTTTAAAATATTTTGATGTATTTTTATGATGTATAAGTGGTATATGTAACATGACATGGTATGATGTTGTACATAACTTGAAACATGTTGAAACATGAGCTAAAACTTGCTAGAAACCTTTTTGGAGCCACTAGATGTAACTAGTGATTTTGTTAAGTGTTGACACAAAATCATGAACCATGTACATGAATGACTTTAAGAAACTGTTAGAGGAAGTAAAAACTAGAACTTTAGCTTTTGAATCACTTAAAAAGGGCTTGTAGTTAAAAAGTTATGGCTAAATGAAGATTACTAGATGGAAATTAGGTGCTGGAACAAAAAGTCTTCTGTTCTAATATTAAATCACGATTTAGACCCCTTTCTGGTCTGAATCATCAAAAGTGTAAAACACGAAAGTTGCTCAGAATGACTTTTTATACAAAAACTCAGGAGCACGTGTGCAGAAAGTGAAAAACAAAGGCTAAAACTTGCAAAAACCAACTGGACCTGTTTAAGACTAAAAAGTAGCCATGACTTAAGAGTCTTTATGGCGTTTTGACCTCTTGAGGCCGAGACACAGCCAAGGCTAAGCCAAGGAAGTTGTCTCAAGGCCTTCTAACCGAGACATAGCGATGGCTATGGTCTTGGTTTCTGTCTCAAGGTTGTGTGTCTAGCCGCACGGCTAGCTTGGGTTTGATTACCCGAAACTTGTCATTGAGACTTGTTCAATTAATTGACTCATTTTCTTGACTTCGAAAACTTATAAAAATTGACCATATCACATATATCATTACCACAAAGTCGCAACTTCACTTGATCCGCAAAATTATAATAACTAGTATGATATCTAAATATCGTTTTGAACACTTTACACGACAAAGTTATGAAACGCCGTTAGCGATTTCATCACAACACACTTGACCATTAAATTGGTAACATTCACACTTGACTAATGTTATGCTAAACCTTCTCACGACACACAACTTATATCATCAAGTGACCACACTAGTTCAACCAATAGTCTTTGACGAAACACGACAAATGTTTTTATACAACATTTGTTTCGTCAAATACTTTTATTTATAAATTATAAGTATTACAATAGTAGGGAGTTTTATTATCATAAGAGGCCTTTTCTGGGTGTCGTATCGACGAGTTGTGGATTTATGAATTAAAGTGTCCTGACTCCTCATACGTTCACTACATGACCTCTAGATTTTGATAGCCCGAACGGTAGTACGATGTCATTTATAAAAGGCTAATAGCCAAACCATACTTTAAGAATACTTCACTCCTTATACAGCATAAGATATATGTACAACATCTTAATCAAGTCAATTTCTTTACATATGCTTGTGCAATCATATTGTATACTATACTAAGACATGATCACTATACTCTCGTATGTCATCGTTAAAGATCGTGGTATCGCCATACACTATCTGTTGTATTAAACTACTACTAATCACTACGGTGAGTTCATAGCCCCAACTTTCTTTTAACTTTTTTATAAACTCTTTGGGGGAGATACATGCTACTGTTTTTATTATGGACAATTACTTGTAAACTGAATGCTAGCCCTGAATGTATTATTGCATGTTTAAGTTGTTTATGCCAAAAGTCCCCTTATCATGGACCACTAATCACTTGTTGTTGCGAGTGAGTGCAAATATTGTGGATAGTGTGACAAATGGTAATTTTCACGTTGCTAATTAATATTATATGAGTATTAATTATTTTTAAGCTAAGCATTTCTGTGCGCATTTGCATGTTTCTGAGTATTTTTAAGCATTTTCGGGAGCTGTCCCAGCATACTGTAGCTTACAGTCACTGCAGAAAAGTTCATTTTTTTCAGTAAAGTTAAATTATCACATTTCTGATAGTTACTGACAAGTATTATAATTTACTGAGAGCTTTCTCGCATTTTTCTAAAAAACAACCGCACGCGCGTACCGACAGCACAGTACACATGGTAAAGGTCAAATAAATATATTTCTGAGTCAGTAATGACATTTTATTATATTTCTGACGAAAACGTGGTTAAAAACTTTATTTTACGTTATCGGGTCCAAAAACGTCAAACCGGGACTTTACGGTAACTTTTTAACTTAAACCGACACACTATACACCAAAGCGGGATCAAAACTATTTTTGCCCTCCCTAATAATCCTAAAACCGGCCACCTAGGCCACCTCAAACATCACATGGGATAATTTTGCTATCTATCCTAAATGTAATCTAGAATTTGCCTAAAATGGTAGTATACTTTTTGGATTTTCACATCTTATCTTTTAATACTACTTAAAATAACTTGATCATCTCTTTTTGTAGCCTCATTCATACGCCACTTATCACACACATACAATCAATTACAAAAATTTTCACCTCAAAGATTCAAGATCACAAGTGTTTGCAAAGGATTTTGGGTAATTTGGAGTTGAATTTGGGTTAAACTAGCAAGGTTTTGGGTGTCTTTGGTCCTCATATCACACGTTAAAACCTAACCCATTGTAAGGAATCTTAAAACTTTTCTAAATTTATAAATCTCTTGTTCATATGGTGTATTGTGATGTTTAAAAATGTTAAATGTGTATGTTTTGATAATATAAGTAAAGCTAGGGTTTGATCTTTGATATATTGTGCTCGACTTTTTGTGATAATTATGAGTTAATTAGTTGATTTCTTGCTTGTGTGGTAAATCTTGTTGCATATAGTGCTAGTTTGATGATACAAACACTAGTTACGGTTTTTACGCTAATTTAAGCACTATAATGATTTTTAAAAATGATATATGGTTCGACTCATGTATAAAATAAAAGATTATTGGGGTTTTGAAAAACATAAAATTTTGGCTCAAATGGTGAAATGGTGGAAAAATATAGTGAAGTGTTTATTTAGTTTGGTTTATTTAATAAGTTATAAGTTACTAAAAATAATTAGCAAAAAGATAAAAATAAGTTGAAATGGCTTATATTGTTCGAATGAACAGTAGCAAAAGTCAAATTTTGACTTTTGATTTAGTAACTTAATTATTGGAGATTATTTGATAAGTATAAAGTATATTTGATAATTAAAAATAACTAATAAGTAACAAATAAATACAAATTGGGCTAAATGGATTTTGGGCCATAAAAACCCATTATTTTACTGTTGGGCCGAAGCCCATGTGAAATTTTGTAAGTTTGACTTTTTGACCAAACGAATGTATTGAACGAGTAAAATGATTTCTAGTAACGTGTCGATATATACGTTATAACTAAAAATGTGTTTTGGGTCAAAAATAGTAATTGGGCTTATTTTGGAAGTTTCGGCCCAATTACAAAAGAAAAATGATAAATTTGATTTTTGGAATATTTTCCGACTCGCCGAAGTTAAAAATGTTTAACGAAACGATAAATATAACGCTAACTATTTATGGACTTGTTTTGAGACGCTTAGTCTCCGAAAGGGTAAAAATTGACATTTTTCCTAAAATGACATTGAGATTGACTTCTGTTGACTTTTTGAAGAAATATTGACTTCGTGTCGAAACTTGGTGTTATTATTTAAAAGTTAAGATAACGAACAATTTAACGACAAATATATATTCACGACACTTAACGTATATCACTAAAGTATTTTGCACTCATAACTAGTTAGCGAAGCATTTGAGAAAAGTTTGCAACACGTGAGATAAATGGAAACGTTGTATAAACGAATGGGTCATGCCCAAATTTTCTAAAAATCCAACACTTAGAGTATTTTGAGAAAACCCACAACTTAAATAAACTTTATGAAATTACTTAACAAACTTGTTTTTCTTATAACAAATGTTACAACAAAAGTAATAAACGACGTTTCTAAATATAATAGTTTTTCACTAACTACGTTATATTAACCACTCTTCAAAGCCATTTAATTAATCTCTATATATGAGAATTTAACTTAAGATAGATATATATATATATATATATATAAAGGTATGAGCAAATATATCTACATATTATATATAACAGGATGCGTATGACGTCATCAAATGCATGATTGATGAATAAGCGCTTGATTGATGAGTAATCATGCTCTTATTCCACCTAAGCAGTCCACCTAAGCAAGATTTGACCGAATAAAATTCGTATGTTGACTTTTAAATCCGAAATTTTAAAAAATGACCATAGCGAGATTCGAACATGCATCTTTAGGTTAACATGGAAACGTCTCAACCAATGGAACCAAGCCATTGATTGTGATGAAGCACCTAAAACAAAAAAGATATACTAGACAAAAGAGCAATTTAAATTATCAAGCATATCTTTTCCTTAAATATAGTTCTTCAATATTAATTATAGATAATCAAAACATACAGGAAAAAAAAAATGCACTTCATTCATAATATATTTTTTCTCAAAATTCGGTTTACATTTTTTTTCTTCATTAACCATGAATGCTTGACATCCCATATAATGTTTGTTTGATCTATTAATTAAAATTATGCATTATTCTAATTAAATACAACTCTTCTTCTTCATCATCACATGTTTGCAATATTTTTAGTTAATATCCACCTTTTATTCATTGATCACACAAAACCATCATGGAATTCTTTTTTTTTTTTTTTTTTTTTTTCTCTAATGCTCATCTACTGACTTTTTTAGGTGTTCATGTATTAGAGCCATAATTTGCCAGGTTTGTGAGTTGTTATTTTATAGAAAATAAATTGATTCATTTGTTTGATTGTGAACAGGTTATTGGGTACTCCTCTTCTTATTTGGATTATTGTTATTTATTTGTTTCATTAATACTGCTGGCTCAATAAAGTTAATACTGTTAGCTTTATCGGATATATTGTTAGTACTGCCAGTGCAGATTTGGTACTCGGTTGGTTTAGAGATCTCGACCACACACATGTAACGGGGTATGTTTTTCTTTTTAATTTTTATAATCGTTTAAAACATTACAATTATACATTGTATTAAGCTGCTGCATAAGAAGCCACAGCACCATAACTCTCATTGGAAGTGTCCCCATCAAATCAGCTTTCCCCCAAATTAGTTAACCCACAAAAAAATCCCTAAAATCAGTTATCAATGAATCATCCGATGGAGGTAACTTCTAATTTTAAGGTTTAATTGAATTTAAATGAATAATTAGTTAAGAGTATGTATTAATTGAATTTATTTAGGCTGCCTTATTTCAGCAACTTATTGTGTTTTACTAAGCATTATCTGCTTACAATTCCTATTGTCTAGATTGCTAAACAGCTTAAGCACTAATGTAAATGGTTATTTTGTTTAGGGGATATTTGGATAGTTTTTATGGAATTCAATATTTGTTTATTGTGTTTTCCCCCAAATTAGTTAACCCACAAAAAAATCCCTAAAATCAGTTATCAATGAATCATCCGATGGAGGTAACTTCTAATTTTAAGGTTTAATTGAATTTAAATGAATAATTAGTTAAGAGTATGTATTAATTGAATTTATTTAGGCTGCCTTATTTCAGCAACTTATTGTGTTTTACTAAGCATTATCTGCTTACAATTCCTATTGTCTAGATTGCTAAACAGCTTAAGCACTAATGTAAATGGTTATTTTGTTTAGGGGATATTTGGATAGTTTTTATGGAATTCAATATTTGTTTATTGTGTTTTCAAGTAGCAAGTAGATACTTAGACGTCAATGTTTGGGTATTGAAAATCTTAATTCTTTATGCAATTAGAGACTAGAGAGTGTTTGTGCCTGCTAATCTCAGAGCTTATCTATGTACGTGTAAGGGAGTGTATGGGATTCCTTACTTTAAACAACCGTGCCTTTATTGGTGATTTATTTAAAAAAAAAGGTTACACATTTTTTTCAAAAACCCGTGACATGCAAATTATTCACAAAATTAACTATTTGGACTAAAAGTGTTTTGATTGCTCCAACTTAATCTGTCGTGGATCCTTTGCTTAAGATGCTCACTTCTAAAACGTCAAACTTTTATTTTAGAAATAACTTTTCGCTAACGGCAAAACTTGCAAGTACTGTTATAGGTTTCCACATAGTCATAACGACCGCACACAGTTATCTGTTATACGCAAGCGACCACATACTTTAACTTTCCGTTAACTTAATTCATCTTTAATACTGAATCTTTTTTCTCTTTTAAGCAGCACTACTGCTTTAAAATCTCACTCATGATTACTACTATTACAGGTGCATATGGACAAACAATATCACCTACTTCTGACTCACATCCGAATAGTGAACGCATACGCCTAACGACACAAGGCCATACAACTGCTGATTTGTAACATCTTTTCGATAACATGTTGCTGTTAAATCTACTTACTGATGTGCCATTTTAAATAGCATTTGCGTTTGGCAGCAGCGCATTTTAAATACGCTGAATGGTGATTTTGGTGTTCATAATGATGCGGGCCAAGACTTGGTAGACATCTTACTCGATGTTCAAAGAGAAAACACAACCAACTTTATTCTTCATAGATATGTCATTAAAACTGCTATCTTGGTAAGATTGCTCAGAATCTTTCTTTAATCCAAACGATTCTGAAAATATCTTCCTGGCTTGCAACAATTTAGCTATGGATGAGTCGATAAGCTATGCTCATAGTCACCCAAATGAAGATTCATCTCATTATTTTGCTGCAGTGCTGTGATCGGTCCATAATTGAATAGATTTGAGTTACTCTTATTGTTTTGTGTTATCTATCCTGGAGCTGCTTTTACTTTCTCCAGGTACCATATTTTCCATCTACTGCACTGGCGAGTCGGGCAGGGGTCAAAATGGGTTGTTTATTTGGTTGGCTCCAAAAACTTTGTGCCATATATATTGCAATTCTTTATAAATAATTAGTGTCAAATAGGATTACGCAAGTCATAGTATTAATAAGAATATATACATCTTTTTGATCCAGGTATTATAATTTATAGATAATCATAACCTAAATCGACCCATTTATAAGTAAATGTGTCGAAACTGCTACCATTTAACTTGGAGTTACAGTTAGGTGTTAACGTAATTTCTGCCACTAATGTATTTCTTTTTAAGCGCAGGTTGTTACACAAAATTAATAACCAAGTTATGAACTTCAAGCGGTTGTTTGAAGCAAAAAAGAGTCTGCATGAAAAGGCAAACGCACTATCTTTGAAAGGCCAACCATCATCAGCATCCTCCTGTTGAAAACCGTAATCTTTTCACTACTGCTTTTAGTCGTATTTTTTTATATCTCTTAGAATTATGTCGTTTCACTGGTCACAATAAGTGAGGTGCATGAATCTGCATTTTCACAAGCGTTTAGAGCAAAAGCATAACCAAAATTGACCCATTATACATTAACGGGTTCCGATTTCTATTTTTATCAATTACTACGTGTCACAAAATAGAGCAGTTGGAATGTAAGTAGTAGATGACAATGCAGGAACCATTTCCACTTACTGCTGTTTGTAAAATTCCTTAAATTGATGGATCAATATACTGCAAGTGTTTAAATTATATAGTTAGCATGTTGATATTCAAAATATATTAACATTGGAGTTTTTGCAGCTAGCAGTAAAGAATATACGGTTGAGAAGGTGGCTGCTACTAAGGACTACTCTATGTAGAAAGCTAATGAATGGAAAGATGCGCCTGCGCTGACTATTGGACACTTAAAAGGTGCTGCTGCTGGTACCGCACGAAAACCTATGGATTTGGTTACCGGGGAGCAGGAAGTAGCTAGGGAGAGGTTGTCCAAAAATAGAAAAGCTACAAAGGTTAGTCGAATGTGATCATATAACCTTTTTTCTTTTGTTAAGGGGTGAAATGGTCGTGAAATGGATCCAGCTTCCTCGATAAATTAGCCTTATAGGAAATAACACCTTAAGGCCGAAAGCTAAAAGAAATAAGGTTCGTATTACTTTTTTTGTTGGTAAGATATTACCATTAGCTGAATCAGTTGATGGTTGCTTGAGGGTTTATTTAATACCAATCTAAAGCTAAATGTTTTTAGCTCACATTTTAACTGTACTGAACCTATGAAGCAGGTGTTGATGCAGTGGTGCACATGTATGTATTCCCAGCAGTACCTTACAAATGTGGAGAGCGATGTGTGCGTGATGTTTCTGTGATGACTAACTATGCGGCGTTAGGAGCGCCACATGATCCAGAAGAGATTCGGGACTGTGAGAAAACCCCTACAGTACGCCTTGGTCGCCTTGATGACAGACCAAAGCATCCCAAGTTACATCAAAGTGTTCCTGATGTTGTCTTTGGAAGTGGTGAAATGGTCGTGAAATGGATCCACCTTCCTCAATAAATTAGCCTTATAGGAATTAACACCTTAAGGCCGAAAGCTAAAAGAAAGAAGGTTCGTATTACTTTTTTGTTGGTAAGATATTAACATTAGCTGAATCAGTTGATGGTTACTTGAGGGTTTATTTAATACCAATCTAAAGCTAAATGTTTTTAGCTCACATTTTAGATGTACTGAACCTATGAAGCAGGTGTTGATGCAGTGGTGCACCTGTATGTATTCCCAGCAGTACCTTACAAACGTGGAGAGCGATATGTGCGTGATGTTTCTGTGATGACTGACTATGCGGCGTTAGGAGCGCCACATGATCCAGAAGAGGTTCGTGACTGTGAGAAAACCCCTACAGTACGCCTTGGTCATCTTGATGACATACCAAAGCATCCCAAGTTACATCAAAGTGTTCGTGATGTTGTCTTTGGAAGTGGTGAAATGGTCGTGAAATTTTTTCTCTTATCTCACTGGCTTACTACTATATAAATCCCATTTAGCTATAATACTTTTACTGTCATTCTTGAAACAGATGGTTGATGACATGAAGTTCACAGTATCCCACGTTGTAGAACCAGTCAAAAGGGGAATAACATAATTACGTAATACGTCTCTTTTTCTTCCTATTATGTTTAATCATTTTTTATGCTCATTTGTGTGTTGTAACTGTTCTGTTTTCTTTTTCTTTTTTTTTTTTCTTTTTTTTCACACTTACAGTAATTCACAGATATGGCAATCAAGGTTCTTCGTAATCCAAATTCTACATTCCGGTTTGTAGATGCATTGTCAGATCAGACAAGACATAAAAAACCGATGGGGGATGAAGTACTGCCCCAATTAGAATAAAGGTCTTTATTCTGCTTTAATTATTATTATCACTATCTGTTATCCCTCCCAACAATTTTAAAAATAACTTTAATTGTAGCATGACAATCGATGCAAGCACGCAAGTTTCAAAAACCAAACAGGTATGCATTTTTACAAAAATGGTAATAAGAAATCAAAAGTCGTGGCCTAACTTATTGGACAACTTGATCAGGGGCCGATACATGTGTTTGATGAAATGGTTGACTGTAATTTTTTTTAATGTTTTTTCAGCAATCCTGTCTTTGAAAGTGAAGTTAATGGTGTTTAGAAGATCAGTAAATGGGAAAGATCAAGGTGGCACAAGAAACGAAGACATGGTTAGAATTTTTAACGCAGATAAAGAAAATAAAATACGGACTGCGTAACTTATTTCAGAAACTAAATAACTAATCCTTAGAAAATATGCGACATTAATGGCTGAAATAGTGTTTGGAATGAACTGCCCTGTCCAACCTGCCCATATTGTCAGGTTAGCTAATAATAGTACTATGATCGCAATGACTTAATATAAGCTATTTATGATGTACTTCAAGAGTACTTATATCACTCATCTGCTGCAAGGCTTTTGTGCAGAACAATTCTGCAAAAACTAAACATCAGGAGCTTCGTAGGGCCAAAAATAACCAAGTGTCGGGTCTACTTCCTGTGCCACTGATGTCTAAAAATCGTCATGCTATCAATGAGGTTCCCGGGAAAAAGGATCATAAAGGCTCCCATCGTGAAAGTGAGAAACCTATCTGTTACACTTTTAAGAGTACACAGTAGTACCAGAAACCAGAATTCTGCTGCATTTGGTACCAGTGACCTGGAACTTAATGGATATGGGTAAGTTAACAAGTTTCTTATTTGAGTTATAAGCTGGGTTTTAATTAGCATATGAAGTTAGCATTAATATGATGTCGGATCAGTGATCTGTATAGGGTGTGACAAGAAGTATCGATCCCGATTTTGTTATATTAGATGTTGAACATTTTGGACTTACCACTGAAAAAGATGGTAATATTGTCTTGGTTAAGGAAATTGTGGTCTTGAAACCAACTTTAAATGGTCTTAAAACGAACTTTACAGTTGGTGAGTTAATGATTTGCATATGAAGCCATTTGTTAAAAGTAATAACATTATTAAGTATGGGACTGTTTTAAATAGCTGAATTTAGGGTATTTGGGACTCTTTTAAATATCTGAATTTAGGGGGTGCTAATCACATTCTCAATCCTTCATTTCTCAGGTACCCTTAACAACCAAGAGGATGTGACACAAGAGAACCAACTGAAACTATGATGAAGCCCCGATCAGTCAAAGCTTTAAAAGTGAACAAGTAAATGGTGTAGAATTGGCTTTAGATTAGTAAATCTTAACAAAATGTACTTTAAATTCTAAGAAAAATATCACTGTGGCTGTAATTCTTTTGTTATAAGAATATTAGAAGGGGTTATTTTGTGTAATGAATCTGAGTAGTTGTGCAACATTATTATCAAATTTATATTTAACTTTTTCAGTGGGGATCAAGATTCGGTCCTTCCTCTAACTGTTACTCGAGTGGATGTTAATGGTCTTGCTAAGGAACTAAGATTGAACATAACTCTGCCGTACCGGGCATGGTTCAATGGCAAACCGGTTAGTCCACTTTTGTTTCAAAACTTATTGTTTGTGGCCGATGGTGTAAATGTGTAATGAGTCAAGAAGTTTTCAATGTAGTGGGTGCTCGAACCAGTTTTGACATTGAAATACCAATTTCAAGGTTTGTATTTCTCCCTTCTCTTGATTTGACAACTTAATGATTAGGTCAAGTTAAAGTCATGAGTCAGACGGTTCATCCCACTCAAAAAACACGGGTCAGACGGGTCACTTTACGATGGGTAACTACAGTTAAAAGGCATGGGTCAGACGCGTTTTTTGTAACAAGTGTGCAAAGTTGTATATGCTAATCCAACACATTGATGGTCAAGTTAAAGAAACGGGTCAGACGGGTCATAAGCTAAATAAATAAAACCATCCAAATTATACAAAGAATGTATTTTCATAAATAAATCACATATCGAATACTAATATGAAAACGTCCTTAAAAATTATTTTTTAATAAATAAAACCATCCAAATTATAATTATAAGTCATGCCCGCCCAGTGGGCGGGCTTTGAAGTCTAGTATATATATATATATATATATATATATATATATATATATATATATATATATATATATATATATATATATGACACTTGCACATTTAAATCGCGAATACTAGCACGGATGTTCCGTTACGTATTCCCACCATGCACTTTCACCATGAGCTACCCCAAAGAGTTATAAAAATAAATTGTTTCGAAATATACTTTACCACACAGCAAGCAAGAAATACACGAGCACAGGTCGAACGTAAAACTTTTCAAATAAAGTAAAGACACTTGAACTACGAATGATTTGCTAAGACTTACCGTACTAATTTAGGGTGCTGAGCGCGGTTGCATTATTTTGATTGATTGTTGAATTGCTGTATTTGAAAGGTGAGTTTATAGCCCCATATTTTTATACGATTTTGGTTTTATAAGCTTGGGGTGAGAAACATGCAAAACTGTTTTCATGGACCAGAATTGATGTTGCTTTTAAGATCACACTAGTATGCAGAAACCTAAGTTTGCTGAATCCCATTTTTGTGCCCACTATCATCTGCCGTTAATTCCTGATGGGAAGCCGGTTGTTATAAATAGATCTATTGGGAGTGACGTCCCCGTTCGGTTGGCTCGGCATAGCCAAGGCGAACGTATACCATTCGGGTTTTTAGCCGGGTGTCTAGGGATTAACACTCGCGGGCACCCTTATTTATTTGCTAACGCTAGTCGTGCTGCATTGTCTTAGTTTCGGTAGGATGAGGCTTAGTGTTTGCATTACTGATAGTGTGTATCTGCTGATTTTGTTTTATGATATTGCTATTGGTCCATGTGTGCTATTTATTTAAACCTATGAACTCACCAGCGTTAGCTGACTTTTAGCATGTTTTTCTCAGGAAACTGAGGTGCGTTTAGCCGGGTGCGGTGCATGGCGTCGGTCACAATAAATGATGGAAATGTTTTTAATGCGTTTACTCTGACAGCTGGACCTTTTGTTTAAATGGGCTTCATTTTCATCTGAAATGGTTTTTATGTATCGCTACATGACTTGACTTATGTATTATATTTTAAAACGGATTTTTAATCCGTTCACTATATCTTGTGTGATGATTATCAACCACGTAGCACCCCAAAGTGTATGCTTCCGCGAATATTGTGATTTTGGGGGTGTTACAGATTGGTATTCAGAGCCTAGGTTATAGAGAACGTGGTTTATAAAAACCTCAAACTATAACCGATTTTGAAAAACTTTACATCATGACCGCCGGATGCCTGCCAGTTTAGCTTGCTATGATTTGAGCATCAGTTGTTTATTTGATTTGAGCATTGTTTGCTTTATTTGATTAAGTGTTTTTGGCATGCTATATGAGTATATTATACTAAGCATATATGATATAAGTAATTTCTATATACTTATACGTGTCGCACTATATTTGTCACAGACCATGTCTCTCCCATTCGGCACACACTCCGAGGTGGATATTGATGGATTCACTTCTCAGACACAGCAGCCAGTTCCGTTCATGGATGACCCACTGATGGAGGTTATTCGTGTTGCTGCTCAGCCATCTATTCCAGTTCAGCCTGTACACACCACTCCATCTACCTCACCGTATCTACACAGATCTACCACAGCACACCGTTCATCACCAGCTCAGTTGTACACCTTTGCTCAGCATGATTTCGATGCTCCACCTGTCAGACGTCGGGCATCATATAGGCGAGTCCGTGGACGTCGTCTTCAGTTATCTTCAGTATTGACTTCATCTCGTAGTAGGACCCGTTATGGTTATATGGGTACTCCTGCTGATTCACCACCTCAGTCACCTATGCTATCTCCAGATGATTCCCCACCTAGTCAGAGACGTAGGAGATCAGTGGAGACTTATTCTGATGAGGATGAGGATCCAGTGGAGGATCCAGAGCAGGTTCAGGATGAGCCTACTCCTACTGTGACTGCACCTGTTGAGCACACTTCTATGGGTTTAGAGGATGATAGGGATAGGGATACTCCTATGGACATAGATCAGGTTAGGGTGCCGAGGGACGGCAAGGGTATTATGGAGGATGTTCAGGGATTGTTTGAGGTTGGACAGAGCTCGAGAGATGCACAGATTCAGGGTTTGGATGATAGTCAGTGGCTAGATATTGCTTGTGATGTTGGCACGGGTGTACGTGCAGCTAGCCCAGAGTACACACCGTCATCTCCTTCTTTTATACCACCATCTCCGATACCTACTCCACTCCCTTCACCAGTAGGTTCCCCACTTACAGAGCCTGAGCTTACTGAGATGGATCAGATCTGGATTCAGTTGACGAACCAGGCGAGCTTACTTGATGTTCATTCTGATCAGCTTGGGAGATTGGAGCAGTCTGAGCGTATTCAGACTGTGGAGAGGCGGATTGGGACTATTGATCAGGCAGCTTGTGTTTTGTTTGAGGAGTTGTATTCTGACCGTAGAGTGATGATTGGATTGAGGGCTAGATTGGATGCTTTAGAGAGGTTACATGGTATGGAGCTTAGAGGTTTGGACTTTAGGGCCATTGGTTTAGGTAGAGGACAGCAGAGGATTCAGGGTATGTTGCGACGAGCTAGAGGAGTCGATCGTACTCAGTGGCAGAGGATTGTGACCGCTGAGGTTATCATTGGTTCAGTGATGAGGGAGAACCAGGAGCTTAGAGACTGAGTAGCCCAGCTAGAGACCACCATTGGAGGATTGACCCGAACATTTGAGGAGCTACGTATTGCTAGGACCGACCATTAGATGTAGTAGCAGTGATGATGTATTCCTAGATGTAGTAGTAGTAATGATGTATTCCTAGAATAGTAGTAGTAATGATGTATTCCTAGATTCGTAGTAGTGATGATGTATTTCTAGGACTAATAGTATCTCCGTAGTATCTTAGAACTATTTATTAATAGGCTTGTAATTTTGTAAACCTTCATCTTTCGATATATATAACAAGCTTAGTCTTTCTATCCGACCTATACTTTTCTTTCCTTCTTTCGTTGCTCCTCTGTGGTTGACTTTATTCTTGCATTTTGTTTTCACTATTCACATATCCGTATAACTTATTTTCCTTTAACCAAAGATCTCATTTATCGCCATCTTTTGTGATGCAGATAAATGGCACCAAAACGAAAGTCAACCAGAGCCACACGAGGACAACCCGCTAACACACCCATTCAGACAAGGTCAGTGAGGGGAAGGACTGTTGAACCCACTGCCCCGATCAGAGTCACACGAGGATGACCTGCTAACACACCGGTTCAAACAACAAAGGAAGAGGCACCAACTAGGGCCGCAACTGCTACCCCAGCAATGAATCAAGCAACACTGGATCAACTTGTTGCTGACCGTGTGGCAGCCGCTCTCGCAGCTGTGACCAATTCGACCACCAACACCGGAACATCTAGGCCAGTAACCAACAGTCGAGGTTGTACCTACGCTGAGTTCCGAAAAATCATGGTTGGAGGATTTGGAGGAACAGAAGGAGCCGTTGGTTTGACTAGATGGATTGAGAAACTTGAGACCGTATTTCATATCAGTGGATGTCATGAGAATGACAGGGTTAAGTTTGCGTCATTTACTTTCATGGATTCCGCTTTGACCTGGTGGAACAACTACATGAAGTCTGCTAATAGGGAGGTTGCTTATGCCATGCTTTGGGAAGATTTTAAGGAACTAGTGATTAGGAAGTATTGCCCACGAAATGAGATTAAGAAGTTAGAAATTGAGTTTTGGAATTTGAAGGTGCAAAACAACAACATCGCTGCTTACAACCAGAGATTCCAGGAGTTGGCTTTGCTATGTCCAGAAATGGTTCGGACGGAAGCCAGATTGATTGAAAGGTATATCGGTGGTTTGCCGAAATCCATAAGAGGTGATGTGATTACCTCGAGAGCTGTAGATCTTCACGAGACCATGGAGACGGCAAACAAATTAATGGATCAGGAACTGGAGGATATTCCAGAGAAGAGTACTGACCACAAAAGGAAGTGGGAAGATCACTCTAAAGGTAACAACAACAGCTCTCAAAACAAAAAGCAGAATGGAGGCAAGTTTTATGCAATTGGTTCAGGAGACAAGAAGGGTTATGACAAGAATACGCCTTTTTGTAACCGTTGTAAGTTACATCACAGGGGACAGTGCACTGTGAGGTGTAACAATTGCCAGAGGATAGGACACATAGCAAAGAACTGTAGATCAAGACCACTAGCCACAGCACAAGCAGCACCAGCCTACAACCGTAAGGCAGATGTCACCTGCTTTAGGTGTGGTGAAAAAGGTCATTATCGGAATGAGTGCAATAAGCCCCGAAACCAAGGAAACAGTGGTAGACCAGGGAACCAAGTGGCAATGATTAACAATGGGAATCAGGGAAATGAAGGAAGAGCTCGTGGAAGAGTTTATGTTGTAGGCCGAAGAGAAGCACAGGACGACCCGAACGTGGTGACGGGTACGTTTCTCTTAAATAATCGTTATGCTTCAGTACTTTTCGATACGGGAGCAGATAGAAGTTTTGTATCAACCAATTTTAGTCCCTTACTTGACATAGCCCCGACCACCTTAGATAATGCCTTCGATGTAGAATTAGTAAACGGAAACCTAGAAAGAGTAAGTACCATCATCAGGGGTTGCACTCTAAACTTGTTGAATCGTCCTTTCAACATTGATCTGATGCCAGTGGAATTAGGTAGTTTTGACGTCATCATAGGAATGGATTGATTATCGAAATATCATGCCGTCATCGTTTGTGATGAGAAGATTGTTAGAGTTCCCTATGGGAACGAAGTTCTAATTGTTGAAGTTGACCGTTCTGATCGCGCGCGTTCGTCAAGATTGGCAATCATCTCGTGTACGAAGGTGCAGAAGTACATCGAGAAGGGATGTTATCTCTTTTTAGCTCATGTCACTGAAAAGAAAGAAAAGGAACCTGGAGAGAAAAAGTTGGAAGATGTGCCAATCGTGAGGGATTTTCCAGAGGTCTTTCCAGAAGACTTACCGGGACTTCCACCGGCCAGAAAAATCGAATTCCACATCGAATTAGTGCCAGGAGCCGCGCCTATAGCGTGAGCACCCTATCGTTTAGCACCTACGGAATTACAAGAATTGTCAGATCAATTAGCCGAATTATCTGGAAAAGGTTTCATTAGACCGAGTTCATCGCCTTGGGGAGCTCCTGTTTTGTTTGTTAAGAAGAAGGATGGATCCTTCAGAATGTGTATAGACTATCGGGAACTGAATAAGCTAACCATTAAGAATAGATACCCACTCCCGAGGATAGACGATTTGTTTGATCAGTTGCAGGGATCATCGGTTTATTCTAAGATAGACTTAAGATCGGGTTATCACCAACTTCGAGTTCGGGAAGAGGATATCCCGAAGACCGCATTTCGAACCCGATATGGCCATTATGAATTTCAAGTTATGCCATTCGGCTTGACAAATGCACCAGCAGTATTCATGGATCTCATGAATCGTGTGTGTAAGCCGTATTTGGACAAATTTGTGATAGTGTTCATTGACGATATCTTGATATATTCCAAGAATGAGCAAGAGCATGAGGAACATCTCAAGCTAATTCTGGAATTATTGAAAAAGGAAGAGTTATATGCTAAATTTTCGAAGTGTGAATTTTGGATATCGACCGTGCAATTTCTTGGTCATGTGATCGACAAACAAGGAATTCACGTAGATCCTGCTAAGATTGAGGCCATTAAGGATTGGGCAACGCCCACAACGCCGACGGAAATCCGACAATTTTTAGGACTTGCCGGTTATTACAGAAGGTTTATAGAAGGTTTCTCTAAGATAGCTAAACCGTTGACGAAATTGACTCAAAAGAATGTGAAATACGACTGGGGAAATGATGAGGAAGAAGCTTTTCTACTCCTTAAGGAAAAATTGTGTAGTGCGCCTATTTTAGCTTTACCCGAGGGTAGCGAGGATTTTGTTGTGTATTGTGACGCATCACACAAAGGTTTGGGAGCCGTGTTGATGCAAAGAGAGAAGGTAATAGCATACGCTTCTCGACAGCTGAAAACCCATGAGAAAAACTACACAACCCATGACCTAGAATTAGGATCAGTCGTGTTTGCACTGAGAATTTGGAGACACTACCTTTATGGAACTAAGTGCGTAGTGTATACTGATCACAAGAGTTTACAGCACATATTGAACCAGAAGGAGCTGAACATGAGACAGCGCCGATGGTTGGAATTGCTTAGCGATTATGATTGTGAAATCCGTTATCACCCAGGCAAGGCAAATGTTGTTGCCGACGCCCTTAGCAGAAAAGAACGGATTAAACCTCTTAGGGTTAGATCATTAGGGATGACGATTAATTCGCCGCTTCCAGCAAAAATTCTTGAGGCTCAGGATGAAGCGCTCAAAGATGAAAACCGACCTAGTGAGAAGATTCACAGAATGCCCAAACTTGAGAATGGATTAGTAAGAAGATCAGATGGGATTTTGCGTTATGGAGACAGGTATTGGATTCCATTGTATGGAGGAATTCGTGATTTTATTATGCACGAATCCCATAAGTCCAAGTACTCCATTCACCCAGGATCTGACAAGATGTATTTAGACCTGAAAAAGTTGTATTGGTGGCCAAACATGAAGGCCGATATAGCAGAATATGTCAGCAAGTGCTTAACGTGCTCGAAGGTTAAGGCAGAACACCAAAGACCGTCCGGTCTGCTTGTTCAACCTGAGATTCTGGAATGGAAATGGGAGCGCATTACTATGGATTTTATAACGAAATTGCCTAGGACATCGAGTGGTTATGACACGATTTGGGTAATCGTTGACCGTCTCACAAAATCAACGCATTTTCTTCCTATAGCGGAGAAAATTGAAATGGATAAACTCGCGCGTTTATATGTTAAGGAAATTGTTGCAAGGCATGGTGTGCCTGTTTCTATTATCTCTGATCGAGACAGTCGATTTACGTCAAACTTTTGGAAGTCGCTTCAGGATGCTTTAGGAACTAAACTCGATATGAGTACGGCATATCATCCCCAAACGGATGGTCAGAGTGAAAGAACTATTCAGACATTAGAGGACATGTTAAGAGCCTGTGTAATTGATTTCGGAAATGGCTGGGATAGGCATTTGCCTTTAGTCGAATTTTCTTATAACAACAGCTATCACACCAGCATAAAAGCTGCACCGTATGAAGCACTTTATGGACGTAAGTGCAGATCACCAATTTGTTGGGCAGAAGTTGGAGAAAGCCAACTTACCGGGCCAGAGTTAGTCCATGAGACTACTGAAAAGATTGTACAGATTAAGAACCGAATGCAGGCGGCTCGTGACCGTCAGAAGAGCTATGCTGATAAGAGGAGAAAACCCCTTGAGTTTCAAGTGGGAGACAAAGTAATGTTGAAGGTCTCGCCATGGAAAGGCGTGATCAGATTTGGTAAGCGTGGAAAATTGAACCCTCGCTATATAGGACCTTTTGAGATCCTTGACAAGATCGGGTCGGTAGCCTACCGACTCGAACTGCCGTCTGAGCTCAGTGTTGTGCATGACGTTTTTCACGTCAGTAATTTGAAGAAGTGTTTATCCGATGAAAGCGCAATTATTCCTTTGGATGAAATCCAGCTTGATGAGAGGTTAAATTTTATTGAAGAACCGATTGAAATCATGGACCGGGAAGTGAAACGACTAAAGCAGAGTCGTATCCCAATTGTGAAGGTCCGATGGAACTCTCGCAGAGGCCCCGAATACACTTGGGAGCGAGAGGACGAGATCAAGCGAAAATACCCTCATCTTTTTCCGAAAACCAAGAGTGGCGTCAATTGAAATTCGGGACGGATTTCCCGATTAGATGGGGAGACTGTGACAAATGGTAATTTTCACGTTGCTAATTAATATTATATGAGTATTAATTATTTTTAAGCTAAGCATTTTTGTGCGCATTTGCATGTTTCTGAGTATTTTTAAGCATTTTCGGGAGCTGTCCCAGCATACTGTAGCTTACAGTCACTGCAGAAAAGTTCATTTTTTTCAGTAAAGTTAAATTATCACATTTCTGATAGTTACTGACAAGTATTATAATTTACTGAGAGCTTTCTCGCATTTTTCTGAAAAACAACCGCACGCGCGTACCGACAGCACAGTACACATGGTAAAGGTCAAATAAATATATTTCTGAGTCAGTAATGACATTTTATTATATTTCTGATGAAAACGTGGTTAAAAACTTTATTTTACGTTATCGGGTCCAAAAACGTCAAACCGGGACTTTACGGTAACTTTTTAACTTAAACCGACACACTATACACCAAAGCGGGATCAAAACTATTTTTTCCCTCCCTAATAATCCTAAAACCGGCCACCTAGGCCACCTCAAACATCACATGGGATAATTTTGCTATCTATCCTAAATGTAATCTAGAATTTGCCTAAAATGGTAGTATACTTTTTGGATTTTCACATCTTATCTTTTCATACTACTTAAAATAACTTGATCATCTCTTTTTGTAGCCTCATTCATACGCCACTTATCACACACATACAATCAATTACAAAAATTTTCACCTCAAAGATTCCAGATCACAAGTGTTTGCAAAGGATTTTGGGTAATTTGGAGTTGAATTTGGGTTAAACTAGCAAGGTTTTGGGTGTCTTTGGTCCTCATATCACACGTTAAAACCTAACCCATTGTAAGGATTCTTAAAACTTTTCTAAATTTATAAATCTCTTGTTCATATGGTGTATTGTGATGTTTAAAAATGTTAAATGTGTAAGTTTTGATAATATAAGTAAAGCTAGGGTTTGATCTTTGATATATTGTACTCGACTTTTTGTGATAATTATGAGTTAATTAGTTGATTTCTTGCTTGTGTGGAAAATCTTGTTGCATATAGTGCTAGTTTGATGATACAAACACTAGTTACGGTTTTTACGCTAATTTAAGCACTATAATGATTTTTAAAAATGATATATGGTTCGACTCATGTATAAAATAAAAGATTATTGGGGTTTTGAAAAACATAAAATTTTGGCTCAAATGGTGAAATGGTGGAAAAATATAGTGAAGTGTTTATTTAGTTTGGTTTATTTAATAAGTTATAAGTTACTAAAAATAATTAGCAAAAAGATAAAAATAAGTTGAAATGGCTTATATTGTTCGAATGAACAGTAGCAAAAGTCAAAGTTTGACTTTTGATTTAGTAACTTAATTATTGGAGATTATTTGATAAGTATAAAGTATATTTGATAATTAAAAATAACTAATAAGTAACAAATAAATACAAATTGGGCTAAATAGATTTTGGGCCATAAAAACCCATTATTTTACTGTTGGGCCGAAGCCTATGTGAAATTTTGTAAGTTTGACTTTTTGACCAAACGAATGTATTGAACGAGTAAAATGATTTCTAGTAACGTGTCGATATATACGTTATAACTAAAAATGTGTTTTGGGTCAAAAATAGTAATTGGGCTTATTTTGGAAGTTTCGGCCCAATTACAAAAGAAAAATGATAAATTTGATTTTTGGAATATTTTCCGACTCGCCGAAGTTAAAAATGTTTAACGAAACGATAAATATAACGCTAACTATTTATGGACTTGTTTTGAGACGCTTAGTCTCCGAAAGGGTAAAAATTGACATTTTTCCTAAAATGACATTGAGATTGACTTCTGTTGACTTTTTGAAGAAATATTGACTTCGTGTCGAAACTTGGTGTTATTATTTAAAAGTTAAGATAACGAACAATTTAACAACAAATATATATTCACGACACTTAACGTATATCACTAAAGTATTTTGCACTCATAACTAGTTAGCGAAGCATTTGAGAAAAGTTTGCAACACGTGAGATAAATGGAAACGTTGTATAAACTTATGGGTCATGCCCAAATTTTCTAAAAATCCAACACTTAGAGTATTTTGAGAAAACCCACAACTTAAATAAACTTTATGAAATTACTTAACAAACTTGTTTTTCTTATAACAAATGTTACAACAAAAGTAATAAACGACGTTTCTAAATATAATAGTTTTTCACTAACTACGTTATATTAACCACTCTTCAAAGCCATTTAATTAATCTCTATATATGAGAATTTAACTTAAGATATATATATTATATATATATATATATATAATATATATATATATATATATATATATATATATATATAAAGGTATGAGCAAATATATATATATATATATATATATATATATATATATATATATATATATGACACTTGCACATTTAAATCGCGAATACTAGCACGGATGTTCCGTTACGTATTCCCACCATGCACTTTCACCATGAGCTACCCCCAAAGAGTTATAAAAATAAATTGTTTCGAAATATACTTTACCACACAGCAAGCAAGAAATACACGAGCACAGGTCAAACGTAAAACTTTTCAAATAAAGTAAAGACACTTGAACTACGAATGATTTGCTAAGACTTACCGTACTAATTTAGGGTGCTGATCGGCGCGGTTGCATTATTTTGATTGATTGTTGAATTGCTGTATTTGAAAGGTGAGTTTATAGCCCCATATTTTTATACGATTTTGGTTTTATAAGCTTGGGGTGAGAAACATGCAAAACTGTTTTCATGGACCAGAATTGATGTTGCTTTTAAGATCACACTAGTATGTAGAAACCTAAGTTTGCTGAATCCCATTTTTGTGCCCACTATCATCTGCCGTTAATTCCTAATGGGAAGCCGGTTGTTATAAATAGATCTATTGGGAGTGACGTCCCCGTAAGGTTGGCTCGGCATAGCCAAGGCGAACGTATACCATTCGGGTTTTTAGCCGGGTGTCTAGGGATTAACACTCGCGGGCACCCTTATTTATTTGCTAACGCTAGTCGTGCTGCATTGTCTTAGTTTCGGTAGGATGAGGCTTAGTGTTTGCATTACTGATAGTGTGCATCTGCTGATTTTGTTTTATGATATTGCTATTGGTCCATGTGTGCTATTTATTTAAACCTATGAACTCACCAGCGTAAGCTGACTTTTAGCATGTTTTTCTCAGGAAACTGAGGTGCATTTAGCCGTGTGCAGTGCATTGCGTTGGTCACAATAAATGATGGAAATGTTTTTAATGCGTTTACTCTGACAGCTGGACCTTTTGTTTAAATGGGCTTCATTTTCATCTGAAATGGTTTTTATGTATCGCTACATGACTTGACTTATGTATTATATTTTAAAACGGATTTTTAATCCGTTCACTATATCTTGTGTGATGATTATCAACCACGTAGCACCCCAAAGTGTATGCTTCCGCGAATATTGTGATTTTGGGGGTGTTACAGATAGGCCTATCGAGATTGATGAATCCCGTTTGTGTTAATCATACAACGGATATCACAAACGCACTATATTCGAATTTCTAGGTATATGGCATAGTATCTACACGGGGCAAATTATTTAATGTATATATCGTACGGTGATATATATATACAGTCAGTCATGCGTGCCATGAGCTTAGAGCAATAATAACTATCAGGATGATGATTGAGCACATTGCAGTTATACTATGAACTTTATTGTGCACTAATATTTACAAACCTATGAATTCACTCAACTATTGTGTTGACTTTCTAGCATGTTTATCTCAGGTTCGAAAGGAATTAGCTGGCATGGGAAGGTGCACTTAAAAACATTTTGAAGACGATGCATATATTATCATTCGAAAAACTTTACAACTTTTATGTTGTACATATTGTAAACTTGTGGGACCTCTTTGTAAACTCTGATATTTTAAATCGAATGATAATTTATTTCAAAACATCTCATTTAGAGTCGTTTTCTGTAACTTGTACTGTGAGCTATGAAGTAATATTCCAATGACACTATCTTTCGCTGCTATAATTTTGAGGGTGTTACAATTGTGGGTGAAAGATGAGGGAGTTGTGATGTGATAAATGATGATGTGACGATGAGATGACACTGAGATGAAAGATGAGTGAAAGTAACCATCACCAGATCAAAAAACGCGCACAACAAACAAAATGACGGGTATGTCAGAAACCAATTCGGTGTGAAAATGGATGCAAGTGTACTAAGGAAGAGAAAAAGTGCGTCCAACCCAAAAACATCACTACCCGTAAGTTTAAACAATAGTATAATAATGGAGTAGTAATAATACTGTTTTGAATGTATTAATAATAATGTTTGTTGTTGTTTTTCGTAGAGAAAAGACTCAAGATGGAAGGTCATTAGGTGTCGGCGTATATGGCCGACTGGCCCTAACCGAACGATCACGGTCGTTCGGACGACGAACAACTCCAGAAATAGAACAAGACTGAGAATATGTATTTCCGGCGTACATGGCCGAAGGGCCCAAACTGAACGGACCTAACAGGTCGTCCGGTCTAACGTATAGCTAAGTCAGAACGAACCCCGGTCACATACGTCCGAACGATGTGACCCGGACGCAGACCAGTGCCGGACGGGTCATACGGCCGTTCGGCACAACGGCTAACTCCAGATCAGAAAGTCAACCTTAATATTAGTGGTATGTGACAGAAGTGCAGGAACCATGGCAGGTCAGAGGAAAGACCCAAACAGGGCAAAGTCCCAGTTGCCGCCCAAAAGTGTCACCATCAGATTTGGACTCATCCGATGGGGACAAAAACAGGTCTCCTATATAAAGGAGCAATCTCCACAGTAATGGTAACTTTACTTTTACACACAGTACTTATCTCACTAACATATTTATTATCCTACCTTCCGGTACTTACTCTCACGCCGGAGTCGGGTCCTGGGGTCACACCCGGGGCGAGACTAACGCGTCTACTTTCTTAGCAGCTGTCCGAAGGACTTGACGATCTCAAGGCCGGAGGACATTTCGGAGCGTTATCCAACCCGCAGAAAAATACTTAAACATTGGCGCCATCCGTGGGACCGACATTCAATCTACCAAGGCTATAGAATGTCGGATTCCAAACGTCCGAAGGATTCGGAGGGAAGAAGTGTGGAAACTCCTTCCGTCAGTCACGCGGGAGGAGGGAACGCCGAAATCCCTACCGTCACTTTCGGACAAATAATCAACATGACCAGTACAAGAACACAACAGAAGAAGCGGAAGTCGAGGGAGCATGGAGAGGGGTGGATGAATGTCCCTATCACCTTCCCTCCCATACCCCCCGATGATGCATCTGACGAACCACTTATTGTAGAGGCTATGATGGAAGGGTACCTGGTGAGACGAGTGTTTGTGGACGAAGGAGCGTCTGTAGAAGTTATGTTCGAACACTGCTTCGATAATCTAAGTCCCGAGATAAAAGCCAAGTTAAAACAAACTCAAACGGACCTGCTGGGGTTCGCTGGCCAAGTCACCAAACCGTTGGGAAAAATAGAATTAGATGTGTCATTCGGAGAGGGAGGACTATACAGGAGAATGACCATGAACTTCACTGTCATACGAGCCCCATCGCCATATAACGTTATCCTCGGAAGGACAGGACTAAAAATGCTAAGAGCAATCCCATCGACCATACATGCTATGATGAAATTCCCAACTCCCAGAGGGATAGCTACTTTGAGAGCTCGACAGATAGTTATTTCGGAGTGCCGAAGGTTAGAAGAATCTCAAAGAACTCACGAGCATAATGAAGGACCAACGGAAAAAGAGACGGAAGGGAACGTTCCGGAAGAAGTCATGGTAAATCCAGCTTATCCAGAACAGCTTGTGACCATCGGAGGAAGCCTATCACCAGAGTGCAAAAGGAAGCTTAAAGCACTTCTCAAGAAGAATATGGATGTTTTCGCCTGGACTCCGGCGGATATGACTGGAATACCGAGACGTATCGTCGAGCATACGTTGAATGCCAATCCATCGGTGGAACCAGTATGCCAAAAACGAAGGGTGCTAGCACCCGATCGAAGTTTGGCCGTGACGAAGGAGGTGGAAGAATGGGTTAAGGCAGGTATTGTCCGTCCGGTAAAGTATCCAACGTGGATCTCTAACCCTGTCCTTGTCAAGAAATGTGACGGAAGCTGGCGCATGTGCATTGGCTTCAAGAATATCAATTCGGCCTGTCCGAAGGATTACTACCCTCTACCCGAAATCAGCCTAAAGATAGAGTCAGTCATGGGATTCAAATACAAATGCTTCCTAGATGCATACAAAGGGTATCATCAGGTCCAGATGTCAAAGGAGGATGAGGAGAAGACAGCTTTTTACACGGATCAAGGGACATACTGCTACACCAAAATGCCCTTCGGATTGAAGAATGCCGGAGCGACATATCAACGTATGGTGGACACCGCTTTCCGGTCGCAGATAGGACGAAACCTGGAGGCTTACGTAGATGACATGGTCATCAAAAGCAAAGAAGAAAACGAGATGTTAGCTGATATTGCCGAAACGTTTGACAACTTGAGAAAGATTAACATGAAGTTGAATCCCAAGAAATGCTCATTTGGGATGGAAGAAGGGAAATTTCTGGGGTATATGGTAACGTCCGAGGGGATCAGAGCCAACCCAAAAAAGACAAAAGTCCTAATGGACATGCAATCACCCCGGACCTTAAAGGAGATGCAGAGCTTTAGTGGCAAGCTGGCGGCCTTAAACCGATTCTTGGCTCGGTCAGCCGAAAGGTCGTTGCCATTCTTCGAAACTCTGAAGAATATAACCAAGGAAAATAAAGAACAGTACCGATGGACGGAAGACGCGGAAAACGCGTTCCAAGAAATGAAGAAGTTGATAGCCGATCTCCCATCTTTGATCACACCCATGCCCAAGGAAACGCTTTACGTGTACCTTGCGGCTGCTCAAGAGGCCGTGAGTGCGGTCCTTTTGACGGAAAGAAAAGGAAAGCAACATCCGGTGCACTATGTGAGCAGGACACTCAATGAAGCTGAGAAAAACTATGCCCCGATGGAAAAGTTAGCATTGTCACTGTTGCACATGTCAAGAAGGTTACGAAGGTACTTTGAAGCACACCCGATAAAAGTCATCACCGATCAGCCAATCAAACAAATACTTAACAAGGCCGAGGCTTCCGGGAAGCTGATCAAATATTCTGTAGAGCTAGGTGCATATAACATCACCTACGAACCACGAAGTGCAATCAAAGGCCAAGTTCTAGCGGATTTTCTATCGGAAACTCCCATTGGAGAGGATTCAGAACAATACTTCAGCCAACCGGTCATAAAAGTTGAGAAGGACAAAGTTGGTAAGTGGCTGCTGTTTACCGACGGAGCATCGAATAGCAAAGGTTCCGGAGCAGGACTAGTATTAGTGAGTCCGGATGGTGTGGAATATACTTATGCCCTTCGGTTGGATTTTGACAGCACTAACAACGAAGCAGAATACGAGGCCCTTCTAGCAGGACTCCGTATGGCCGAAAAGATGCATGTGCAGTGCATCGAAGTGCGGGTAGATTCTAAGCTAGTGTCAAATCAAATAAATGGGGACTACGTGGCAAGCAACGAAAGCATGATCCAATATCTAGCCAAAGCAAGGGAATGCATTGCTAAATTCCAATATTTTTCCATCCGGAATATTCCGAGAGGTCAGAACCAGAAGGCGGATGTGCTTAGTAAGCTGGCTACGGTAGCTTTCGACCACCTAACCAAGGAGGTATTGGTGGAAGTGCTAAGGGAAAGATCTACCGAAGGGAAGGAGGTTAATGATATAGTTGCGGAAGAGGAGCCGAATTGGATGACACCCATCATTCGATGCCTGGAAGAGGGAGTATGGCCAGAAGATCAAAATGAAGCCCGGGCGTTAAGAATGAAGATCAGCCAATATGTCATGGAAGATGGAGTGCTCTATAAGAAGGGGTACTTGGTTCCTATGTTACGGTGCGTCGGCCCATTACAAGCAAATTATGTGATCTGGGAGATACATATGGGGCATGCGGCATGCATTCAAAACCAAGATCAGTGGTGGCAAAGGCCATGAGGCAAGGATACTACTGGCCAACTATGCATCGGGATGCTCGTAATGAAATTCAGAAGTGCGACTCATGCCAAATACATGCTCCAGTTCCGAAACTCCCAAAAACAACACTCACACCAATCATGGCCCCTTGGCCGTTCTATCAGTGGGGTATGGACATCCTAGGTCCACTACCGGAGTCAGCCGAAAAGATAAAGTTTATCATAGTAGCTATTGACTATTTAACTAAGTGGATAGAAGCCAAACCGCTGGTGAGGGTGACGGGAAAGGACGTAATAAAATTCGTGTGGGACAATGTAGTTTGTCGTTTCGGCCTACCGAGTGTGATCGTGACAGACAATGGGAAGCAGTTGGTTGATAACCCTTTCAAGCGATGGTGCGAGAAGTTAAACATACGGCAAATAAACACAGCTGTGGCACATCCGCAGGCGAACGGCCTTGTAGAAAGAGCGAACAAAAGCTTACTGGAAGGTGTTAAGACAAGGTTAGGTCGGACCAAAGCAGGATGGGTAGACGAGTTACCAAATGTCTTGTGGGCTTGCCGAACATCACTAAAGCAAAGTAATGGAGAAACGCCTTTCAGCTTGACATACGGTAGCGAAGCAGTGATACCGGCCGAGATCGGCATGCCGACTCACCGAACGATGGTCATAAGAGAAGGGATAGACGAGGATGACACACGTCGGATTGAAGAGCTAAACGAAAGGGAGATGCGTCTAAATTTGGACCTACTGCAAGAAAGGAGGGAAGAAGCAGCAATACGGGAAGCACGATACAAGAAAAAGATGGAACAATACTACAACAAGAGAGTCCGTCCGGTATCTTTCAGGCCGGGAGACTTTGTATACCGGAAGAACGAGGCAAGTCGAGTCGAAGATCAAGGCAAGCTGGGCCCGAAATGGGAAGGCCCATATCGGATAACCGAAGCATACCAATGCGGCTCATACAAGCTAGAAACCATGGATGAGAAAGAAGTACCCAGGATGTGGCACGCAATTAATCTAAGGAAATGTTTTCTGTAAGCACAAGTATGTAAGGCTGTAAGCCATTATGAACAAACTAGTTACGAAATGTTATATATTTTCCTCCAGATTGAAGAGGAAATTTTTTTTCCCACACATTGTTACAATTAAAGACAAGGTATTCGCTTGGCTCCGGCGGGGATTAGCTACCTCCGTTAGGCCCACGCAGCCAAAATTTAGCCGAGGCGTATCCGCCCCTAGCGGCAATAACTATTAAAAACCAAAATTTAGCCGAGGCGTATCCGCCCTTAACGGCAATGGTTATATCTCAAAATTTAGCCGAGGCGTATCCGCCCCTAACGGCAATAACTATTAAAAACCAAAATTTAGCCGAGGCGTATCCGCCCTTAACGGCAATGGTTATATCTTAAAATTTAGCCGAGGCGTATCCGCCCCTAACGGCAATGATTATTTCTTAAAAATTAAGCCGAGGCGTATCCGCCCTTAACGGCAGTGATTATTAAAAATCAAAATTTGGCCGAGGCGTATTCGCCCCTAATGGCTACGATTAATCCTTAGAACGAAAAGCCGAGGCGCATTCGCCCTTAACGGCAATGATTAATCCCCAATGAAAAATTGTGTGCCGAGGCGTATCCGCCCCAATGGCCACAGTTAACACTAAAAACCTAAAAGAATGTGCCGAGGCATATTCACCCCTAACGACAGCAGTCGATCCTAAAATTATGAACTTTGAGACTACTTCCAATGTCGAAAGGAAATTCAAGGTACATTCAACAACACAATACGGCAAATAACGAGGCAATCACACAACACAATCCGCAAGATACATGCATAAGGCACATAATAAATATAACAAAAACCACATGATCTATCATTACCAAAAGGACCAGGATTACAATCATCCGGTCATGAAAGTCACAGCAATTCAGTGTGAAATAGTTCCACGTCGGTTACAATAGTCTAGGGCAGCCACACACGGCGCGCAACAAACAACAAGCATTGTTTTCAACAAATAAAGAGTTTAAAACCAAGCTTCACAAGGCGTCCGGAACAGTCTTTGTCCATAGTCAAAATGGAGACAGTCCGGACCCCACAGCAAATCGACTTAAGGGACAACATTTTCTTCAACAATGTTTTCGGCAGCAATATTTTCTTCAACAACGTTTTCTTCGGCAACGTTCTCCTCTACCACATTCCTTTCGACAACACCACTCCCACCACCAACGTCAGCACCAATCGCTTCGGATATAACATTCGGTGCACCGGAATCATCAGCTGTTGACGGTTCGGTAGGAGCAGGATCCGGATGAAGTTCCATGATCTCGGCCAAGGATCGGTAGAAAGCATTGCTAACCTTGCGGACATATGGATACTCGGTCACAAAGAGTTGATCGAACAAAGCCTTATATTTCTGTCCAGCATCCAAATCCACATTCTCAAACTCTTCTAGAATCTCGATCGCCTGTGCCGGAGTACGGTCAACAGCAACCCCATCTATAAACCCAGACATGGACGAAAGGTTGAACGGAAGGGCCAAAGATTGTTTATACTCATGACTGCCGAGAAGTCGGGGGACCATCTCCGGTAGAAATTCCTTAATTACTTTGTTGCGCTCCATCCCGGCGGTCCCCATCCGAACGGCCAGATCCTCCCTTTCTTTCCTAAGCTCTTTATTGTCTTTTACCTCATCGGCCAACAAATTTTTGGTTCTTGCCAACTCCTCCTCCAAGGACTTGGTTTTGGCCAACTCGGCCTCTAAAAACGCAACCTTCTTGACCTGCTCCTCTTTCTCTTTCACCAACTCAGAAACTCGATCAGTCAAATTCTGAACAATAGCACCACAACCGGCGTGCTCAGTCTTCAGTTTTTCTAGTCCTTCCGGATCTCGTCCGGAACACTGCTCATGAGTTGCGACAAGCTGGTGATGATCCTCAAGAAGAGTTTCAAACCGAATCAAAATGTCAGATTGAGCTACAGCATTCTTTCCCAATAACATCCAGGCGCGACGGACAGCGTCATCGTCACTAAGACTTTCCAGGAATCCCTCTTCACAAGGGGTCGAGAGGTGAACCATCAGGTCTCGGCATACAGAAGAGCTACTCAAGCGGGCATCTGTCCTTACCGACCATTTAGGCACAAAAATCTCGCCCGTAGCACACTCATCTTCACCCATCACACCCATCTCGTCCATACCTTCCATATGTCTTTTGTCTTTCCCACGTCCATAAGAAGCCAAAGGGCTCTCTGTCAAAAGAGAACAGTCGGGACGCGTAAGTAAGATGTAAAAAGAATATATATAACAATAATAATAAAAAGGAGAAAGAGATAAACAAACTTACCATCATCACCAGCTACAAATCGACTGCTCGCACCTTCCTCGCTGTCGGGATGCTTCGCCGATCCATCCGGATGGACCGAACGAAGAGGCTTAGGAGCCGGTACATGTTCAGAAGAGTCCAGATCAACAGTAGGGATGTCAACATTCGTCTTCGCTTTTTTAGAAGACCGAGAGGAAACACCCTCCCCGGCAGGACGTTTACCCGAACTAGGAGTTCCTTTACTCCCCCCGGCTCCTGCTCCTTTCGGCTTGAGCCCCAGACGAGCCGCGGAAGCTTCTTGCTTTCTCCTCCTAGCTTCCAACACCTTCTCACTAGCAACCTCTACTGCTTTCATTTCGGCTGTCTTATCCGGAATAACCGCATTGGGGGGGGGGCGGGCTCCGTCACATGTGAAGGGCGAGTTTCGCCGGCACGATAAGGATCTCCCTTGCCCATAGACGCCCCCTTTCGACGCTCAGGTTTGATAAGATAGTCGGACATTGTCAAGGCTGCAAAACAAAATTAAGAGCACATATCATTCGGCCGCAAATAGGCGTACACACAAAGATATATACAAAATATATAAACAAGGGCTATACCCCTCCCTTCGGCGTCAGTAAGCGCCGCTCGAAAACCCAGATGCTCCCACTGGTCGGATAAACCAAGAGCGTATAGAAAACCTCGTGGAACCCGGATAAGGTCAATAACATTCCGAGCCAGCCTTTCGGCATCTGCTTTATTGTAGCCACCATTCGGAAAAGGATCAGAAATATCAGAATGACGATGACGCCACGGCATAGCAAAGGGAATAGCCCGTCTATCTATTAGGAAGAACTGATCCTTCCATCCCTTTAAACCTGTTAAGATCTCGTTGAAACAAACTTTCTTGTCTCGACCCCCTCGCTTCTCGAAGGAAAACCAATCCCCCTGCTTATTTAGCTTATAAAACACACGAAAAAGAGGAGTGGTAGGTGTGACATGTAAACTCCGGCTGTAAATCTCGAAAAGAGAAACGCGATGTAGACCCAAAGGGACCAGCTGAGAGATATGCACTTTGAAATGCCTGATTACGTCTAACAAGAAGGAGGAAAAGGGTATGCCAATCCCTCCCTCAACAAAGTACGCCAGATACAAGCCTATGGCATCCGGAGGCAATTCATCCATCGTCATATCTGCCGGAGGAAGTCTCGGATTAAGATTCAACGGGATACCGAATTCATCGACCACCAAAGTAATAGCCGCCTCATCCATATGGGAAGTATACTTCCGAATATCATACTTAGGAATGAACCCTTCGGATTCCGGAGGACCTTCGTCGTGAGATGAAACCGAGCGGCGAGCCATAACCGAAGGAAAAGATATAGCCGGATAATACAAATAACAAATTAACGCTAATACGAAACGTACCTTTATAGACGAAAGAGCGACGAAGGGGAATAACTCGCAAAAACCGCTCGGATTGAATAGGCGAAAGGGAAACGTGTCAGAGGATTCAGAATTTCACAGTGGTAAAAATAAGGGAAATGAAACTATTTATAGGCGAAAGAGTGGGGTTGCGAGACGTCGCATCTTGTCAGATGCGGACGTGTCAACTTCTGAGGCACGCGATGAGACATATCCCCACGTGTCACGATCGCAAAGGGACAGTAAAAACGACGGCGCCTAAATAAGCGAAAGCAATAATGACTTTTGGCGTTTTACGCATGAATAGCGTTAAAATGGAACCATCAGACTTGCCATGACGGCGGACCGAAAGATAAAAATTCAAAGTATCACACTATCGCTTTACGATACTATGATACTGGGGGGGACATGTCGGCGTATATGGCCGACTGGCCCTAACCGAACGATCACGGTCGTTCGAACGACGAACAACTCCAGAAATAGAACAAGACTGAGAATATGTATTTCCGGCGTACATGGCCGAAGGGCCCAAACCGAACGGACCTAACAGGTCGTCCTGTCTAACGTATAGCTAAGTCAGAACGAACCCCGGTCACATACGTCCGAACGATGTGACCCGGACGCAGACCAGTGCCGGACGGGTCATACGGCCGTTCGGCACAACGGCTAACTCCAGATCAGAAAGTCAACCTTAATATTAGTGGTATGTGACAGAAGTGCAGGAACCATGGCAGGTCAGAGGAAAGACCCAAACAGGGCAAAGTCCCAGTTGCCGCCCAAAAGTGTCACCATCAGATTTGGACTCATCCGATGGGGACAAAAACAGGTCTCCTATATAAAGGAGCAATCTCCACAGTAATGGTAACTTTACTTTTACACACAGTACTTATCTCACTAACATATTTATTATCCTACCTTCCGGTACTTACTCTCACGCCGGAGTCGGGTCCTAGGGTCACACCCGGGGCGAGACTAACGCGTCTACTTTCTTAGCAGCTGTCCGAAGGACTTGACGATCTCAAGGCCGGAGGACATGCGGAAAAAGCCGTGAGGAGTTGGGATGCCGAAGCTGCTGCTATTTCCGATGAAGATAAGGAGGAGGCTAGGAGAGTTGCACCTAGTCTTTACAATTACCAAATTGAAAACATTATTCGACTACAGTGATCATTATGTAATTGTCAAAAACAACCATTACAACTTTAAAAATCAATCACTATAACCTTAATATTAAATAAACTTTATATATTAAGTCCTTTAGCTTAACTCCATTAATTTTAAAAAACTAAATTAGTCCTTAAACATAAATCGTCATTATGGTTTACATACACTTTCACATTTCATCTTAAAACTTAAATAATTACACCAATCATCCGTGTACTTCACCTTTTGTAACTCACAGTCTTTTGACCAAACAGTCGTTAGTTTTCTCGTTAACTCAATGCAGATAAGGGTATTTTAGACTTTTTGCATATGATCATGAGGTTACTTTAGTCCTTTTGTTATTCTCATCTTCAACCTCTAATTATCCATTATCCAATATATTAAAAGATGAGTATGGTCAATGGAAGTCAAAGGGATAAAAAAAATCTGGAAAAGTAATTAAGGTGGTCATTAGAGGGCAAATGTGTGGCTGATAAGTATCTCTCAAAGTAATTTGCACTGTTCATACTACTGTTTTTTACTATTCATCAACTGTTAAAAGGATTAGCAAAGTAATTAACACATCACATTATACTCACAAACACAAACACAGCTCTCTATCTCTGTCGCTCTCTCTCTAGAAATTTCTATAACCCACATTAAAACCTTTAACCGAAAATTGAACCCAAAAAAATATCATAAACCCAGATCCTACAAGAAATGATCTGCCCATATGTATGTGTTTTTTTTTAGTCTTTATACTCTATTTATTTATTCATTTATTTTTTTAAAATTAAAATTAGGGTTTGGTTAATTTGGGGGTTTTTGTTGATTTGTTTTGCAGATTGTGTTGCTGATCATGTTTGCATCTAAGGTTTTCTAGGTATTTGTTTGGCGTGTTATAGGGTGTTGCCATGTGGGGCAAAAAAGTTGTGCTTATTTGCATTGTTGCAGGGTGAGCTTCATAAGCTCATCCGGCTCTTTACATATCGGTATCCCTGGAACTTTTTGTTTCTTATATTTTGTACTTATAAACATTTGTAGTTTCTAGACTTTTTTTTTTCATGAGTGTATGCTATAGAGAGCTGTGTGTGTGTTTGTGAGTATAATGTGATGTGTTAATTACTTTGCTAATCCTTTAACAGTTGATAAATAGTACAAAACAGTTGCATGAACAAGCATTTTGATTTGAAAAAGGAAACTTGCCTGATGTTTCACTGTCACTAAAGGTAGGCATAGTTCTTTATGTGCAGCTGGAACATGATGGGTGAAAGCGGCCTGTATCTTGGCAGGGCATCACGATCATGTTCGTGTTTGCAGCCATGGCAGGTTCGCAAACCCTTTTATCCGGTTAGACCCCTGTCTCCTTTATAATGTTTCCTATATGGCTATGATGATATATGTGATCTGACACAAATAAGTTGTGTCTTGAATGATTTGGCCGTAAACTGGCGGGGCAACAACCGGATGGCATAGTTTAGATACTTACTATGCAACCGTGTTTGTTAGCAGCCATTACGGAATAAGGATACTTTTGTGACTTGAACCCTGCCTACAGATCTGAGCCAACTATTTGTCGCTACATTTTAGTGGCCGGATACCTTTTATGTCTTTTTATATACACTAAAGCGGCCCGTATCTTGGCGGGGCAGCACAACATTGTGTTTGCAGCCATGGCGAGTCGGCAGCTCTCTTATCCGGCTCTGCACTTGCAATTCTGAACCAAACAGTTTTGCACATGGTAATTTGGTAGTATTGGTTATAAAAGGCAATGATGAATTTTAATGGTTTTGATTAAAGCCATGAATCTCTGTGCTTTGGCGGGGCAAACTATTAAGTTTGCAGCCATGCCGGATGTATCCGCTTTTTGAGAATACTGATGAATCTGAGCCTCATATTATGAACTGACAAAACAGTTTTTAAAGAAAAAAATCGTATGAAAATCGTGTTAGTGGTCACAATAGCAGATATTCTCAATAACAACGGAATTGTTGTGGAAAAGAGTAAGTATTCTTAAGGATAGTTATTTCTAAGTTGTGCATAAATGTCTATATTGTCTTTATTAATTATGATTAAAAATCATTGTTGTTTGTCCTATTTTATTTTCTTCTCATGATCACTTTCTGTTTACTAGATGTCCAAAAACGTGCAAAAACCGTTTTACAGGATGCCATTGTGCTAAAAGCCAATGTACAAGTCGCCAGTGCCCATGCTTTGTTGCTGGTAGAGAGTACCTGTTCTGGCCTTAAAAAGCCTTTGCCCTATGCTACATGATAAGTTATAGGTACATGAAAATTATATACCCGTTTTAAAGTTCAGTGAATTGAAACCTTTTTTTTTTTTTTACTCTGCAGATGTGGTGATGGCACTTTAGGAATTCCAGGCCAAAGAGGTGATAATTATGGATGCAGAAATATGAAGCTTCTTCTCAAACAGCATCAACGGGTAATTATGTTATTCTCTGTTGTTTTGCAAAATTTGATTTTGAAGCTTAGAAGAGCCTGATAATGATTAATGTATGGCGTGTTTAGGATTGGCATTTGCTAATTTTTTTCATGTGCCACTGGAATCGGTTTTAATTGTTAGCGTTTGATTTATGGTCACGATAATTCATCGTTACTGCTATAACTACTGTTTTCATTGCTACCGTTTAACTTCTAATGTAACCCTCTAATACTAATTATGTTCTCATGTTGTATCCAGGAGGGAAAATAGCAGCATTGGTGATCGAAAACCGAGGGATAAAAACTAGACAAAGAAGTGTTGCTTGAAAAATTGAGGAGATAAGCAGAAAAAGATATAGGTATGTTTGTGATTTATTCATATAATAGTTAACATTAAAACCCATAATACTTGGCTATTTTGATAAGCTTAGAGGAAAAAAAGTATATAAGATTTCCCTTTTTTTAAATACTTTATGCAACATTATGTTACAAGGCTTTCTAATTCAATACTAAGGTTTTTTTCGCTTGGCAACCAGTTTTTTTGGGACTCAAATTGGTAGGCTCAGGGGTTGAAATGGGTGTGAGGTCGGGGGCTCATTCGCTCAATTTGAAACTTATTACGGTATTTCAGAAGCATTTGTTTCCACTTTTCTTGGTGTTGTTTAGGGGCTGAAATGGGTGAGTTTGGGGGCTTGAATGACTGGGTTAATTGGGGTTGAAATGTGTGGGTTTGTGGCCCGAAATGGGGGCTGAAATGTGTGCTTTTGGGTGCTGAAAACGGTGGGTTTGGGGACTCAAATTGGTAGGCTCGGGGGTTGAAATGGGTTTGAGGTCGGAGGCTGAAATGGCTGAGTTTGGGGGCTGAATGGGTGGGTATGAGTGCTGTACATGGGACTGAAATGGCGTAATAGCCATATGCTATTCTAGGTAAAGTATCCACCTTTTGTCCATTTTAAATAACTTCGATTAGCTTTTTGCGAAGTATTATCGGAATCTATCTTTTTATAATGTGACTAAAATAGTACGACACTTCATATGAAAGCTTAATCTAGATGCTTAAGATTGAGTTAAAACTTTTTTATTTTGGTCTGTTAGCACTTTAATATTTGCTATTGTTAATATTATTTCTGAGTTAACATACGATGTGTATACATGACTTTCTGTTCTTCATCCTTAAATCGATTCTCATATATATATTTTCAGATTTGCTGTATTGAGGAGATTTGTACTTATGTAATATGTTCATGTTTATTTATAATTTTCTGATTGCTATGCAGGCCAGTAGAATGCAATATGTGTAAGGTTGCAGGTGGTGAAAGAACTGTCTCAATTACAAGAAAAAAGAGCAATCAAGGGGTAGTAGATTTGGAAATAGCATAGATTTTCTAGAGGATCTGGAGATGGAGGTAGTCGAAGTGGTCGTGGGGCCTATAAGAAATGGTAAAAATGATGGTGAACAAATATCCTTCAAAGATTTATTACAGGTTTGCTTTTACTGAAATTTATAACTTCACATCTAATTTACTTTATGCAAATCCGGTCAGGTTCATAGATGTGTTTGGATCAAACTTATGCAGGAACAATGCAAAAATAATGACTTCTTAGATCAGCATACTGCATGACAGATTCGCCAAAATGGCGATCGTCTTTAAGGTATTTACTTATTTAAAAACCTTATGTGGTGTGATCGATACAATAAGCAACTTAGGCATATACTAAAAATATAAAATCCAACCATTTTGCGTTGTTAGATTGAAATCTGAGAAGAAAATAAATAATCCAAGCATGAATAGTTCTGGAATCATGCTTATTATAAGGAGTTAGTAGTTTATCAAATTTTTAGATAGGTCTCTTCGAGTACAGGTTGGTGAAATATTCAGATGAACCAACCTCTAAATATAGCCATGTTAGAAAATTTAGCCATTCTTAATACTTCGATTTTCAAAATTCATTTTAAGTATGAATGTATGATAGAAAAAATGCTTACTGAGAAACTGTGGTCAAAAGTTAGTTGACTTTTTTTCCCCCCTTTTTTTCTGTAGATATTGCCATCTCCAACTATTGGGTTGTTTGGATGGACAATGGGGCGATGCGGACACTTTGCAGGAACAACTGATTTTGTAAGCAACCTAATTGCCTTTATGTATCTTCCAAAACTGCAGAGTTACACATTTTTTTTAAGTATTAAATTTATTATTAACTGATAAAATCATCAGGCCCCAGCTGAAACAAGAGGACTTTTGCTCAACACCATAAGAGCTCTTTGTAACGCTGATATTCGAGCAAGATTTGGCATAGGGACGGATGTTTCACTACCAACAACATACGTACAGTCAGCTAAAAGTCCTCTCAAAGATGTTGGAGGCAAGCCACCCTCTAACAGAACGATCCTAGCCATTTGTATCTGTACTCGAGGTCTTGCTGTTCACAGTCCAAGAGTCGCGGAATCGTTATTTTACAATTGTGTCACATTAGATGTATGAGCCAGTGAAAAAGCTACGAGAACACTTATGATTTGTTTCATATGATTCTTCATTCTATATGGTACAATAGAGTTTTTAGTACAAAGTTAAGTTAAAGGATATGCATGGTACTACATGTTATATAGGATGATTGATATATAATACAAAGGATAACTCATTCAATAATTGTAGGCTGCTGGGCATATGTTTTATGATCCAATATGTGAAGTGTTACATCAGTTATAAATGTTACAGACTCAAAACATGGGAAATGAAGTCAGTGTTGTCAACATTACTTAGGTATATACTGATTTCTTTTTATGTTGATATCAGATTGTTCTTCATGCTTCAGACTTTTACTTTGATTCATATTCAACTTAAAGTACTTCTTTAGCAAAACACCCCGCCGCAACGCGCGGGTTTCCATGCTCGTTATCTCTATTAATCAATAACACTCATCTTCATCTTCAACTTCAACCTCCAATAACAACATCAAATTCTTTCAAACATATTAATCAGAAAACCCATTTCAGTTCTTACAAAAACCTAAAAACCAAATAACCACAATTAATTATCCCGAGATCAAACAAGAACCTCTTACCACTACTAAAAGTTACAACTAGTAACAACTAAACATAATGTATTTATTGGCAATATATAATGATAAGAGAAGGTTTTGGTTAGTTTTATCTCAAAGGGGTAGTTGGTTGTGTTAGATAAGGATGAAAATATGAAATAAAAATTTTAAAGCGTGGCTCGAATTATTGAGTGAAGAATATTTTAAAAATGGTGGCCGGAAATTTGAAGAGGTGGCCAGAATTATTTGAAGTCATGAGGAGAAAAGAAAAATGTTGAAAAAGATGTAATCGAAATGAAGATAAGGTAGATGAATAATTTATTATGTGATCTTATGACAAACAAAACAAAATATGGTATTATGTAGAGGTGGTAATTTTTGCCAAAAATAAAAGAAATTGGCTAATTTTGGCTAAAGAATTACTACTTTATAGTAATCTCCATGGTCGGTGATAATATTATATTCAACCGGTTGGCCCGTTTGGTTAGCCCACCAAAAGCCCAGCTTTGAGTCCGGATGTTATACAGGTATATACGTCTTGGATAGAGTTGCACCGCCATTTCCACCACTTCGTTATCCAGAAGCTACCATCTCAAGAAAAAGAAATATGATCAAACCATTTATCTGCCTTTTGATTCTAATACCGAGTGGACAGTTGGTGGTTTCCGTAAGAAGAGGAAGAAGATGAAGCAGCGATTGATTTGAATGCCTAAATCAAATTTATTATGTACGGGAGGCATGGAATATGCACACGGAGGTGGATTGATCAGAACCAAATATTAGCAGCAGCGATTGATTTGAATGCCTAAATCAAATTTATTGTGTAAGTTTACTAACCCTAATTGAATTGTTACTTTTGACTTTTGAGTATTCTTAGATTTTAAGAGGAGGTGTTATTCTATTTTCTTACGGATAAAGTTTGTATATTGACATTCATGAAGCTTTGGGCCACAGTTAACGATATCGAGAGTCCAAAGGATTCGGACGTGGGTTTTATGCCTTTCGATATACTTTGATTGTGTTTGATTTCTGTTTTTGGGGCCGGGTTTTATTCTGTTTGCGGGGTTTAATTTGGGTTTTGTTGCTTAAATAGTCGAAATTTTTGTTGTTGTTTTTGTTCATAGGTGTGAAGTTTTAGTTTGTCGGAGAGTTAAAGTCAATTGAAAGAGCCGACAGAGGGTTTGAAAACACTGGTATGTTTTTTAGTGCGTTTTTAATTTTTCTGTCTAATAGTTGCTATGGAAGTTAAAGTTATGAAGTGATTGAATTTAGATTCCAATTTCATCAGGGGTTTGGGGGGGTTTTTGGATTGCTATTGCAAACTGATTATCTGATTATATTTTTTTGAAATCAATTTCGAGTAGTCAACTAATTAGTTTTGAATGATCAGTTATAGATTAGCTCATCGAAAATTTATTATCTGGTTCTTTTAAAATGCATAATCCATATCAAAACAAAATCCTAAATAAAGATTTGTAAATTTTGCGAGAAGAATATGAAACTACTTTTTTTAGTGTTATTTAATGCCTTTGTAATATTAGAAAAGAAGAGAATTTAGTGTCGACCATACTATTAACAACGTTGTCGTTTGACCCTCTTTTTTAAAACCATATTTTTTGGCTCGCCTCATTCGGTCCGTTTGAAGACAACCGAATTTGACCACGTTTAGGTGAAAGTTGCCCCCTTTGGTTCCCGCATTGTCCACTGGCGAAACTGATTTTGGTTGCTTTTTTTTTCCACTGGCGAAACTGATTTTCAGGAATGTTTTCCTGAGGCTGTTGTTCACACATTGTCTTCTTTAGGTAATTTTTTTTTTATAAAATTGTCATGGTGTTTGTGATTTTGTTCTTACGTCTTTGTTCCGCTTCTGTTAATTTTTCAGAGACTGTTGCTCATCCAATTCGAGAGCCAGTTACTTTGGATTTTTCAGGTAGTGTGTTGTAGATGCTGTTATTCTTTCATAAATTTTAGAAAACGATCTCATCGTTTGTTGAACCCGTTATTATTCATGTAGCTGATACATTTGAGGGGCGGGAACCACCTTTTCGTAACCATACAACGCCAACGCCTGCGCGATGTATATGGTGCTATTGTAATCTGATATTAGATTCTATTGGATTTTTTTTTCGTATGCAAACTTTTATTTTACTGGAGACTACCGTTTCTCATGACATATCTTTTGCAGCACCAGGTTCAACCGCGTATGCGTCTGCTGCTCCTACTTCGAGACAACCAACATGTGATGTACCTGCCTGCTGTGCCCGTGCGTAGGGTAGTATTTGATTTTTTTTTCTTAACTTTTTACATTTTTTATCCTTTTTTTTAGACCCTGTTGGAGATAATGAAAATAATGGAGAAAAGAATGATGGATTGGTGTCAAAAGTTGCAATGCAGGAAGCGAAGGAAAGTTCTGAAGAAAATAATGGAGGTATGAATAGCCTATTCAGGGGGTGTGTGGATTATGGGCATTGTTACCAGCATCGAACTCAACCAGCCTGTACACCGTGCGCCTGAATGTCCTATAGCGGAGGTATGTTGTCAAAAAAGGTTTGCTTCCACAGGTCATCTGCTTACGCAGAATAGTGGTAAGTTTTGGTTTTAGCTTTGCTGCAGTGTCATGTTTTCGTTAGTTGTATTTTGTCTTCAATTAACGCTACCTTTGGTTGACATCCAGGTTCACAGGAACTTTCACTTGGGGATGCTAACGTTGTTTGTTCAATACTTCAATGAATGTACCTTTCGTGCCTTCAGTGGCTAAAGAATTGCAGCAGCCTTATTTAGGTAACAGTCGCTTTCTGTTGGCCGTTTAGAAAAAAAAAAAAAAAAAAAAAAAAAAGAAAAAAAAAATAAAAAAAGACTTTTCGGTTTTCTGTGCTGCCCTCTGTAGCCTTGAGCTGTGGAGTAGTTGTTTTGGACTTTGCCACCGGTACTGCTTCTAAACATGATGTTAACGACGCTCAGGTGCAACATTCAGGTCAAGAGGTGCGGGGAAATAGTGAATGTACCAGATTTACTACTGCACAGAAGGGAAAAAAAAACGTATGGAAGAACACCTGTCAGACTTATTTTGTCTAAATGAGCAATCCAAAAGGCAACGCCGTCAGGTTTCTCTAGGCATAATGTAATGTAACCTGTTGCAGTTTTTCATTCACCAATGTTGTTTCTTTTATGTTTTTGTCTTCGTATTCACATTTCAGAGCTTTCATGCTTTTTCAGATTGTTAACCACAGCTGACGATGCAGGCCTTACATCTGCGTATCAGGGGAGTGTTGCTCGCAGACATTGGGTATGAGTCGTTCAGGGGTGGCAGGCGTGGTAGAGGAAGGTCGAGAATGCGCTCACATGCCCAAGGAGCCGCGTCAGAGTTCACGCAAACGGTCCCACCAGTACGCTCAGGTAAATAGCACTTACGCTTCGCACACTAGCTCCTAACTTCCTTCAGTTTATTTGTAAGTTAAGTATAGGGTCACATTGTAAGCACATTAGCTCAAAATAGTGACCTGCCCATAACCTGGAATACAACGAAGCAGCATTTTTTTCTTTTCTTTTCTTTTTTTTTTTTTTTACTGTTGAGGTACAACCAAACTGCAGACTGCTTATTTTGCTGGAAGTTGTTTACATGAAGAAGCGTGAAAACGCCTACGTACAAGAATTCGTCATGCGGCAATCAAATATGCAGGTAAATGATAAATGTAGGCAGGTAATTAAACTGTTACTTTGATCATTGTTTTAGAGTGCATTAAACATATGCCAACTTGCTATCAAAGAAAAGTTTTTCATGTAATTATCATACTCTTTACCATTCTCAGGTTCAAGACGACGTCGACTCAATGGTGTCATAGTGTACGGAGAGCCTTGAACTGGCAAGACATTGGTAGCGAAGGTGTGCGTTTTAAACGTTTCTTAAAGCTATATTAGATTTTTTTATTTCCTTAGAATTTCATGACATGTTGTGGGGTAGTTTTATGTTGTTGTGAGTAATGTTTTCAATGAATTGAATTACATAAACTATGTGTTGGTGTTTTGTTATTCGCATACAACTCACCTCTTTAATATTTTCTTCTCTTTTTTTACTAAAATCACATACACAACACAATCAGCGCCGCAGAAACTATATGCATGTAAACAAAAACAAAAAAAAAAGAAAAGTTTTGCCCCGCCGCAACGCGGCGGGGGCGTTTCTCCCTCGTTTATGCTAATTGTGTGAGATGTTTGATAGATTTATAATGATTTTCTTGTATATACGAAAACCTATGCTAAACAAATATTTTGAGCATGTAAATATCATCATTCGGACATCTTAAAAGACAAATTTAATATCATAGATGTAATTACAATAACAATGTAAGATCCTTTTTTTCTTTTTCTTTTTCTAGTAAAGGGATTTTACTATGAAAAGGTATATTAATCACTTAATAAGGTGGTGTTTGTTTTTTCAGAGGGTCTGAATCTGAATTTGAACCGCACATCTGAATCTGAATCTGAGGCGTAAATGTCTGAATCTGAACGCATCTGAACGGGAAAAAAAACTCATGTTTGAACGGGAAAAAAAAATTTTGTTATTTTGTGTCAACAAGAGGCATTCAGACGCGTTAAGACACCCCTCTCAAGTCTTGACCATTAAAATCTAACTGCATCTGAACGCGTCTGAACGGAAAAAAAAAAACAAACGGTCTGAACGCCAAAATGTCTGACCGATTCAGACATTTGGCCCGTTAAGAGGCATTCAGATGTAGAAAAAAAAAAACAAACGCACCCTAAGATTCTTTCATTTTTTTAGATACGTAACATTTTTTTCCACATTATCATACTATCTTATAAAGCATTTAGGCCTTCTAAAAAAAGAAATACTTAAAATTCAGCATTACAAGTTCTTAAGCTAAAAGTACAAGTAATTAAAACATATTTTCTAACATTAAATACAATTACAAGTTCTTAAGCTAAAAAGTACAACTAATTAAAACACATTTTCCAACATTAAATACAATCTTTAAATAGAAATACTTAAAATTCAGAATTACATGTTTTTAAGCTAAAAGTACAACTAATTAAAACACATTTACTAACATTAAATACAATACAAAGCACTATTAATGTGGTCAAGATATTTAATGTAGTCAATTAATTAATTGGTCAATAAATACAATTAATGCAGTAATTAAAACACCCCTTACATAAGAAATATAAATTATCAAGCATATTGTACAACCAACTTAAACACAATTCCTGCATTAAATATCACTAATACAAATAATAAAGCACATTATACAAATATTCAAGCCCGAACGAGCAACGAGCCAAATGGGCTCGAGCCTGAACGGGAACGAGCCAAACGGGCTCGAGTTCGAACGGGCACGGGCCAACGGGCTTGAGCCCGAACGGTTTACAACTCCTAGATATCACTTTTGCCTTTTAATGTCGTTAACATTTATTTTATGGTACCCGCCGCTACAACGCGCGGGTACCCTACTAGTCTTTACTACATATAAAGGGCAGAGAAAATTTCAAATGCTTACTCTTGGTGTTTACCAAGGGACAAATCTCTACCATCCATCTAGTTTGATCTAATGGTGGGGATTAACCTAAGATTAAATATGGAAACCTAAGTCCATGTTTTTTCCCCCCTTTTCTTTGTCTTTTGTTTTTTTTTTCTTTCTATTTATTTTATTTTATTTTTTTGTCTTTTTTTCTAATTCACATTTTTTATTTTTCTTTTTTTCTTTTTTTGTCTTTTTTCTAATTTTTTTTTAATTCATGTTGTTTTTCTTCTCGCTTTTATACGTTTTCATCTGTTTTCATATTTTTTCGTCCGTTTTCACACGTTTTCGTCTGTTTTCATATGTTTTCGTCCCTTTTTTACGTTTTCGTCTTTTTTCAAACGTTTTCGTCTGTTTTCGTCCGTTTTTATACGTTTTCAAACATTTTTGTTCGTTTTTAAACATTTTCGTCCTTTTTCATACGTTTATATACGTTTTCGTCCATTTTCAGACGTTTTTGTCCGTTTTCATAAGTTTTCGTCCTTTTTTACCTTTTCATCCATTTTTAGACGTTTTCGTCTGTTTTTATACGTTTTCGTCCGTTTTCATACGTTTTCATCTGTTTTTGCCCATCTACGTCTGTTTTCATATGTTTTCTCGTTTCTATGTTTTCGTCGTTTATATGTTTTCGGTTCGTTTCATTTTTTCTTTCTCTTTCGTTCTTTTATACGTTTTCATTTGTTTCGTCCGTTTTCTTCCGTTTTCTTTCATTTTCGTCCATTTTTCATACGTTTTCGTCCATTTTTAGACGTGATTTTCGTTTGTTTTCGTCCGTTTTCTTACATTTTCATCTGTTTTCTTACGTTTTCGCCCATTTTCGTCAATTTTCATATGTTTTTGTTCGATTTCTTACGTTTTCGTTCGTTTTAATACGTTTTCGTCCGTTTTCTTTAGTTTTCGTTCATTTTCATATGTTTTTGTCCGTTTTCATATGTGTTTTTTACGCTTTCATACGTTTTTGTCCATTTTCATACGTATTCATCCGTTTTCTTACGTTTTCGTCCGTTTCTGAATATTACAAGTGATATTCAGAATGTCACTTGTGATTTTCTTATATTTTCGTCCGTTTTCATACGATTCATCCATTTTCTTATGTTTTTGTTCATTTTCATATATTTTTTTAATATCACAATTGATATTCAGAATATCACTTGTGATTTTCTGAAAATCTATCACTTGTGATATTCAAAAAATCACTTGTGGTATTCAGAATATCACTTATGATATTCAGAATATCATTTGTGGTACTTAGAATATCACTTGTGATATTCAGAAAATCACCGAATATTCTGAAAATCACCTGTGATATTCAGAATATCACTTGTGATATCACAGAGTATCACTTGTGATATTCAGAAACGTATGAAAACATCTGAAAACGGCCAAAAACATTTAAAAAGAGACAAAAACGAATGAAAACGGACGAATATGTATGAAAACGGATGAAAACGTATGAAAGCGTAAAAACACGTATGAAAAAGGACGAAGACGTATGAAAAATGGATGAAAATTAAAGAAAACAGATGAAAACGGACGAAAACGTATGAAAACGAACGAAAACGTAAGATAACGGACGAAAACGTATGAAAACGGGCGAAAGCGTAAGAAAACGGATGAAAACGCATGAAAACGGACGAATATGTATGAAAACGGACAAAAACGTATGAAAGCATAAAAACACGTCTGAAAATGGACGAAAACGAAAGAAAACGGATGAAAACATATTTAAATGAACGAAAACTTATGAAAACAAACAAAAACGAGACGAAAACGGACGTAAACGGGTGAAAACGTAAGAAAACGGACAAAAACGGGCGAAAACGTATGAAAACGGACAAAAACGTATGAAAATAGACGAAAACGTATGAAAGCGGAAAAAACGTGAACTAAAAAAAAAAAAAAAAAAAAAAAAAAAAAAAAAAAAAAAAAACGTGAATTAGAATAAAAGACAAAAAAAAAATGAATAATAAGAAAGGCAAAAAGACAAAGAAAAAGGAAAAATAAAAAAACATCGACTTAGGTTTTCATATTTAATCTTAGGTTAATCCCTACTATTAGATCAAACTAGATGAATGATAGAGATTTGTCCATTGATAAACAACAAAATAAGAATATGCAAAATAAATTGACTCATAAAGGCCATCTATTATTTTGAGTTCTTGAAATTCTAGAAAACTTAGAATTTAATGCAACTTATACATGAAAGTTTTTTTTTTTTTTTTTTTTTTTTTTTTTTTTTTTTTTTGAAAAGCTCCAAATAAGAAGCCTAAAAAAGAGTACAACAGAAAAAATTACTAGAAAATAAACCAGAAACAAAACCAAAGGATCTCAAAAGAGCACATAAGTAAAACTAATTAACAAAAATGTCAAAAGGGCTTGAGATCCAAATATTCCAGTTAGCCATGGAGACTTGATCCTAGCCGACATCCACAACTTCGACATCCTCTGAATAGCGGGAAAAATATCTTCATCAATGATCTTAGAAACTGAATCCGTGTCCACATACTACTATTCTTGAAAACTTGAAATTCTTGATATTATACTACTTATAATGCATGCATAAATTTTTCTTAAAGTTAAAGTTTTTTTATTTGAGTAATGTGTAAACACTCTTTATAATAGAAACAACATCCACCACTAAATTAATATTCTAAATATTGTTTCATCTTTAAACTTTTATTATTTTTCGTTTATAACCCATAAACTATTTTCTCGTAATAACTACAAATTGAACTCGTAAATGTTGCATCAAGAGTCACACCAGAATCACAAGTTCGCAAGTATAATTATTTGCAGCTATACACCGTCGCTTTGCGCGGGTATTCATCTAGTCTGAAAATAAACAAAATCCTACTAAGTAATTGACTTAAGAGGTTATCGATCGCTTACAATAAAGTTAACAATGAAATAACTGTGTATCTTATTTTTGTAACAATTCGCATTTCAGGTTGATTTCTATTCCCGAAATTTTTACTATTCATTTCACTATTCATTTTTACTATTCACTTACACTATTCATTTCCGAAATTTTTATTTCATATTCTCGTGAGATAAATTATTTCCATGACAAAATAAAAGTTTGACGCTTGTCGGGTCATTTTCGCAAAAGTTATTAAGAAATTATACGTTTGGGTTTAAACGTCGTTTAAACATCCTGCGCATAACGAAAACCAACTGCGCCAATTTTTCTCGCATCAGAATAATGTTTAGTACACTCACAATCAATTAGGGAATTTTTGATAATTAAGTTAAAATGTTACCAAATAGACCATGTGTCTTGCAGAACTAAACTTGCGTTTTAAGCACTTTTACTTATCCGCAACCTTAGCCTTCACCTGCACCACATTTTCTAAGACATTTAGAAGCTTTTATATTGTTGAAAAAGTCAACATATTTCCCTCCTCCATTGACCATTAAATCGTTCTTTGAGTTTATAAATCATTCCTTGATTTTTAGGCTTACGGTTTTAGGTCTAAAAGACATTTAACACCAACCAACACTAGACTGAGCCCAGTCTAGACATTATAGGCCATTTTAATTCATTGTCGTCATATTAGAAAAGTTACATTTTACTTTTCTCAATTTTACGCAACTTTCATACGTTTTACGTATTACGCGTTTTAGACCCGCGTTTCCAGCGTTATCAGCATTTAAGCAACCCGATGGAACTTACCACTCATTTTATATTTTATTATGGAGTATATTGACAAGTTTAATCATTCTTTCAAGTTTCGTATTTTTACGATACCCGGTTTTACGTTTCGTGACTTAACGGTTTACAGTTAGCGATTAACGGCACCAAAACTCACTCCGTAAGTCAAGATAATCATTCAATCTAAAATATCTAGATATTTTCCCAAAAATATCTAGATATTTTCTCAAAAATATCTAGATATTTTCAGAAATTCACTAGTCGTGTAAATACCCATTTCTCATGGAAAAATTATTCTAAACGCAATGGTACTAATTTCGTGTCCTAAATCGATTGTTATCGAGCCTAAATGAGTCCCGAACCATAATAACACAAAAGTTACAATAATGGCCCCTGTAAAAATATTTCTCGTTTTATATACTCATTTCTTGGAAAAACTATTCTAAACGCAACGGCGTAATTTTCGTAACTTGAATCAAACGTTTGCTAGCCTAAACAAGTCCCGAACACGAAAAGCAGAAAAATTACACAACTAGTCCCCGGTGGAAATTTTCCTATAAATAGGAGGCCTAAGCCTTCATTATTTCTTGCACCACCCCTTTCTTTATCTCTAAAGTCCTTAAACCCAAGGCGATTCTTAGCTATTTTAGCAAGTTTCTTTCAAGAACGTGCAAGCGTTCTTGAGCAAAAGCTAGATTTTGATCTACTTTGCTCCGAGTTTACAAGAAAGGCGTCGTTATAATCTTTAAATAACTTCAAGTCTCCAAAAAGACTTTGTTATTATCTTCAAATCACTTCGGGTTTCCAAGAAGACGTCGTTATAATCTTCAAATAACTTCAAGTCTCCAAAAAGACTTTGTTATTATCTTCAAATCGCTTCGGGTTTTCAAGAAGGCGATGTTATAATCTTCAAGTAGCCTTGGGTTTACGAAGATGCAAATTCTACGTCGAAGCTCCGCTTATATTCCCTTTTTCTATAATACTCAAGCATTCTATATTAAGGTAAGTATTTATATACTTTAAATACTTATAAACTTTGTTAGTTTATTTATTGTATTTATAAACTCTTAATATGTCATATAATCATGTAAGCAAAATATATGTTTCACATATTAAGTACTATGTTAGTAGGGAACTTCATGTGAGGGGTTCATTTGGGTAAACGGATCGACGAGTTATGGATTTACGAGTTAAAGTGTCCTGGCTCCTCGAACGTTTACTACATGACCTCTGAATTACGATGGCCCGAACGGTAGTACGAGATATACAAACTAAAAATGTTTCATAAACCATCTTATTACAACAACCTACCTGACATACTAAGTACTACATCATGAACATTATATGAAACATATATAGGCAAGTCTTCGTATTCTTAGACATTACTCCAAACCTGAGTCGCAACGTTCTATTGTAGGTTGCACTTAAAGAATTCCCGACTTATCCATCGAACTCATTTAAGCACCATAATACCATCCAACTCACGGTGAGTTCATAGCCCCACTTTCCATTACTTAATTGTTTTACAAACCCTTGGGGGGAATACATGCTATTTTAACCGAACACAATGCTTTGAAATTGTATGCTATCTGATTGTTTTATTATCACTAAGTACCATCATTGCCACTCAAAGTCCCCATATCATGAACCATTTAATCACTAGGATAGTGAGCGCGAATATTAGTGAATAGGCTTATTGGGATTGACGAATCCCGTTTGTATTTACTGGGTCCGGTAATCAAACGCACTATATTTGAGTCTTAGGTATGTTGGCAAAGTACCTACCGGGGCAATCAACCGATCGATATTGGCACACGTTAACGCATTGGTTACATGAGATTTGTAAAACCCTAAAATCTGAAAGCAAGTAAAAGACTAAAATGCCCCTGAAAACTTTAAAATTTAATTAAAGCTTAATTAAAGTTCCGAATTAATCCCGAATCTCTGGAAACGAACTACAAATCAAGCGAGATAATTTTGAGGCAAGCTCTAATTATTTTTACAAAGTTCAAAATGTATTATTTCACTTAAAAACCACTTGGGCCGAATTCTTATAAATAATACATAATTATTATTAATTAAAAACCTTTTAAACACAAATTAAATTAATAGAAAATTAGATAAAAATGGTAAATTGATTTGGCCAATTAAGGCCGGTATTCTAGCCCATCTCCCTCCTCCTAATTCGGTCAATCACATTTATATCACCCCATAAATTATTTTTCTCCCATTAAACCCTAACAAACATTTAGCCGCCACCCATAAAAATCCCACACACTTGATCCGATTTTTCTGAGGCAAAGAGGTATTTTTCTGGAGTTCTTGGTGGTGCAAAGGAGGTGGGAAAAATAGCCACAAGGTCCTGGAGTCGATCGTTTGGGCGTGACGAATTAATTGGTCGGAAATAGTGAAACCGAGCCCAAAAATCCATAGTGTGTGAATCCCTCGATCTATAATTTTTCTGGTATTTTTCTAACACTCTTCTAATCATATACAATGGGGGAAAAATGATAAAAACAAGCCATGCACTATATATTAATCGTATGATAATTTTTGTGTTTAAAACCCTAATATCGAATTTAATCTATAAATCATGTATGCGATTTTTCTGGACCAGGTTATTAATTTTCGTGGCTTCTATAATCATCATATAACATCATAAAAATAGTCCTTTGAATTGTTAAAGCTTAAATCGTGAGTTTTGGAATTATTGTTATAATCGGATTTTAGAACAAAAAGGAAATCGTGGAACAAAATTATAATACCAATCGATCTAGGGTTCTTGTGTGATGAAATATGGAATTAAATGATGAATAATGATGATTCAATGATTGCTTATTGATTGGGATGATTAGGGTTTGTTTTTGATAAAGTATTTTTAAACCGATTGGATAAATAATAAGTTAAAGGGGTGTTTTATAATTTTTAAAACTTGTGGGATATTTTTATAATGTTTTATAGATCAGGGGAAACCTATAAAAATTATTATATGAGGGCCTTATTTGTAAATTTGGCGAGATATGGATTTAAATGGGAAATTAAGTGGCGAATTGAAAATAATTAGAATAGAGGGACTAAATATGTAATTTTTGGAAAGTTAGGGTCGAATTGAGTAATAAATTATATTCAGGGGGTTATGTGTAATTTTGGTAATTTAATGGCTTAATATGTAATTATAGTAAATTATATAATTCGAAATTGTAATTTAAAAAGTATAAGGACCAAATGTGTAAGTTACCGAAACTTTGAGGGCTGTTTGTAACATAATTATATTGAAGGTTAATTTCTGTAATTTGAAGAAATAAAAGGGACTTGATGTGTAATATGAATATTGTAAAGGTTAAATTGTAAATTATGTAAGCATAAGATTAATTTGTAAATTAAATAAGTAAAGGGGTGTAATTTGTAAATATTGGAAACTTGGAGGCTAAAAGTGTAATTCTGGAAAATAAAGTATTCGAATGGTAAATTATGAGATTTCTATTTTAAACCTTGAACTTTGGTAAAGTTACGTTTATAACCCTGAACTATGAAAACTTGTCATAATTAACCCTGAACTTGTATAACTTGTCAAAATGAACATGACCTCCATAATAAGCTAATTAAAGACGTAACTTGAATTATGTCATTTGAATCTTGCTAAATATGGTAACTTGCTAATTCTGGAAACCTGCTAAAAATAGAAGGTCACTTATAATGAGAAGATAACTGAAACCCCTTTCGTATTTCTATTTTCTACTCCTTTAGGTTCGAGGAGGGAGTGATTGATTCTATCAGTCTTTGATACTCTTGTGTTTGTGCTTGCTTTTGAATAAGGTACAGATATTCTGCTCTTCTTGTAAAGAGCCTTCGTCTCATTTCTGATTTCTGATTCATGGTTATGTTTCCCTTGTATTGTGAACCATAGATTTGAACCTTGGCTTTAACCTTTGTCTTGAACCTTGTTATAAACCTGAACTTGAACCTTGATACACTTGATATGAACCTTTGACTTGAACCCTGCTATGTTTCTTCCGATACTTGACATGACTTGTTCACCCCTGGTAACCTGAATAATTAAGACCTTGGGTACTTGAAGGTTCATAGGATTTTATAACTACTTTTTAGTTATATATGAAGAGGTTTTGAACATTTCCTTAAAAGACTTTTATTATGAAAACTGTTTTAACGATCATGTTATTATAACCATTTAAAAAGGATTTCTTTTAATAAACCATTATGAACCTCCTAGTATTGACCTTCCAGTATTTGACCTTTCTGATATGGACCTCCTGATAATGAACCCCTGCATTTATCTCCTGTATTGAATCCTGATATGAACCCTGATATGATACCTGACATTTGATACCTGGGACTTGACACCTGATAATTGATACCCGAGACTTGATACTTGACCTTGACCCACAGTTTGAGACTACGAGCCAAATGTGTTTCCTAGCCATGAAGGTAACATGGCCATGTCTTTGATGAACCACTGACATGACTCGTGTGTGGTTCGAGTGATTAACCACACCGTCCCCATTGTGATTTGTTATATGCATGCGATTATTATTATTATGGCCAATGTGATATGTGGGGGGGGGGGGGCGTATGGATGCATCCTAGACCTGTCCTGTTTGTGATATGTGATATGATATGTGGTGACTGATGATGGGTGCAATCCACGTCTTTCACAACCCTGGGAGCTTGCAACTCCAACCCCTGGAGGTATCCCCTCACCCTGTTCCTGGTATGCTGAGGTCACCCCTCCATACACCCTGATATATGATTTGATTTGATTTGATATGTTTGGGCTCGTAGAGGATTACTGTTTTCCCGAAACCTTGTAACCATTTGACCTGGCACTTGATCTGACATTTGACTGGACTTGATTAGACTTGGGTTGTGATGGGTTATGTTTCCTTTGTACCTAGCTATTGCAACCATTTCTTGGTAATCTCTTATTCCTTTATCCTGATTCTTGCTATACCTGGTATTATTTCATTTGCTTCATTACACTTTACTACTGCTTTGTTTCCGTTATATCTGTTCACTGGGCTTTTTAAGCTCAACCGCACGTTTTCTTTTCGTGTGCGGCAGGTTATAAGCAGGACGACGGGTTTGGGTATGAGTGAAGAGACTTTTGGACTTAGAAGACCTTGATAGTTATTCTGAAGTAGAAGTCATTAGAAGGATTGCATTTGCAGACTTAGTATTTAGTTTTGTTTCATTCTTAACCTTATAATGTTAGTATTTCAATTGTAACCTTTGACATTTTATTGTATTACTATTGAAGTATGCTTTGTTTGATCTGATATGAAACCATTAACGTGACATCTTTACCCTTGCCGGGTTGGGGTGTTACAATTATGGTATCAGAGCGACAGGCTGCGATTTCGTAATACATTTACCCTTGACCTGTGTAAGTTTGGACCACTAAGTTTCCACTTAGGCGCTCATAAGATGACCTGTAAGAATTGCTCTAGGATTTCCCTATAGGAGCTTAAGTTCTGACCGGTGAGGAATGGGTAGACTATAAGGCATTTGTTCAAGTATCTTTGCTTCCGCAATACTCTGATTCGTGCCTTACTTTTGGTTTAAGCCTGTTGAATCCCTCTTGGAGATTGAAAGCTTATGCCTTACACCTAAGATTTGAAACCTAATTAAGTTTTGAAGCATTGAAACTTGCATAGAAAATTCCTGACACTATTTGATCCTTATCTCCGGATTCTGACTCTGACCTCTGATCCTTTGTTAATCATGTGATGCCTCTTCGGGCAATTCTGAGAATCTCCATAGCGATGACGTACTCGATACATTCTGTTGTTTGTCTCTTGCTTTTGATAAGCATCTGTGAATTTTCTGACGCTATTTGACCTCGTCTTACCCCTCTCTATTCCCTATGAAAAGTCTTGTGGTGTTTAACCATGAGTATAAGGATGTTTCCCTCTCACTTTTGAACGATAAGATTTATCTTATTGATCCGTCTTTCTTGGATAGTCAACTTCGATTTTATTTTGATAAGGGATTGGTTGATTGAGCATTCGAAATTTTGACAACAATGGCGGCTACCCCGAAGAGTGAAGACATCCCTTACAAGGCAGAAGTGTTGGCGATGCAGAAGAAGAAATCTACTCAAGACGGCGAACCTGGAGCTGATGAAGACATGCAGACTAACTTCCCTATTCACCTTGGTTGTACTAAGATGAATTGAGAGCGGAAGCAGACTAGATGATGAAGGATCGTGTCAAGAAATTCTCATTACTCCATCACATTCCAAGGAGAACTGCAGATACAAGTTCACGATTTTGTTTCGCTTCTTGATTGATGGACTCACTTAAACTTCGTTATATAATAGTAAGACCCTCTAATGATTTAAGTTCCTGAGAAGCATTTCAGTTCCGTGTCTATTCGTACATTCGATGATGGCTTTGTTCTGGGGAAATTTTGGCGAATTGTGGAAGATTTGACGCTTGTGGACGGTGTACCTTATTCTGCTAGGCAATCTGGGATTCCGATACTCTTGCAAGTAGTTTGTTTTTCCCTCTTGATTATGACATTTGTTTTTGTTGACCTCTGAGACGGTAGAAGTACTAGGTGGATGAAGATAAATTGTTTTGCTTACGACTCGAGATAAAGTATGATCATCATGAAGGCATATTTATGTGGTGCTGGTATTATTAACATGATAATACTTACACCATATAACGTGCCTTCATTGTGGCCATAGGATATATTGGGAAGTACCTAAGAAGTTTAGAACTTGATTCCCGATGGATTATCTGTGATTAGTGAGACCTTAGGTTCATTCTACCTATGCTTATACTGTAAAACCCTAAAAATCTAAAATGTGCAAAAGACCAAAATGCCCCTACAACTTGAAAATTAAATAAAGGCTTATATAACTTATAAATTAATTCCAAAAATTATGAAATGTACCAAAGTATGACATGAAATAATTAGAGGGTATCAATAAATATTTGTGCAAGCTATAAAAATTATTATTGCACATAAACAAGTTCAAAAATAATTAAGTATACATTTATTTAATTTTAAAAGTTATTTAAGTATATTTAAATTACAAATAAATGGGAATTAATGCCAAATAAATGGTGATTGACCTATGCATTGATTAGGCCGCTCCTCTTGATCCCCCTCCTCCTAATATTCGGCCTTATCACTATCTAAATGACCAAATCATTTTCCTTTACAAAAACAAAAACCGAAACTCCATAAACCCTAGAAATAATCACCAATAATTCGTGCGACTTCCTGGAGGTGTGAGATTATTTTTCGTGTGTTCTTGAGCATCAATTGAAGCCTAGAAAAATATCCTTGGAGCTGTGTGTGGGCGGATTCGATTGTGGTCAATTATTTCCTGTCGCTAGAACCAATTGTAAGTTAATTCGTCTATGATTCATACGACTCTTATAAAATTCGTTCCTCATTTTTCTCAAGATCCTCACATCATATATACTCTATGAAAAATGATTACAAGATTTGTAGATCGTTCGTGAGGCCGTGGTAAATTGTGGTGTGTCGCGCGTAGAACCGAAAGGAAAGAATTCGTGCCAACCTTTCGACTCATCCTAAATTCGGTTTGTCATTTTTCCTGAATCCTTTATGATCTAAGAACATCAAATAAAATGCTATACACGAACCATGCATGATCTACGAATTAATTGGGAATTAAATCTTAAAATCGTGTTTAAATCCAAAATAGTTGAATCCGAATTTTTGGGGCTTCTTATTTATTTTATTTGGACTCTACATGATCATAATATTCTGAGAAAAATGCTACTTCAAATTATTGGGGCCTAATCGAATTATTTGTGGATTTATTTATTTTACCGATTTAAAGGAAATTAAAAAGAAAAAGAAATAAAATGTAATTCGAATTAGGGTTTATAAATTAGGGCTTGACTTTGACTGAAAAATGATGTTATAATGATTATATGATGATTGGTGAATGATTGATATTTTTAGGGTTAGGATTTTGTTAATAAAAAGTGTTATACGATTTGATTTAAAATGTTAGGGGGTGTTTTGTAACTTTTGAAACTTAAGGGTTATGTTTAGAACTTATTTTGGGCTGTGAACATTTCGAATAAAATATAAGTTGAGGGCCCCATGTGTAATTTTTATATTAAAGGGATTAAAATGTTTATTTAATAAAGTACAATTCGATTTGTAAATAATTAAAATGAAGGGACTAAATATGTAAATTCTGGAAACTTAGGGTTGATTTGAGTAATAAATTATATTCAGGGGGTTATGTGTCATTTTGGTAATTTAATGGCTTAATATGTAATTATTGATAATTAAAGATTGAAAATGTAAATTAAGGGTTAAATATGTAACTTTGATAACTTGAGGGACTTGATGTGTAATTTATGAAAACTTAAGGGTAAATTCGTATAATATGATGAAATAAGTGTCCATTGTGTAATTTTGATAAACTAAGGGTCTAATGTGTAATTATGGATATTATAAGGTTTAAAATGTAAATTATAAAACTTAAGGGTGTAAAGTGTAAAATTGGGAAACTTGAGGGGCTGAACTTGTTAACTTGATAAATATGGATTCAAAACAGATTATTTGGGATATTTTCATAATTGAACCTTATCTTTGATATAATTACACTTAAAACCCTAATTTATGTAAAGTTGTCATAAGTAACCCTAAACTTTTGTGACTTGTCAAAATACACCCTAAAACCATAATATGATTTAATAACGACTTAACCTAAATGAGAATATGGAAATCTTACTAATTATGGAAACTTTCTAATTATGGGAACTTTCTAAAAATAGAAACTTTCTAAATATGGAAACCTGCTAAAAATGGAAAGTTACTTAAAATGGAAAGGTTTGTAATTCTTTTCTACCCCTCTAGGTGTGAAGAAGGAGAGGACCTGATCTTTTCATCTTATTCATTTCTGGTTGTGTTTGCTTTTGAAATAAGGTACAGATATTCTGCCCTTTTTAATAAGGTGCCTTCGACCTCTTGATTTCTGATTTGAACCTTTGATATGAACCTTTGACTTCTGAACCTCTTATATGAACCCTGTGATATGAGTAGACGCGATGTCCTTGAACTCAGCCTCTGTTTACGTAGACGACATTACACTTCACACAAGACTCTCCCTGACATTGTCAAGTCCTCATAGTCGTGTTCGTTATGGTCATGAACACTAGCCTGGTTCTGCAAGAGCTCTTAGGAATTGCGCCCCCCACAATTCCCTTCGAAGCGACCCCACTTCTCTCTCACATAGGTGATTTCATCTTGAATCATTAAAAACATATGTTTTGTGATTTCATCTTGAATCATTATGCTTTATGATTTCATCCTGAATCATAAGAGCCATATGTTTAACCTCTCAACAAGTCACATTGTTATAGGAATGGACTAGGAAGTTACAATATTTAAGTAACTCCCCCACATTGACGTGACTTCCCCCACAACTGGGTTAGGTTTTCCTTCATAGAAACTCATTCCTTCAAGGGCTTTAGTCCCATTCCTTTAGACGACTTACTAACTAACTCTCTGCTTAAGCCTTTCGTAAGCGGATCCGCGATGTTATCCTTTGACTTCACATAGTCAATTGAGATAACTCCTGTTGAGAGTAGTTGTCGTATCGAATTATGTCGACGACGGATATGTCTGGACTTTCCATTATACATTATGCTATGAGCTCTGCCAATTGCCGATTGACTATCACAATGTATACTAATGGCCGTTACCGGTTTAGGCCACCTTGGTATGTCCTCTACGAATTGACGTAGCCATTCCGCCTCTTGTCCGCATTTATCTAACGCGATAAATTCTGATTCCATCGTGGACTTAGCTATAACTGTTTGCTTGGAAGACTTCCAAGATATAGCTGCCCCTCCTAGTGTAAACACGTATCCACTAGTCCATCTAGAATCCTTTATGTCAGATATCCAATTTGCATCACTGTATCCTTCTATAACAGCTGGATATCTTTCATAATGCAGTCCATAATCGCGACTGTATCTCAAATAATGAAGTACCCTAGTCATAGCTCCCCAATGTGCATAACTTGGATTACTGGTATACCTACTTAGCCTACTAACTGCATATGCTAAGTCAGGTCGGGTACTTGTCATCAAGTAAGATAACATGCCAATAATTCTTGAATACTCTAATTGGGCAACACCTAAGCCTCTATTTTTAGATAGATGCTTACTGGTGTCAATTGGAGTTCTAGCTAGGCCGGAATCCCCCGCATTATGAGTATTAAGAATTTTGTCAACGTAATGTGCTTGACTTAACACAAGTCCATTTGGAGTTCGTATGATCTTTATTCCAAGGATCACATCAGCCAACCCCATATCCTTCATGTCAAACTTTGATTTCAACATGTCTTTAGTAGATTTGATCATCTTGTCGTTACTGCCAATGATAAGCATATCATCAACATATAAACACAAGATTACATATCCACTACTTGTGTCCTTTACATAAACACACTTGTCGCATTCATTAATTTTGAATCCACTCTCTAGCATGGCATGGTCAAATTTTTGATGCCATTGTTTGGGAGCTTGCTTTAAGCCATATAATGACTTAACAAGCCTACAAACTTTGTTCTCTTGTCCAGGAGCTATGAAACCCTCAGGTTGGTTCATGTAGATTTCTTCTTCTAAATCCCCGTTTAGAAAATCCGTTTTCACCTCCATTTGGTGAACTTCCAAATTTCTTAACGCGACAATAGCAAGTATCATCCTGATCGAGGTTATTCGCGTAACAGGCGAATATGTATCAAAATAATCTAGACCTTCTCGTTGTCTAAATCCTTTGATTACCAATCTTGCTTTGTACTTGTCAATGGTGCCATCGGCTTTCATCTTCTTCTTGAAGATCCATTTATAGCCTAGTGGTTTACAACCAGGAGGTAAATCCACGAGCTCCCAAGTATGATTTTGTAAAATAGAATCTATTTCACTTTTAATGGCTTCTTTCAATTGAGGCCCTTCCGAGGAAGTTACCGCTTCTCGATAAGAAGTAGGTTCATTTTCTACCATAAAAGAAACAAAATCGGGTCCAAACGATTTCTCGGTTCTTGCCCTTTTGCTTCTTTTAGGTTCAACCTCTTCTTCCTCGATTTGATCTTGTCTCTCATCTTGGAGATCATTATCATCTCGTTGTCTCTTATCTTGGACAACATCGTCATCTATTTTAGATGAACTTCCAGTTTCCTTCGTTAAACAAGGAAATATATCTTCAAAGAAGGAAGCATTCCTTGATTCCATTAGTGTACCCTTTTGTATATCCAGATTTTTCGAATCATGTACAATGAAACGATAAGCACTGCTATTCTTAGCATATCCAATGAATATACAATCCACAGATTTAGGTCCAATCTTTTGGGCCTTGGGTGTCGGTATAGCTACCTTTGCTAGACACCCCCACACTCGTAAGTATTGATATGATGGTTTTCTTCCCATCCATAGTTCATAAGGGGTCTCTTCTTTTTCCTTACGAGGTATCTTATTTAAAAGATAAGTAGCCGTTAAAATGGCTTCCCCCCACATGTCCTGGATTAAACCAGAACTTATCAACATGGCATTAACCATTTCTTTCAAGGTACGGTTCTTTCTTTCGGCAATACCGTTTTGCTGAGGTGAATAAGGAGCAGTGAATTCGTGTCTAATTCCATGTTTAGCACATAAATCAGCAAATGGAGACACATATTCACCTCCTCTATCACTTCGTACAACCTTGATTTTCTTATTAAGTTGATTCTCAACTTCGGTTTTGTATAGAACAAACTTGTCTATAGCTTCATCTTTACTTTTTAACAAGTAAACGTAGCAATACTTTGTACAATCATCAATAAACGTGATAAAGTACTTATTGCCACCTTTTGTGGGTAGTGATTTCAAATCACATATGTCAGTGTGTATCATATCAAGTGGTTCGGTTTTTCGTTCAACCGATTTGAAATATGATCTTGTAAGTTTGGCTTCAACACAAGTTTCACATTTATATTTTGAGTCAATATGGAAATTAGGTATGCAATTAAATTTAATCAAACGACGCATCGAATTAAAATTTACATGTCCAAGACGGCCATGCCACACATTAGAAGACTCAATCAAGTAAGCAGAAGAATTCATTTTATTGATATCATTCTTAACAACCATTACATTGAGCTTAAACATACCATTCAGGGCATATCCCCTACGAACATACATTTGATTCTTAGAAAGAACAAACTTATCAGACTCAAAAACAAGACGAAAACCAAACTTGTTCAACAGCCAACCAGACACAAGATTCTTGCGAATCTCTGGAACATACAAGACATTAGTCAACTTGAGCTCTTTCTTGGATGTCATCTTCAAGATTACATCTCCTTCACCCTTGATAGCAGCAGTTGCAAAGTTGCCCATGTACAACACCTCTCCATTGTCAACCACTCTGAAAGAGTCAAACATACTCTTATCATCACACACATGACGGGTAGCCCCAGTATCAACCTACCATTCCCTGTTGTTGGAACCTACCAGGTTAACTTCAGAGATCATGGCAATGACGTCAGAAACCATAGCAATCATGTCCATATTATCATTCACCATATTAGCCTGGCGTGGAGTCACCCGCTTCGGCATCTTACAGTTAGCAGCACGATGACCCGGCTGGTCACAGTTGAAACACACCCCTTGGAACTTCTGTTTCACAATTGCAGCTTTAGGAACGAGGTACTCATACTTCCCTTTGCCCTTCTTGTCATTCTTTCCTTTTCCTTTGCCTTTACCTTTGACATTGGACTTTGAAGATGACGAAGCAGGCTCAACCATATTTGCCTTGGCAGAATCAGGTGTATAAGCGTTTTTCTGAGCCAGCTTATTGTCCTCTTCAATACGAAGACGAACAACCAAGTCTTCAACACTCATCTCCTTTCGCTTATGCTTCAGGTAGTTCTTAAATTCTACCCAGCTTGGAGGCAACTTTTCAATGATAGCAGCAACTTGAAAAGTTTCACTCAAAGTCATTCCCTCAGCATGAATGTCGTGTAGCAAAACCTGCAGATCTTGAACCTGACTCATCACGTTCTTTGAATCATCTATCTTGTAATCCAAAAAACGAGCTACCACGAACTTCTTTGTACCAGCATCCTCAGTTTTGTACTTGCGTTCCAATGACTCCCATAATTCTTTGGCAGTCTTGGTCTTGCAGTACACGTTGTACAAAGAGTCCACCAAACCATTCAGAACATAGTTGTGACACAAAAAGTCTGAATGTTTCCATGCTTCCAAGGCTTGAACAGCCTGTTGATTGGCGGATTGACCTTCTGCAGGAGGTTCCACGTGAGGTGGATTCTCTTTTAAGAACCGCGCAAGGTTCAAAGTAGTGAGATAGAAAAACATCTTCTGTTGCCACCTCTTAAAATTCTGCCCATTGAATTTCTCTGGTTTCTCAGCATGATTAGCAACCGTGTTGGTAACTGGCGCACCAGGTACATTCGCAGTAGTAGTCACAGGAGGGGTAGTAGTGTTTGTCATCCTGAAAAGCAAACACAAACAGTTAAACAAACTGTTGTAAATCGGTATCTACTTGTACCAGAATCTGATTCAACGAAACTCTATCTTGGTTTCGATGGATCAAGTAAATCAGTTTAATAGAAACTCTATCTTGGTTTCGATGTAAACTGATAAGAACAACTGAAAACGTTATAGATCTGTAAATAAATCTGTTTAATCAAGACTGATTTCCAAAGAAACTCAACAAGGTTTCGACAGAAACCAGTTTATAAAACCTGTTAATAAATAATCCGATTTTAACAAAGTGTTTTAAATTCGGTTAAACCGAATCTGTTTTAAGATTGTAGGAAACGGTGAACACTTTTTATTAATAAATCAGATTACAATAAGTAAATAACAGAAAATAAAATTAAACGAAAACAGTAAAGGTTGTGCACGAGGCTCGTGTAAACACGATTCCCTTAAAACAGATTCGCCGTCTGTTTCCCAGGGTACAACGTACAAAGCTGTTGTACAGCCGGACCTGACAAAACTTGCCTGAAAAATCACGGAAGCACTGTGCGTTTCTGATCGAAGAAGACTGCTGGAACTCGGTTGCTAGAGCTGCGTGTTTCTGTACTTCGAAAACTGAATGAGAAGGATGTGAATATATAGCCTCAACTTGTCTTGGACACCAAGACAGTATATTTGCTAAAAAATAACCCGATTTGCAAATAAGTTATATAATAAACGTGATATGCAAATCGTTTATTAAACACAATATATTCTGCATAGCTTAGTCAATAAGCTAAATCTATTCCTAAAATAGATTTACAGAATTTTCTGGAAAAAGAAACTCAAATCTGCTGCAAAAAGATACGCAGGTATGCGAGGTTTCGGAGCTGCATTCGTGTCCGCAGGCTCGCATGAGTTCAGAAGCTTCGAACCCATCTTGGCCCAGAAATCCCAAATCTGCACCCCCCCTGCGCGCGCGCACGTAGGTGTGGGAGTAAAACCCAACTAAAGAATTTGAAAGCCAATACCAAGATTACCTTATAAACTAGCTTTCACTTCCTATTTTGGGCGATGTGGGATGAGTCATTTTTCCCATATATTGTGTTTCACGTGCCTCACTTTGAGACACGATATCTCATTCATATCAACTCCATATTTGACACATTTTAGCTCGTTGCGAAGCTCTCGTCAAGGAGAACGCAAAGCTACCAAGAAATATAAATATATATAACATATACATATATTAAATAGTGTCAAACAATTTGCAAAATCATTTTTGCAAAACTATTTTCCAACAGTGATCAGGTGGACAAATTTTGAAAATGCATCAATAATCTCTCAGAAAATGCGAATACAAATGGAATACAACCAATTCAACTATATATATACACACACACAAATATTTAACTACTTGGATAGCAACTCTAGGTTAAAAAAAAGAGAAGCAATTACTTAAGATATGAATTTTTTTCCCATAAAATGTCTGCAAGCGAGAACAAAAATAAAAAAGAATGGGTTGATTTCTTTTAAGACATAAAAGACAGAAGTGATTTTCTTTTTCCACTCACTTTAGCGGATTCATTTACAAGTCCCCCGATAAGGGACGGAGCTTATTAAGGGCACTCTCAAAATTATTACGACTATATTTCGGTCCTTTTAATAACATTGCTCAAGCTCCATCTCTGCCCCTGATTACCACTTTTTATTTCTTGAAGACTTAAACTCTTCTTTCTAGGGGTGAGCAAAACCGACCAACGACTGAAAACCGAAACAAACCGACACAAACCGACCTATACTTGGGTCGGGACTCGGGCTGGGATTTCCATGAATTTGGGACTCGGGTCGGGTCGGGAATCGGGACAAACCGACAACACACAAAGAAAACAACACACTCGACACAAACCAAGCTATACTCGGGTCGGAACTCGGTTAGATAATTCCATGTTATCGGTTTCGGGATGAGTCGGGCTCGGGTCGGGATGGTTCGGTTTCGGCCCGATGCTCACCCCCAAGGTTGTCAGGATCGCGATCCTGCTCGTAGGATCGTACGATCCTACGATCCTACACACACAAAACGAGCAGGATCGTTACGGGATCGTAATTCAGGTAGGATCGTTACAGGATCGTGAACGATCCGATCCTATTGGTAACCCTTTTTTCAGGTAGGATCGTTACAGGATCGTGGGATCGCTCGTAGGATCGTAGGATCGTGAACGATCCGATCCTGTTTTTTTTTTTTTTTTTTTACTTTTTTTGAGAGGAAGGTTTTTAAAAATGGTTTGTATACATATGTAAAGGAAAAGCCGAAAACGATCCTAGGTAGGATCCGATCCTACGATCCCGATCTTGCAAAGCCAAAAAACGATCCTAGGTAGGATCCCGATCCTGACAACCTTGCTCACCCCTACTTCTTTCGCAAATAGTATTGCATATCAGATTAAAAAAAAAAAAAAAAAAAAAAAGTTTCCAAAATATGGAAAAATGAAGAAAAAAAACTAGTCACAAAAATGACATGTAGTAAGGCACCCATTAAACCCGAACCAAACCCACCCGCTTTCAACACATAAATTTCCCCTTCTTCTTAACAGGTTCAATAAATCCCATATCAAAGATCTCATCTTTAATCATTATAAGAACAAAAAAAATGACCCTAAAACGCCTACTTATTGAGGTACATATCAAGATTTGTACTTTTGTTACACTTTTGTTATAAAGTTTATTAATTTATGTCATTTATGCAAATGGGTATTCACTATTTATGCTTAATTTGCTGTCTTTGTTATGTTTTGTTAGAACCCATAATTTTATTTTAGCTTTTAAGGTTTAGGGTGATTTATTTGGTGTTTTCAGTTGATGCTTTTTAGGGGGTAGTTTGGATTAGCTTATTTCTAGGGCTTATGGGCTTATTTGGATTTGGAAAAGCTTACAAACCCACATTTATGTTATGTTATGTTAGAATTTATTTTAGTTTTTAGGGTTTAGGGTGATTTATAGGGTGTTTTCGAGGCGTAAAGTTGATGCTTTTTAGAGGGTGTTTGTGTTTTGGATTAGCTTATTTTTCGGGCTTATGGGTTTATTTGGATTTGGAAAAGCTTATAAACCCACATTTTTCGGCATATGAGTTTATGAAGTTGAGCTTATAGACTTAAACAAGCAATAAGGTGAATTTGATAAGCTTATAATCCGAAAAAATGTGGGCTTATGAACTTTTCCAAATTCTAATAAGCTCATAAACCTGAAGAATAAGCTGTTCCAAACACCTGTTTAGTCAAAGGTGGTGAGGATATGGATCTTTATAGCAGTTTGGTTTCATAAACCCGAAAAATAAGTTATTACGGAGTATAACATCTTTTAAGTTTAAGATGGTGAGGAAATTGTGGGTTTTTATTATAAGTTATTGAAATGGATCTTTATAGGAATTTAGTAGCATATGGTGATATATATCATGTTGTCGAGGCATAAAGTTAATGCTTAATAGGGGGGGTATTTGGATTAGCTTTTTTTTGAGCTTATGGGCTCATTTGTATTTGGAAAAGCTTTCAAACCCACATTTTTCGGCTTATGAGGTTATGAAGCTGAGCTTATGGCTTAAATAAGCAATAAGGTGAATTTGATAAGCTTATAAGCCGAAAAAAGTGGGCTTATGAGCTTTTTCAGTTTCGAATAAGCCCATGAACATGAAAAATAAGCTTTTCCAAACACCCCATTAGTCAATTTAGTAGCATATGGTGATTTATACGATGTTTTCGAAGCTAAAGTATATGCTTTTTAGTTAAAGATGGTGAGAAAATTGTGGGTTTATTTTGATAAGCTGTTAAAATGGATCTTTATAGCAATTTTGTGGCATATTGTGGTTTATATCGTGCTTTCGAAGCGTAAAGTATATGCTTTTTAGTCAAAGATGGTGAGAATATGATGAGTTTAGTTTGTTAAGTTGTGAGAGTGGATCTTGATGATAAGTTTAACAACAACGGTAAGATTGACGAAAAGCTGTTAAACAATTAGGCATCATAGTAGTCCTATAGTATAGTAGAGTAGAAGTATGTGTGTTAGGTTATTTTCTGTAGATCTGCAGGCCGTAAGCAATAAGGTACACGCAAAAAAAAGAGGTAAAAATTTAGGCATGCTAGCAGTAATGATTGTTAGGCGTTATAAGAACAAATAAAATGCATAACTAATGGAGCAAATGTGAAAATCGTCTGGATTATTAAGAAATAGTTTTTTGACCTTGTCAACAGAGTTACGACAATAAGCATCCAAATTCTGATGAATTTTTTATAGCTTAGTCTGTTTGGAATTGCTCTATTGAATTTGTGTGCCTAAAAAAATGCATTAAGCACTTAAAGACTTGCTTATTTAAGTGCTTATTTGCTTAAAACTTTAAGTGCTTATCTGCTTACTTTTTAAGCAAATAAGCAGGTTTGTGTACCAAAAACTGCATCTATAATTATGTTAAATAAGCACTTCAATATAAGCAGGTTGATAACTGCTTATTTTTTAAGCTATTCGAATGCACAAAATTGGTTATCTGCATAAGAGTTAAACCAATAAGTAATCCTAACACTCTCTTAGTCTTCCATTAATCATATTTTGTTGTGCTTATACAGGTTCTGAAGCAACGTCCACAGGCGAGCCTTTCAAAAGCTTGTATTCTAGATCTTATACCACTTTACAGAAGTTCAGATTTAATGAAGGTATGCAACTTTATATTTTCGTTTTGTCAAGAATAAATTACTTAAATAGTTTCAATGTGCAGTAAACAAACTTCAAAGTGCTCAAAAAAGGTTCCAGTCCAGTTACTTGGGAAGTTTTGGACGGAGATCGCGTGATGACGTAGACGCATCTTATCTTAGGGAACTTTATCATCGGAATGATCCAGAGGCAGTGATTAGATTATTTGAAAGTCAACCCTCCTTGCACTCAAGTCCTTCGGCACTTAAAGAATATATAAGGGCCCTTGTTAAAGTTGATAGATTAGATGACAGTGAGTTGCTCAAGACATTGCACAGAGGCGAGTCAAACATGCTAATACAACTATTATAAATTTGAAAGATTTTTTTGCATATTACTGTAAAATACAATATATTCGATTTTTATATGTTTATCCCGAAATAAGTCAATAACTTCATATTTCGTATGCTCAAATGTTTTGTGAAAATAGTAAACATTTTGAATACATATGCTCAAATGTTTAAATTACAGGAATGGCAAGCTCGGGTAACTCAACATTCAATGAAGAGAGTGTTGGAGGCCTCTCAGTTTTTAAGAATGTCGGGAAATCAACAAAAGACGGTGTATTAGGAACTGCTGCTGCTCCGATACATATGGTAGCTACTGAAGGAGGTCAATTTAAAGAACAGTTATGGCGAACGGTTCGTGCTCTAGGCTTGGGTTTTCTACTTATTTCTGGTGTTGGTGCGCTCATTGAGGATAGAGGAATCACTAAAGGTGTCGTTTTTGATATTAGTTTTATTTCTGTACCAACGTGCTTTTTCGTTTTTCTGTACTTGATAATTATGCTGTTTTCATGCAGGACTAGGTCTACATGATGAGGTGCAGCCCACCATGGAATCTAACACTAAATTTAGCGACGTGAAGGGAGTAGATGAGGCAAAATCTGAGCTTGAAGAAATCGTTCACTACCTCCGCGACCCTAAGGTATAAAACGCACTTCCTTCTATCCCTTTTTAGCTGTTTTTTGGAGCTTATCTGATAAATACATGTCTTCTTTCTAGCATCACATGTTGGTTCCATTTACGGTGCACGCTAATAGAAAACCTCTTTTTTTCTTCTCATTTTTTGCTTCTTCGCGTTAGTTAAATCTAGCTATATGTAATATAGTACCACTAATATAAGATAAACAAATTTCTTAAAAATATTTACTTCTGAATTACTTAAAAATATAACTAAAACGTGTTGGTACATGCGATTGGTGATCAGTCTAGTAAGTACAATAGATGTTAGCCAGGTTATCTTACAACTGAGTTTCCAGTAATGGAACATATTCTTGTAACAATTTTAAGGATCTTCTAGCATCTAAATCTGCGGGATATTCTGGATCCGAATACCTAAAGGCCGACAGTAATGGTTTACCTTTTTATTTTCACTTATTGTAGCGGTTCACTCGTCTTGGTGGGAAGCTCCCAAAAGGTGTTTTACTTGTGGGCCCACCCGGGACCGGAAAGACCATGTTAGCCCGAGCTATAGCTGGAGAAGCAGGTGTCCCATTCTTCTCGTGCAGTGGTAGTGAATTTGAAGAAATGTTTGTTGGTGTCGGGGCCCGTAGGGTTAGAGATCTCTTTTCAGCAGCCAAGAAACGGTCACCATGCATTATTTTTATCGACGAGATAGATGCTATTGGTGGAAGCCGTAACCCAAAGGACCAACAGTATATGAAGATGACTTTGAACCAGTTGCTTGTTGAGCTGGATGGATTTAAACAAAACGAAGGCATTATTGTTATTGCTGCAACTAACTTCCCACAGTCGTTAGATAAGGCACTGATTAGACCAGGTCGTTTTGACCGTCGTGTGGTGGTTCCTAATCCAGACGTTGAAGGAAGAAGACAAATTATGGAATCTCATATGTCAAAGGTATTTTCTTTTACTTTTTTGCAAAATAACGGTTTCTTATAGAGATGGAATAATGTGTCGCGTAACGGGTCAAAAGGCAATTGTTGGTATGCGTTTTACCTTGTAATATGCAGTACTTGTTTAAAAAATTGTTTCATAATAAGCAAAAATATTGTCCTTTGAAGGGCTTTTTGCATTCAATAGCAATGTCCATAAGGGTTAATAAAAATTTGGTTTTGTGCCCCGTTTGTTCTTTATGTAACTTTTAGTTTTTAGTATTTTTATATAAATAATAACATTATATAAGTATAAAAGATTTTTATACATAAATATAACATTTTTACATATAAAAGTTACTTTTGAAAGTCAGTTCTTAAGGTTAGTCGGTTTACAAAATGACCCAAGCGGGGCAAATGTAAAAATACAATTTTGGTCACTAGCAACCCGTTCTACCCGGTTTACCAGTTTCCTATTTGCCGATTTTTAACAATTCGACCAACTGATAAGTATATGGATGGAATTTGCCACATGTAACAAAAGGCGAGTGATTAGTTCTCCGTGAAGCAACTAATACTTTTTATTGATTTATGTTTAACAGATCTTAAAAGCAGACGATGTGGACTTGTCTGTGATAGCCAGAGGAACACCTGGATTTTCAGGCGCTGACCTGGCAAATTTAGTCAACGTCGCTGCTCTCAAAGCCGCGATGGACGGTGCTATATCTGTAACCATGGCCGACCTCGAATTTGCAAAAGACAAAATCATGATGGGAAGTGAACGAAAATCAGCTGTTATATCAGACGAGGTCCGTAAACTAACAGCATACCATGAAGGTGGTCACGCCCTTGTGGCTATTCACACTGATGGTGCCCACCCGGTCCACAAGGCAACAATCGTTCCACGTGGCATGTCTCTTGGTATGGTGGCTCAATTACCCGAAAAAGATGAGACGAGTGTTTCCCGTAAAGAAATGCTTGCTAGACTTGATGTTTGTATGGGTGGGAGAGTTGCTGAAGAGCTTATTTTTGGTGAAGATGAGGTGACATCGGGTGCATCGTCTGATCTAGAACAAGCAACGGCTCTAGCACGAGCAATGGTTACGAAATATGGGATGAGTAAAGAGGTCGGTGTGGTGGCTCATGATTACGATGATAATGGGAAAAGTATGAGTACCGAAACGAGATTACTTATCGAAAAGGAGGTTCGGGAATTATTGGAACGGGCTTATAATAATGCTAAAAATATTCTCACTACTTATAGCACGGAGCACCACGCGCTTGCAAACGCTTTACTTGAGCAGGAGACACTGACTGGAAAACAAATAAAAGAAATGCTAGCTCAACTGAAATCACACCCTCAGCAACAACAACGTATCTTAGCACCTCAACCAGTACCACCATCGACACCAAATGCTGCAGCTGCAGCAGCGGCCGCCGCAGCCGCAGCCGCCAGTGCTGCATCTGCTGCTGCTAAAGCAAAAGGTATTGCCCCAGTGGGATCTTAGATATGATATTGGTAATATTCTTGAACTAATGTGAATATTTGGAATACGCTTGCTTATCATGGCTGCCAAAGATCTAGTTATTGTTACTCCGATCTTGGACATAAGAAAGTTGTAGAAGGTCGAATTTAGCAGAAAAAGTGTCGAAATGTGGCATTTTTATCGGGATTCTTAATTGAGTATCATCTCTCACTACTTTCTTAGATTCAGAGTCGATAATAATGAGTTTTGCAATGTTTATCATTATCTGGAGGTATATGTGGTTATACCGATAGGTGCATTTCAAAACCTTGATTGTAATCCCTTAAACCGCAAGCTTTTCAAAGAAGGTTGTGCTGCTCAAATTCACCCGTTAAATTATCATGATTGGCATGTATTAAAAGTGTAAGCAGACTGCAGACCACCTGTTTGCTTGATTTTGTTGATGTTTAATAGATCTTTTCTTCTAGTATAATGATCTATGAGGTTTGTATAAAAGAGTTTGGACAACTTGCAACCTGTTTTAACTATGTTTTTACCTCGTTTGTCTGGTTCATAGATTCTCACTTAAATAGTACGAAACGACCCATTTGTCAGTTGAGCTTACCATGCACTTTTTGTTCTTTACGATTGCCGATTTTCAGCTTCTAGATATGGTTTTCTGGGTAGAAAAACATCTGGAACATAAGCTTGCAGCACATTTGACAACACAATAAAACAATCATACAATCACATTAGAGCATTTAACTTAGTCCAATGTATCTACCACCTAATCTGTGAGGTATGTCCATTGAGAGGCACCTTACTGTAATTTCTAAACGTTATTTGTGGACTAGATGATTCGAGATTTTCTTGTGAAAAAGATTTAAGTAGATTGCGCCTTTTTCATACCGAAATATCAGACAGTGATCAGCTTCTTTGATCCAAAAGCACAAGGTGTGGTTTATATACTTGCATGTCAGTTTTACAGTCTCCCAGAACCTTCGTAGCTCTTTGCTATCTTGTATCCAAAAGCACAAGGTGTGGTTGCGGCTACAACATGTTATAGGCGCGTCATATCAATTTTTACCCCTATAACACAATTCTGTAAGTCATCACCAAAAATTTTCCACACTTTTAACATGGAGTTAATACAAAAAATGTCCTACAACACACCATTTGCTCTTATGAACTACATTTTGATGTGATTATACCAGTGTGGATGAAAATAAATACTTTTTGGTATTGTTTTTTGAAATCGTCTTTTTTAAAAGCGACTCTTTGTCATGAGTGACACAAGTATTTCAACTGAATATATATTTTTTTTAGAGAGAACGAGCAGGGTAGCCCGCGCATTGCAGCGGGTTGTTCAGATAGTTGTTTTTTGTTGTATGATGTTTGTTTTACGTTTTGTAGGTTCACAATTATTTTGTATTTTTGTTAGAATTTTTTTTTAAATTAATTTTTTTAGAAAAATTAATTTTAAAGTTTTTTGAAAATATTTTTTTTTTGAAAATATTTTTTCAAAATTTTTTTTTTATATATTTTTTTTTCAAAATTTTATTTTTTCGAAATTATTTTCCCTGAAAAAAAAAAAAAAAACTACAGTAGCGTGAAAATATTTTTTTTGAAAATATTTTATTAATAATTTTTTTTTTAATATTTTTTTTTTCAAAACATTATTTTTTCGAAATTATTTTTCATTATTTTTTTTAAATTCAAAAAAAAAAAAAAAGGTACTGTAGCTACTTTGAAAATATTTTTTCAAATTTTTTTTTTTTCAAAATATTATTTTTTTCGAAATTATTTAGAAAAAAAAAAAAAAAAAAATTACTGTAGCAGCTACAGTAAAGTACAACCGGCTGAAGCACGTTACTGTGCGAAGCACTGTTACTGTAACAGTGTTGTGCAAATTTTTTATGCGGCCCAAGTACCCATCTTTAGTATATACGAGCAGGGTAGCCCGCGCGTTGCAGCGGGTTGTTCAGATAGTTGTTTTTTGTTGTACGATGTTTGTTTTACGTTTTGTAGGTTCACAATTATTTTGTATTTTTGTTAGAATTTTTTTTAAATTAATTTTTTTAGAAAAATTAATTTTAAAGTTTTTTGAAAATATTTTTTCAAAAACTTTTTTTTTTTTTTATATATTTTTTTTTCAAAATTTTATTTTTTCGAAATTATTTTCCCTGAAAAAAAAAAAAAAAAAAAGCTACAGTAGCGTGAAAATATTTTTTTTTGAAAATATTTTATTAATAATTTTTTTTTAATATTTTTTTTTTCAAAACATTATTTTTTCAAAAAGGTACTGTAGCTACTTTGAAAATAATTTTTCAAAAATTTTTTTTTTTCAAAATATTATTTTTTTCGAAATTATTTAGAAAAAAAAAAAAAAAAAAAAAGTTACTGTAGCAGCTACAGTAAAGTACAACCGGCTGAAGCACGTTACTGTGCGAAGCACTGTTACTGTAACAGTGTTGTGCAAATTTTTTATGCGGCCCAAGTACCCATCTTTAGTATATATATATAATATATAATTACATGTATGAGTTTGGTTCAATAAAGATCAAAGAAAAATTAAAGATCAAATGAACCATTCTCAACCATTCATTTTTTTATCAAAACAATAAAATAAACTTTCACATTCATTTTTAAAAACTAAATATCTCACAAATCATTGATCGTTAGACGAAACTAATCATACCATCACGACAAGCATAAAATTACCTTTAATTTGATATCCCACATCATATACTTTCGAAGAATTTTTTTTTCAGACTTTTTTGTGGGTTTAGGGTTTACAGTTAGGGTTTAGGTTTTTAGAGTTTAGGGGTTTGACTTTTTTGGGTTAAGCTTTTTAGGGGTTATGGGTTTAGGTTTCTTACGGTTTAGCGGATATGGTTTAGGTTTTTTGGGTTTAGCGGTTAGGGTTTTTAGGGGTTTAGGGTTTTTAGGGTTTAGGGTTTAGTGGTTTGGGTTTTTAGGGCTTAGGGTTAGGGTTTTTTAGGGTTTAGGGCTTAGGGTTTTTAGGGTTTAGGGTTTGTAGTTTAGGGGTTGTGTTAACACAAAAGAGTATTTTTAAAATATTCATTTATAGTGTATTATATCGAAACCCGGAAAAAACGACAAAAAATAAATTCGTCGAAAGTATACAATATTGGATCTCTATAGAAAGATAATTTTATTCTTGTCACAATGGTATAATTAGTTTTATCCAACTATTAACGGTTTGTGAGATATTTAATGTTTAAATATAAGAGTGAAAATTTAATTAATTTGATAAAAAATGGATGGTTGAGATTGATCCATTTGATCTTTAGTTTTTATGTGATCTTTATTGATCTAACCCCTTACATGTATATCATTCTTAAAGTTTTAATATTACAAACCACTCAAAGGTGGCCTAGCGGCAAAAGTGGTTATAGCTATCACTTTAAAATGTGTGAGGTCTCAACTTCAATTTCCGCTAGGTGCAAATCACCTTGAAGTGGCCACACCAACCTTTTGAAAATGAAGGGTTTTACCTGGTATGAGTCGTTGTGTATTGGGTTCAAACCTCGTGAATTAGCCGGCTAAAAGGTCGAAAATAATAGTTACTCAAAAAAAAAAAAAAATGATTTTAATATTATATAAATATTTTTCAAACTTTTGTAATTACATGTCTTTGGGCCGCCGAACAACTTAGGGGAGAAATTTTTTATAGCATCTTTTTAAAATAGGAAAAGATAAATAATAAATATGTGCGTTAGTTTCCTAACATGATTAGGATTCTATTTAGTATATATATTAACCTAAACCTAGTTCTAAGTTAAGGAATTATTAAATTTATCAAACCCTAAAAATCCGTTACTTAATCCTCTTTAGTTGTCCGCTTCATAAGATTAAACCTTAAGGATGGTGGCAGTCATGCCTCTCAAAAAACTCATACATCCCAAACCCACCAATAATATCATTCCACCTCATTCATACGCATTCATATTTTTTTCATACCTCCCAACCCTTTTTTAGTGGCAACCATGCTTTTTTCATACCTCCCAAATAATATCCCTTCTTTGGCCCACATATACACCCCAACAGTCATTTTTTTCCAAAGCTTCACTTCATACTGCGGAAGCTAAAATTGCCGCTCAACCCTTGCCGCTGGCCATACCACCGAGGTGGCGGCGGTGTTCACCGGCGGTATGGCCATGCCGTTGGGTGATGCCGCCCCCATGCCACCATCCTAAGGGTACTAGGAGTTATCACTCCGAATTATCCATACCTCTCAAATTCAATCAATCAGCTTCAGCTAACTTATTCCCATAAATTCCCTTACCTCCCAAACTAATTCACTGGCGGACATAAATTCTCATACCTCAAAAAAAAAAAATTTGTTTCTTTTTAATATTTAAACTAAACAATTTATAATAACAACATACCATTTCATTAATACAAAAATAAAAGTCTATTACATGATAAAAAAATAAAAGTACCACATAAAAAAATCCATTACATAATAGGGACTAATGGTGTAGGAATAATGACCTAAGGGACTTATGATATAAATATGTATAAAAACAAGGTTTAAGGTGAAAAAGTTATAAATAAAAAAAAAATAAATAAAAAAATTGTGTGGTCTCCTTGTCTTCTTTCTCCCTCACCAAGTCACCATCGTTGCTGCAAGTTTAAGATATCTCCCAAAACCACGAACATATATAAATTTATTCCTTCCCAACGTTCATATTCTTTTGAATTTAACTCTCCAACGTTCACTTTTTTGTTCAAATCGAATTTGTGGGAAGCGGGTTCACAAGCCGCTGTCGATACTTTTTTTTCAAACCGCTGGAACCGGTGGCGGTGTTACCGCCGGTTTCAGCCTCACCGATTACCAAACCGCAATTCACTCCGAGTCCCCTAAGTCACTATATTTATTACTCTCTATGTGTTTGTGTACTTGCTGTTAATTTTGTATACCTGAATTAAGTCCAGCTAAATTTATCTATTAATAAATCAAACTAGAGATTTTTAATTAGAGTAAACTCCAAAATACATCCCTGTGGTTTACCCCATTTCGCACCATATATTACTCTCGAGAAAGTTGCAACATACACATCCCTCCGTTAGTAAAAGTTAACCAATATACATCCACGAGGAAGAACGGTGCAAATATTGTGTCGTTAACTTGGACACGTGGCAGTTATGTCTTTTTAAGTAAGGGTAATTATGTCTTTTTATGTGTCACACTTACTCTCACCATACATCCGTCGATCTCTTTGATATCTCATTAACATAACAACACAAACCCAGAAGTGAACAACAAATCATAAACAAATCATCTTTGATATCTCATTAAGATAACAACAAATCCATGCTTCGATTCGTACATTAGTATATCATAAATCAATTGTTTAGGAGTCTTTGATATCTCATTAAGATAACAACATAAATCATAAACACAAATTCATCATCGGACCAATCTCTCTCCCAACCATGTAAATCCAGATCTAAACTCAGCTCCATCATACCAATCAATTCACACTCAATCTCTTTGATATCTCAGTAAGATAACAACACAAACCCAGAAACGAACAACAACTACGACAACAATATTAGCTAAACAACACTACCAACAAAACCAAATCCATATCTAACCTAACCCGTATCCTTAATCCCATCTCCATCACAGTACACAACTACACAACCACAACATCAAACTCATATCCAATCCACTACCAAGACTCGAACGACATAAGAAAACAAGAACAAGATCTCATGCTTGCTTTTCGTGTGGAATAACAATCGTTTTGACCTCAATGATAAAAAACTACGATAAAGCAAAATCATCATCGATCATATCGAAGCTCAGCTTTTATAACTATCCGAAACAAAAAGAAATAGAAAGATAACAATTATGTTACTTCCTTTTTTCTTGGTTCGTTCAAATGAAACACAAAACAATTAAAATTAACACCTACCCGAGACCACTCAATGATCTGAAGCCTTAAAACACTTTCTTGATCTTTCTTGAGCAGCAATGAAGATATTGGTTATGGTTCGTGTTGGATTTGTATATAGATGATGATGGAAAACTGAGATTGAGATATTCTTTGGTCGGTTATTAAGTTAGATGATGATACAAATCGTTCTTGAGAATGGATATGAGATTTGAGGAGAGTTGGTGAGAGGTGTGATGAAAAGGGGGCGGATTGTTTGAGGTATGAGAATAATTAGGGTTAGATGAAACATAAAATGACACAAATACCCTTACTTAACTGCCACGTGTCCAAGTTAACGACACAATATTTGCATCGTTCGTCCTCGTGGATGTATATTGGTTAACTTTTACTAACGGAGGGATGTGTATGTTGCAACTTTTTCGAGAAGGATGTATGGTGCGAAATGAGGTAAACCACAGGGATGTATTTTGGAGTTTACTCTTTTAATTATGTTTGGAGAAACTAGGATGGATTTTAGTAGATGATGAAAACGTTAATCTTTCGGAATACGTCTACAAATATTTAGGTGGCTTAAACTTGTCACAAATATTTCCTTGGTCAAAGTATGTGTAAACAAACTGGACGAACATGGATGAGCCTGTTCATGTTCGTTTTGTTAAACTTTAATTGGATAAATGAAAGGACAAATTTTCGTGTTCATGTTTGTTTAAACTTTAAAGTATTTGGAGTACGTCTACATAATATTGTGTATTATTATAAGTGTTGTTACGTTTAAGTAAACAAAAAATATGTTGTATATATTACGTGTATTGCTATTAGAGACAAATAAACAACGACATGAAACCATAAAAAGTGTAGATGATGATACCTTAAACCTTTTGATTGTTGAGACACAAAAAACACAAGTAAGGAAAATGTTGAGGCCTGTGATGTTCACAGTTTCCTTAAGACAGATTCGTCCTCTCCACGGTGCTTGAGAATTGTGAACGTCTATCTCCCAGGATACAACACAACGGATAACTCCGTTAGCACAAACGGGTTATCAAGGCGAACCAAAAACGTGTCTTCCCTCTATTACGAATGGATACACATGAAATATGAACGGTAACAAAAGGAGAGGAGTGATCGAGTTGTGTTTTTCCGGTGTCATGTATGAGAGAAGAACTCTCAATAAATAGTCAAGGGGAATGAAAGAAAAACGGTCCACTAATAAATTATACTAATGGCTCATGAACACACAATTAATTCGATCGTTACATTTGACCACATATTCAATTTTGTATTAAATGACCATCAATTGTCATTCAAACCCACCATATGACCAATTTTTCCAACAATCCCCCACATGAATGAAATTGATAAGGGAAACGAATTTCAAGGATACGAAGTTGTAATAGAGTTTTGCAGTTGATATTTGCAAATGATAGGTAGGTGTTACCCTTTGAACCTTCTCTTGTGAAATATACTTAGACTCCTAGCAACTAGTAGAACTTGATGTCTTTGAACTGTCTGCTGGTATGTGCTAAAACACATACCTTTTCTTGACCAAAACCGGACCCAAAATGACCAAAAACCCGACCAAAATGCCAAATATATTGTGTTTTTGTGTTTTTACATATGCAGGCTCGGATATCAAAGAAAAGGACAAAATCAAGCAAAGAACCGGGAAACCGAGCACGAGATATGGAAGTATTATTTTTAGCCGATGCCGGAAAGTTTATGTCATCAAGACCCTCAAGAATCGTCATTTGTCAAGAAAAGCCCTTGGATCCTACTTTAGAAAAATGACAGCAATGGTCCCTTAAATTTCAGAAAATACACATTGGTCCTTGAACTTTAACCAAAACCAAATCCAAACTAAACACAAAACCGGATTTAAATAACAAACCCACTTCTAAACTTACCCAATCCAATCCATCCTAGCCCATCACCCAACGCCTAAGCCCAATCCTCCACACCTAATTTTTTAACCCGATCCACCCCAAAGATATAAACCCGGTCAACAACCCATTCTTAAATCAAAATAAAACAAAAATAAAATCTCACACACCACTCTAACTCACACGCGCGCCCAGAAAAATTATCCCCAAATTTTCACACCATAAACCCTAGTTACTGACCCACCCAATTAACCTCGGACGAAATTATTACCTCATGATTGGGTAATATCTGGAAGGATCTGACAAGTTCAGGGACACGTGGGAGGCTTTGATTGGAGGCGCCACATCACTCAATCTAATCCAACGGCCAAGATAAAGCGTGGAGAGCAAGAAAAAGATCCAAGGGTGATAGATGGCTGTGGACTCACGCGGATCGCCAACGTGGACTCTCCAGAAGAATCGATCTAGCACTATAAATAGCGGGGATCACTCCCGATCGAAGGCTAGTTTTTTTTGAGTAGTTAATTTTTTAGATAAAAATGTTTTTATTTTAATTATTTTATTGTCGATTTTTTTTTTATTCTCGATTGTATCCGAATTTAATTTTTTGTAATCGTTAATTTTAATTAATGAAGAATTTCATTTCAGCTTTGTTTTGAATTACTTGTCTCATTATTTTGTTTTAGTTATTATAATTGTTTTATTTTTATCATCATTAAAAAAAAAAAAAAAAAAAAAAAAAAAAAAGTAACCTGTCGATTTGATTTTTTTTATATGAGTTATTATAATTGTTTTGAGTTTTTGAGGTTGTTTATTGAATCAGTTGTTAAAATAATTTGAGTTGCTAAAATAATTTGAGTTATTATAATTTGAGTTTTTGAGGTTGTTTTTGAGGTTGTCGATTTGATTTTTATATATTCTCTGTATTGCTTTGAGTAAGCTGTTGAAATTGCTGTGGTATTAAGCTGATGGTGAAGAGAAGCAGGAGAATGGGTATATTGATTATTGGCTTATAAGCCTGGGTAGTTTTAAAGTTCTGAGTTCACTTCATGTGCTGCAGGACCAACTAGTGAGTAGTGTTATATTTTTCCTTGTGATTTGCTGATCTTGTTTAGTTTTGTTACTTTTAATTAATTTTAAGTAATATAGTTTTAGAGGTTAAAAGATTAGTATTAGTTTAGAGTAAATTGCATAGGTCTATAAGTTGATTGATTTTTAAGGGATATTGTTTGATTAAATGGCAGCGGAGCTTATCTGAATTTGTTTTTAGCATTATTGAGGTACTTTTAGTTGTCATAAGAAATTTGCAAAATTTGTTTTAGTTTAGAGTAACATTTTTACACCTTTGCTGCTCTTTTCATTTTTTTTCTGCTATAAAAAATGTTGCAGCAGACTTGTTTTTCACTGATGAATCTAGGCCAATTTTAACCCAGCATTTGAGTATTTGTGATAAGTCTTTTCGGATATTAATAATCTTTGCTTGCTCAGCTTTCCAAAACAGTTTTCGGTTTCAAAATTGGTTAAGTTTCGAGCGATTTACGAGAGTTTGAAAAGTGCTAGTTGAAAATACCATCTGTGTTAAAACTTTGTTCTTAAGTTTCTGAGTTTGTCATTTTTGGTCCTCGTAGTTTCTGTTTTGGTTTAAATCTAGGCTAAATAGTTTTAGTCTTTAATAGTTTGTTGTTTTGGCAATTTTAGTCCCTGTCTTTTATTAAATCTATAATAGTTTCAGTTTTTACAACTTTAGTCCCTAGCTTTTATAAACTTTTAATTTTCTTACATTTCTTATATAAAATAGTTTTTCTAAATTACATTTTCAGTCCCTTGAGTTTTAAATTTTGAATTTTAGTCTATAAATTTTGTTTTCTTTATAAAACTCACTTAAAAAAAAAAAAAAAAAAAAATTATATTCTCGGTTTTCTTTTATAATTTAGTGCATTAGTTATATTTTTACTTTTGCATTTTAGTCAAAACACCTAATTAGTTTCTAATAGTTTTAATTCATAAAAAAATTATTAAAAAGTAAAAAAAAAATATATTTTTCTTTTTCCAAAAATTTTATTTTATCATTTTTAATTTAGGAAAATTATTTTTATATTTTTAGGTTTTAAATTTCACAAAATCATTTTTATTTACGTTTTATAATTCGTCGCATAACGTTTTTAATTTCAAATTTTCGTTTTTAAAATTCATATGCTTAGTTTAATTGTTGCATTAGATTAATTAATTGTTTACTTTTATTATTTTAATTGTTCGTAGCATAAAATCACAAATCAATCACTCTTTTTCATCTCATTCACTACACGTATTCGAAACGTTAACGACAACTCGATATTCGACCTTCGTTGGGAAACGACCCGGGGAAAACGCATACGTTGCCTTTTCCTTCGGAAATAAAAATACTAAAAACGACAAATCAAAAATGGCGCCGCTGCCGGGGAAGGCTTGAAAAGAGTTGGAGTTTCGCCATAAGAATTGTGTTTTGAAGATCCTTCCTCGGAAGTTAATTGTTTTTGAAAAATAAATAAAAAATACAAAAATATAATAATTAAAAAACACTTTTCCTAAAGTGTTTTCACCATTAATAAACATCCTCGGTCTTCCGTTGAAGGAGGGCGGTTGTAAACCATTCCAAAATAACAACAAAAGAGATCGGAAAATTAAACGTTTCTTGGATTATTTCTTTACTACAACCTAATTACGGGGTTTAAGGAGGTCTTGACATTAAATTGCAGACCGAAGAGAGATCCATTCTTCTCTCCCGCCACGCTGCGCGTAGTTTTGAAAGAAACAAGTACGGTTGATCAACGATCACCAAAAAAAAAAAAAAAAATAATAAATCTAATTTTTCATTAAATATAAAAATCCAAAAATATTTTATTTCTTTTTCTTTTATAAAAACCCAAAAATAATCTTCTTTAATCCTCTAAAATGTTTAATTCTTATCATCTTAATCCTCTATATTTTTAATTCTGATGGAATCGGTTATCCCGTGCGTTGGTTGTGGAGAACCGCTTTTTGGATTACTGTGTCGGCGGTGCACTTGCGAGAGGTGTGGTAGAAATTTGATCAATGGATTTTGTTCGTTTTGTGCTTCGGAAGCCGAAAATTCATATGCTTATGCTTTTAATCCGAACATTTCCGATTATCCTCAAAACAATTTCAATCACCCTCCTCAAAACTTCTATGAGCAAGAACCGTATTTCAATGATACGCCGAACCTTTCTTGTATAAATTGTGGGGGTCCTCATAATGATTATCAATGTCAACCGTGGGGTCAAAATTACTATGAACTTAATCCTTGCTATAATACTCACGGTTTTGACAATTACCAACCCCCACAAAATCCCGTCAATTATCCAAATCATGTTGGAATGCGCGAAATTGAAAAACTTGTGGTTCGATATCGAGAGCAAGTGGCTAGTCTTAATACTCCCGGGAAGTCCATGGAAGAATTACTTGCCGAGGAAAGAGCAGCTAAATTTCGAGAGAGCTTAATTTACTATGACGATGATTCCGATGATGACGAGGAGAGATTTGTTCCGGTAACCTTCCCTCAAATAGCACCCATCTTTCCTACCAAAGTACTCGAGGACTCTCTAAAAATGGGGGACGAGCTTCTCGACACTATTCCGGCAACGAAATCAGACAATGTTGAGAACCTTGTCCCAATCCCAAGTGAGTCCGAGGAAGTATCCGACGGTGAAAGTGATCTGAAATCTTGTGAAGATTCTCTTGACATTTCCAAAGTTACCTCCGGGATTTTCTCTAACCCTCTTTTTGAATTTAATGATGAGTATACTTCTCGCAAAGTTAATCCTCTTTTCGATGGAGGGTTAGAGAACGTTGAGGACAAGGACTCTACATTTGATGAGCCGATTTTACCAATACCTCGCCTCGACGATTCCCATGACTCAGCAAGGGAAATTCTTTTTCTTGAAAAATTGCTTAACAGTGATCCCCTTCCAGAAACTGAGTCATGTCACGTTAATCCATCACCCCCTCGCCCTTCTGCTAAACCACCTGATGATGGAATTCTTTCTGCTATTGAGTCAGATACGGAGACAATAATGGACGAGGTGCAAACTTCTAGCACACAAAGTACAGCACATGTCCCACCTCCGTATATCCTTCCAGAGCTCAAGCTCAAAGACGAACTTCATAAGACTCATATCATACCTCCTCCAGAGTATGATTTCTATGAATTTGAGGAAGATCCTGACCCGGGGGGAGATGTACTCTATCCTAAGAGTTTGCTTATCGATGATATCAGCCCGACCCTCCCTCCCGAGGTTTTTGCTAAAGAATCAATGAGCTTTGATGATGAAGAATGGATCCCCATTCTAATTATGATTTTTCTCCCTTTCTTCACCTACTCGGTGACTTCTCCTCTTCTTCACTCATTTGTGAGTGAAGACACCATCTTTGACCCCGGCATCTCCGTTCTTTCATGCCGGGTGTCCGTTACTTGCTCCCCCAAGGACAAATAAATTCGGGGTCGAGTCAAGCTCATGTGACTCGGTTACCAAAAACAAGCGCTTCGTGGGAGGCACCCCATGCTTATCCATCTATCTTCTTATCTTATTTCTAATAAAACGTGAGGAGGGATCCCCTCTTCCGTATCTTGTGTTTCGTGTTTTCTGTGATGTGTCCAGGAATGCCCGATGATGAAGACTCTCGTGCTCGTAGTTTCCTTCACGCTACTCGAGTTTCATCATTCGTTGCTCAATTGATATCCTAAATCTTATCGTTTTGCATCTATCTTTTGGCATAATTAATAAACGGCCTTAGATTTATGTAGAGAACCCTTACCTTTAAGACATTGAGGACAATGTCTCGCTTTAGTCTGGGGGGTAATCTTGCGATTTGATTTTTGCCTTGCATTTTTGCTATTGTCTCATGCAACCCCGTTTTTCCTCCAAAATTTGAAAAAATCCAAAAAAAAATGAGAAAATTTTAAAAATTTTTGCAAAAATATAATAAATTTTGACATTTTTGTTGATTTTCCGCTGGAGAGAGTAGGAATAAAATTCTGACTTGACCGGGCGTGTTGAGCCCTAGCTTGTTCCCTTAACCGTTTATAATCCATAAGCTTGTGCTAGTCTTTTACACAAGGAGCTAGAAAACGCGAATTCTTTTTAAATTTGCAAGTTCCCGTATTTGACTTTATATATGCATGGCTTGATTATTTGGCTAAGCATTCGCGGATCTTATTATTTAAGATTTTAAATTTGCGAAGAACGAGAAATGATAGAGTTGTTTATAAGCTAGATTGCTAAACGTGGAGTAGTTGGATCTCTTTAGAGCTCATCGAAGTTATTTGTGGCTTTTTTGTTCCCATAAGCTTGTTTCACTCAAAAATAGAAATTTAGGAATAATTAAAGCTATTTTAGTTTTGGCGATGATTAGTTTTTATTTCTTCCTTAGAGAATTCTTGCTTATAAGAGTTGGGTATACATCGAGGTACTGCCAGTGTTACGGTGTAATAGACTATTCCATCTTGCCGGCTCACAACCGATGTTGGGATTGTTATAAAAGCCGTAGGACTCGGGATTTGGCAAAATATATAATAATGAATAATAATAATAATCCAAAGCCATAAAAAGTTTTCTGCATCTTGCCGGTTCGCAGCCGATGTTGTAGACTTCTAATAAAGGCAGAGGAAAAATTCCAAGGTCATAATAGACTATCACATCTTGCCGGTTCGCAGCCGATGTTGTGATTGTTATAAAAGGCCAAGGATTAATAATATGTGCTTAATAATGTTAAAAATGCCAAATTTCGACTCCGAGGTATCCTAATAAAGGCTTCTGTCTCTGGACTCGTAGATGAGTTGTTTCGGTCGCAAATAAAAGGGATATTCTCAAAATCGTGTTAAATCAGAGACCTTGATGTGGACCTCATTTTTGTATGCAACGGTTTTCAAGGGAAGGTTTGGAAACTACTTAGCGTCTAAACTAGGTATCTTTATCGGACTAAAATTTATCGAAACGAGAATTTGAAGAAATTCATTTCTCACCAAAAATAAAATAAATAGAGGAAAATAGGAATTTGGGAACGAGAAGTCCACAATTAGCTTTTTGAGTAGTGTTGGCAATCTAACTTGTAGATGACAATGATTTCGTTTTTAAGCTTAGTTTGGGGACTCGTGAAAAATCGAGGATGACGAATTTTATCCGTATGGTCACTTCTTTATGAGTCGTGTTTCCTACTCGAAGACCCTAAAAATTATCGAAAGATAATGATTGTCAACAAAAGCCGTCACATGAATAATGAGAAAAATATAAAAATACAAAAATAGAATAAAAGGAAAAATGGGGAGTTCTTATAACATTGCATGAGGACATTGCAATAGCTTAGTCTGGGGGAATTTTGGTATGTGCTAAAACACATACCTTTTCTTGACCAAAACCGGACCCAAAATGACCAAAAACCCGACCAAAATGCCAAATATATTGTGTTTTTGTGTTTTTACATATGCAGGCTCGGATATCAAAGAAAAGGACAAAATCAAGCAAAGAACCGGGAAACCGAGCACGAGATATGGAAGTATTATTTTTAGCCGATGCCGGAAAGTTTATGTCATCAAGACCCTCAAGAATCGTCATTTGTCAAGAAAAGCCCTTGGATCCTACTTTAGAAAAATGACAGCAATGGTCCCTTAAATTTCAGAAAATACACATTGGTCCTTGAACTTTAACCAAAACCAAATCCAAACTAAACACAAAACCGGATTTAAATAACAAACCCACTTCTAAACTTACCCAATCCAATCCATCCTAGCCCATCACCCAACGCCTAAGCCCAATCCTCCACACCTAATTTTTTAACCCGATCCACCCCAAAGATATAAACCCGGTCAACAACCCATTCTTAAATCAAAATAAAACAAAAATAAAATCTCACACACCACTCTAACTCACACGCGCGCCCAGAAAAATTATCCCCAAATTTTCACACCATAAACCCTAGTTACTGACCCACCCAATTAACCTCGGACGAAATTATTACCTCATGATTGGGTAATATCTGGAAGGATCTGACAAGTTCAGGGACACGTGGGAGGCTTTGATTGGAGGCGCCACATCACTCAATCTAATCCAACGGCCAAGATAAAGCGTGGAGAGCAAGAAAAAGATCCAAGGGTGATAGATGGCTGTGGACTCACGCGGATCGCCAACGTGGACTCTCCAGAAGAATCGATCTAGCACTATAAATAGCGGGGATCACTCCCGATCGAAGGCTAGTTTTTTTTGAGTAGTTAATTTTTTAGATAAAAATGTTTTTATTTTAATTATTTTATTGTCGATTTTTTTTTTATTCTCGATTGTATCCGAATTTAATTTTTTGTAATCGTTAATTTTAATTAATGAAGAATTTCATTTCAGCTTTGTTTTGAATTACTTGTCTCATTATTTTGTTTTAGTTATTATAATTGTTTTATTTTTATCATCATTAAAAAAAAAAAAAAAAAAAAAAAAAAAAAAAAAAAAAAGTAACCTGTCGATTTGATTTTTTTTATATGAGTTATTATAATTGTTTTGAGTTTTTGAGGTTGTTTATTGAATCAGTTGTTAAAATAATTTGAGTTGCTAAAATAATTTGAGTTTTTATAATTTGAGTTTTTGAGGTTGTTTTTGAGGTTGTCGATTTGATTTTTATATATTCTCTGTATTGCTTTGAGTAAGCTGTTGAAATTGCTGTGGTATTAAGCTGATGGTGAAGAGAAGCAGGAGAATGGGTATATTGATTATTGGCTTATAAGCCTGGGTAGTTTTAAAGTTCTGAGTTCACTTCATGTGCTGCAGGACCAACTAGTGAGTAGTGTTATATTTTTCCTTGTGATTTGCTGATCTTGTTTAGTTTTGTTACTTTTAATTAATTTTAAGTAATATAGTTTTAGAGGTTAAAAGATTAGTATTAGTTTAGAGTAAATTGCATAGGTCTATAAGTTGATTGATTTTTAAGGGATATTGTTTGATTAAATGGCAGCGGAGCTTATCTGAATTTGTTTTTAGCATTATTGAGGTACTTTTAGTTGTCATAAGAAATTTGCAAAATTTGTTTTAGTTTAGAGTAACATTTTTACACCTTTGCTGCTCTTTTCATTTTTTTTCTGCTATAAAAAATGTTGCAGCAGACTTGTTTTTCACTGATGAATCTAGGCCAATTTTAACCCAGCATTTGAGTATTTGTGATAAGTCTTTTCGGATATTAATAATCTTTGCTTGCTCAGCTTTCCAAAACAGTTTTCGGTTTCAAAATTGGTTAAGTTTCGAGCGATTTACGAGAGTTTGAAAAGTGCTAGTTGAAAATACCATCTGTGTTAAAACTTTGTTCTTAAGTTTCTGAGTTTGTCATTTTTGGTCCTCGTAGTTTCTGTTTTGGTTTAAATCTAGGCTAAATAGTTTTAGTCTTTAATAGTTTGTTGTTTTGGCAATTTTAGTCCCTGTCTTTTATTAAATCTATAATAGTTTCAGTTTTTACAACTTTAGTCCCTAGCTTTTATAAACTTTTAATTTTCTTACATTTCTTATATAAAATAGTTTTTCTAAATTACATTTTCAGTCCCTTGAGTTTTAAATTTTGAATTTTAGTCTATAAATTTTGTTTTCTTTATAAAACTCACTTAAAAAAAAAAAAAAAAAAATTATATTCTCGGTTTTCTTTTATAATTTAGTGCATTAGTTATATTTTTACTTTTGCATTTTAGTCAAAACACCTAATTAGTTTCTAATAGTTTTAATTCATAAAAAAATTATTAAAAAGTAAAAAAAAAATATATTTTTCTTTTTCCAAAAATTTTATTTTATCATTTTTAATTTAGGAAAATTATTTTTATATTTTTAGGTTTTAAATTTCACAAAATCATTTTTATTTACGTTTTATAATTCGTCGCATAACGTTTTTAATTTCAAATTTTCGTTTTTAAAATTCATATGCTTAGTTTAATTGTTGCATTAGATTAATTAATTGTTTACTTTTATTATTTTAATTGTTCGTAGCATAAAATCACAAATCAATCACTCTTTTTCATCTCATTCACTACACGTATTCGAAACGTTAACGACAACTCGATATTCGACCTTCGTTGGGAAACGACCCGGGGAAAACGCATACGTTGCCTTTTCCTTCGGAAATAAAAATATACTAAAAACGACAAATCATCTGCTGTTTGTGGAGACGACAATATATATTCACACAAATATCTTCTTGACACTTTTTGATTCTCATAGTTATATTCGTTATGGTCATGAACATTAGCCTGGTTCTGCGAGAGCTGTTAAGAATTGCGCCCCCACAATTCCCTTAGAAGCGACCCCACTTCTCTCTCACATACAATTCCCTTAGAAGTGACCCCACTTCTCTCTCACATAAGTGATTCTCGATTAATCATTAAAAGCCATATGCTTAACCTCATATTGTCACTGTTATAGGAATGGACTAGGAAGTTCATTAACTCCCTTAAACGAATATGGAGTTTATTACTCCTCCACATTGACCTCAGTTTATACAAGTAGGTTGTCCTATTGAACTCAGATCTTGGGATCTCTAGTCAGCTGGGTTAGGTTTTCCTTTATATAAACTTTTCAAGGGCTTTAGTCCCATTCCTTTTCACGACTTGCTAACTAACTCTCACATTTAGCATTTCACAAGCGGATCCATAATGTTATTCTATGACTTCACATTGTCAATAGGGATAACTCATGCTAAGAGTAGTTGTCGTATCGACATAATATGTCTGTACAAATTCGAGTTTTGTTCAACTCTTTAAATATATCATACTCAAAGTAATTCTTGAGTATTCCAACTGGGCAAGAACTTCACCTTTGTTGGTGTCCTTTTGAACTCTAGCTAGGCCTGAATCCCCCACATGGAATATATCTCAAGAATTTTATAAAAAAGGTTATCCTTTTCAATGTATTAATCTTGTTTAAAAGATTATTCTCACAAAGATATGACTTCAAGACCATTAGTAATTTGTCACTTCATAAGTTTCATACTAGTGTATACATACCTTTTGAATGTTTTATGTTAATTATTTTCCATATCATAATTAACAAATTCCAAGTCTAGCATGCTATAGACCATGGAATCAAGCGTATGACAGAAGATGCATCATTCTGATTACTCATACATTCATCTACTAACATTCTTCTTTTAGACAAATCACCACCTTAAACCACACATGTTTTAGGATGATCCCACAAGGTATTTGTGTAAGTCCTACACTTACAACATGTCATTCCAATCCACTTATGATTATATATATAATCACTTTTAATCTCTTATCATTATATGATTATCACGACTTATTATGTGATTATAATCATATAAAATCAATGTGTAATCATTTTACACAATCAAAATATGTCCAACTTAGCGAATGGATAATAACTCACTTTGGATGACAATCACACATTCAAGTTAGTTACGTAAACCAACTTAATTTATTGTCATCTATATGTGTGTTCTTTTTTGACATTTCATAATGTCCTACACGGTTATGTTCAACACATAGTCATTTATTACATAATGACAAACCGTTCGATTGTTAGCAATATGAGTTGTAACAAGTCTTAACAATTGTTCAACTTTCTAGAATAACAAGTAGTTTGATTATTTGCAACAATATTCACAACAGAATATTTGCAACATCCAAATTTCCCAATACTCGGTACAAAACCGAGCGACTTGTTTATCATTGCTCATAAAGAGCCTTTTTTTTTCGGTCTTAAACCAAGTCATGTGAATGAATATTCATCACTCAAATATGATTACTAACACAAGTGTCAAGCCAATAAATTATTGTGATAGGGTCAACCACATTATCACCTATACCAAGGCATTGAGACATTCACAATGTTGGCATCAAAGGTTTCCCATAATTTCGTTGTCATTTTCTTGATACTAAATACACTACAACGTGTATTAATCAAGTCAATGAAGTAATAATTCACCATTAACAACATTGTCTTTAGAAACATCCACTTCTCATTGATGGTCAAACACTACAACGCATTTTATTTCCTTCTAAAAAAAATGTATCGACTGACCAAAATAATAATTGAGATAAAACAACATTTTTTTAGTCAAGTTTAGTGTCTTAGCTACGCACTTGAAGAAAATTAAGCTCAAACTCATTCATTTACTATGCAACATATGCATTTTTTTTCCATGACTGCACAACTATGACAACAAGTATAATAGGAGTCCAAATAACACCAAATATTCGCATCTCCCGACCCAATATCCAGTTATGAAACCACTACTAGTTACACAAACCAGTACCACGGCAAAATTTCAGCCAACATGCTTTGAACTCTCTATTTTTTTTTTCAATCATAATATAATGATTCAGAAACTTTTAAAACCATCACGAAGTTATATATCTTTAAATAAGATGCCATAAGACTACAACTCAGTTTTCTTATAAGGGTAAAAGCTATAGAATACCATCCTACTTTCAAAAAAGTACCATCTTGAACCATTTACTTTTTTATTGCTGACTTTACCAACGAACTTTCAAATTTTAATTCGACTTGAACCATTTCTTTAGACCGTAATAATTCATGTGGCAACGTTAGTCCTATTAGTCAACGAACGTTTGCAAAGTTAGTCCTTTTATACTAACGATGTCAACGAACGTTTGCAAAGTTAGTCCTTTTATACTAACGATTGTTTTTAATTAACTAAAAATTTGGAAAAAAATTTAAAAAAATTCGAAAATTTTTTAAAAATTCAAAAAATTTATAAAAATTCGAAAAAACTTATAAAATTTCGAAAATTTTTTAAAAATTCAAAAAAAATTTAAAAATTCGAAAAATTTAATAAAATTTTTGAAAAATTTTATAAAAATTTCGAAAAATTTTATAAAATTTTCGAATTTTTATAATTTTATAAAATTTTATAAAAATTTGGAATTATTTTATAAAATTTTATAAAAATTTTAAAAAATTTCGAAAATTTTTATAAAATTTTATAAAAATTTCGAAAAATTTTATAAAATTTTATAAAAATTGCGAAAAATTTTATAAAATTTTATAAAAATTTCAAAAAATTTTATAAAAATTTAATAAAATTTTCAAATTTTTAAAATTTTATAAAATTTTATAAAAAATTTCGAAATTTTATAAAATTTTTATAAAATTTTATAAAATTTTTCGAAATTTTTAATAAAATTATAAAAATTCGAAAATTTAATAAAATTTTATAAATTTTTTCCAAATTTTTTCAAAATTTTTCGAAATTTTTATAAAATTTTCAATTTTTCGAAATTTTTATAAAATTTTTCGAAAATTTTATAAAATTTTTTGAATTTTTAAATTTTTTTGGAATTTTTAAAAATTTTTCGAAATTTTATAAGTTTTTTGAATTTTTATAAATTTTTCGAATTTTTAAATTTTTTTTGAATTTTTATAAATTTTTCGAATTTTTTTAAATTTTTTTTCTAATTTTTATAAATTTTTTGAATTTTTTTAAATTTTTTTCGAAATTTTATAAGTTTTTCGAACTTATATAGATTTTTTGAATTTTTAAAAATTTTTCGAATTTTTTTAAATTTTTTTCGAAATTTTATAATTTTTATAAATTTTTTGAATTTTTAAAAAATTTTTGAATTTTTTTAAATTTTTTTCCAAATTTTTAGTTAATTAAAAACAATCGTTAGTATAAAAGGACTAACTTTGCAAACGTTCGTTGGCATCGTTAGTATAAAAGGACTAACTTTGCAAACGTTTGTTGACTAATAGGACTAACGTTGCCACATGAATTCTAACGGTCTAAAGAAATGGTTCTAGTCGAATTAAAATTTGAAAGTTCGTTGGTAAAGTCAGCAATAAAAAAATAAATGGTTCAAGATGGTACTTTTTTGAAAGTAGGATGGTATTCTATAGCTTTTACCCAGTTTTCTTATAATACCATAAGGATAGGTTCAAAAAGAAGGTTCGTAGTTTTGTAGTTAGTTGTGACAAATTCACACGAAAGAATTTGATTTCATTTATGTAACCAAATGACGTTGAGATCAATATAGATCTCATATTTGTCATATATCCAAATAACCAATTTTAGCTATCCATTTTTCATCTAAATTAATAAAACCCATTTTTCACATTTTTTTTAAAAACAACATATCTTGCAAACGGTAAATCTTTAAGCTACAAAAAATACACCATCGCGACGAGAATTAAATTATCTATTTATAGATATGCATTTCTCTATATTTTTGACCATTTTTTTTTTCAAAATTTTCGCTCAGAAAAATCACATATGATTTGTAAAAATCACATGTAATTTGTAAAAATCACATGTGATTCGTAAAAATCAAATCACATGTGATTTTTACAAATCACGTGTGATTTTCTTGGCGGAAATTTAAAAAAAAAAGTTCGTCGAAAGTATATAGAATTGCATATCTATAGAAAGATAATTTAATTTTCGTCGCGATGGTATAATTTTTTTCGCGTAACGATTAATGGTTTGCGAGATATTTAATTTAAAAAAAAAGGGTGAAAGTTTATATTTTTTGTTTTGATCAAAAAAATGAGTGGCCAGGATTGATTCATTGGATCTATGACAAATATGAGATCTATATTGAACTTTTGGCAACAAATGAAATAAAACCTAATTTTCCCTTTATAGTTTCTCATATGATCATTTTAAACATTAAAAGAGAAGATAAATAATAACAAAATTGAAGAATCCATAACTTCTGTGAACTTTTACTTAATACACCAAAGTCAAACCGACTTCAAGCAATCAATCACATTTAATATATTAGATGACAATCATCAACATATATTAATACAAATAAATTTCAATAATGTGAAATATGCATACGGAGTAATAAAGTTTCATAAACAATAAACAAACCTCATTATTTCTCCTCGTAAGCAGTGGTAAATGGGGTATGATAGTAGCTAGAGATTAGATATGAAACTCATATTCTATATTTCTTTTCTTTCGCATAAATTCATATCAACTTAGTAAATCAATCATTTGTTGCCATGTATAATTTCTTTTACGATACCACTTGTTAGCATTTAATTTATATGTAAAGTGATGGTCATTTGTATTTCACTTACCTTTTAGTGTGTGTCGAACATATGTAAAAAAGAATAGTGAGTAAAGGCTTTGTGTTGGACCTTAGAATGTAATAGATAAACAAATGTAATGTCCAAAAGCTCAAGTCCAAAACAAAGCCCACCAAGCCCAACCACAAGGCATTAGGGCGTCACACTTTTGCTATAAATAGCACACTCTCGCCTCAAATCATGTGTGCCTCATAGTATTGTAAAGGTGAGAGTGTGTGTGTATTCTCTAAGTGTGTTTGTTTTCTTTCTTTCTTTGCAAGCTAATAAACATCGAGTATTATTTACATCATACGATCCACAACACTTCTTATCATCTTTATTCTCTAGTTGAGTGTCACGTATCTAGTATAGTAGTTAGTTTGTGTGATAAAGTAGTCGATTCTAGTCTTTACAAGTGGTATCAATACGCCATACAACAAGGTAGGAGTTAGTTGTGTTACGGTTTTGGATCAAAGTGTGCATAAAGTTGCGTCTTTTACTCTTAAAAACGTGTACTTTTGTGTGTCTCTTTGAGTTTTACGCAAGATTTAGAGATAAAGGTTCAAGCTTTTTACTTTTTACGTGAGTTTTAAAGATAAAGGTTGTAGATTTTTAAGTTTTTACGTGGTTATAGTGAGTTTTTGTGTTAAAAGTTTCAAGCTTTGTGTCGAAAAACTGGTTCTACATCATATTAGCGACAAAAGGTGTGCTTTATAAGTTATTCGAGACTTTTGAGGTTTGGTTGATCGAGAAATCAATTTCTTGTATAAGAAGTTTGATAAAAGGTAAGCTTCATCGACTTGAAAAAAATAGGATTTCTTGTATAAGAATTCCTATAGAAAAGGGTTATAGAAATTGTAAATTTCTATAGGAATTGTGAAAGTTATTGCAAACCTGCCCATAGCATTTTATCGCAAATCTGCCCATAGCATTCTATCGCAAACCTTTATCGCAAATCTAGTAGAAGTACCTTATCGCAAACTTGGTAGAAGCAAGCTATCGCAAAAGTGGTACTTGGGGTTTATCGAAAAGCTCATACTTGTGGTCTATCGCAAAGTTCTCCTTGTGTTTTATCGCAAAGCTGCTAAGGGATTCTATCGCAAACGTGCAAGTCAATCTTATCGCAAAGTTAGTCAAGCTATCGCAATTGTGTATTCAAGTGACTTATCACAAACCTCACAAGGCACTCTTTCGCAATTGTAATTTTGGACTTTCTATCGCAATTGTGATTCATTGTAGCAACTTAATTAACTTTTATAAATTTGATTCTTACTTAATTTCTACAACATCGAACGTGGACTCGGTATTCTCTCGCTTATATAAGTGTGACGAATACTTCGACAAGGGAATATCTACTAATTTGTATAAATTAGTTAGATCTTTTATATAAATTGCAAATTTATATAAATTACATATTTCTATATAAATTGAAATTTTGCCAAAATTTGTATAAATTTTGTCTAAATTAATATTTCTATAGAAATTTTCATTTTATCTAAATTGTAATTTACATAACTTTATCGAATTTACTTTTGATCTTGTCTAAATTATAGTCTAGTCAAATTTAGTATCTTTATTTAATTTGCTACGTTTATCTAAATTGTCATAGTTTATCTAAATTGCAAGTGACTTCAAACGATCTTCAGCAAAGGACCAAGACTTCTCAACAACAACTAAGTTTAACCTTAAAACAACCACAACTCCTATTTCATTGCAACGATCCTGAATCAACTTTAGTAACTTTATCATATAACATCATCAATGGCAACTCAACAAGACATCCATGCAGCCGGTGCAGAAAACCGTCATCTAATGCTTGAAAAAGGTGGTTATCTTCCATGGACGAGTCGTATGATTCGATATATCAAAACCAAACCTAATGGTCAAGGAAGACTCCTGCTCAACTCCATCCAGAAAGGACCATTCAAGCCTCGTCAGATTCAAGTAGCTGGTGATCCAAATGCAACACCTCCCATTCCACCGTCCTTTCGTGATAAAAAAGAAGAGGAATACACAGCAGAGGATTGGAAACAAATTGAAGCTGATGAATTAGCAATGCACTTGATTCAACTTGGTTTACCACGAGAGATCTTTGCTGCTGTTGACAGTTGTGAAACTGCTTATGATATGTGGGAACGAGTTCGAAGGCTTTGTCATGGCACAGAAATTGGACAACAAGATATTGAAAACAAGCTTCTAACTGAATGGGAGAAGTTCACATCCACTTCAGCTGAACCAATTGAATCTTACTACACCAGGTTTTGCACCTTAATGAATGAGCTCATCAGAAACATGTTGACACCAAAACCAATTGTTCAAAACATCAAGTTCATCAACAACTTGCCAGAAGAATGGGGGAGGTATGTCACAATTGTTAACCAAACAAAGAACCTTCATGAGGTGAACTATGATCAGCTATATGATTTCCTTAAGCAAAACCAGAAAGAGGCAGATGAGGTAAGGAAAGAGAAGTTAGCTAAGCAACATGATCCTCTTGCACTCATTGCTCAGACACCAACACCTACAACAGTGAATACACAACCATCATCATCAACTTCCACTCATAACTTCATGCAACAACAATATGTTCCACAACAACCATTCTACCCACAACAACAAGAAGTCATTCCACAACAACAGTATCCACCATTCCAAGAACCAGAAGTCAATGACCAGGATGAAGCTATTGCTGCTATGACACATGCATTTGATCTAATGTCAAAAGCATTCCAAGGACGCTATTCCACACCTACCAACAACAACCAAAGGATTTCTTCGAATACTCGCAACAGGCAGATTACACAGCCGAGTTTCAACATGGGTCATCAAGGACAAATTGTTGGAGTTTATGGGAATCAGCAAGGATATGCTACAAGGTTTCAGATGGGAAATCAAGGGCAGTATGCAGGAAATCAGATGGGTCAGTATGCAGGGAATCAGATGGGTCCAGTTGTTGGAAATCAAAGGGGTCAGAATGTTGGGAATCAGTTTGGGAATGTTGCTGCTCCAGTTGCTGGGAATATTGGAAATGTGAATCAGGGTAATCAGATGGGTAATTTGCTAAAGTGTTTCAACTGTCAGGGAGTCGGTCATATGGCAAGGAATTGTCCCACCAGGCCGAAAAAGAAAGATCTTGACTATCTGCAGAAAGCAGTGCTGTTGGCTCAAAAGGAAAAGCCAGGTTTACAGTTGAATGCAGAAGAACATGGCTTCATGGCTCTTATGGATGATGTGGAAGACCTTGAAGACATTGATGCCAACTGCATTTTCATGGTAAACCTTCAGGAGGCTAAGTATGACACGAATTCTGAAGCACCTCCTGCTTATGATGTCAATGGAGTATCTGAGGTACCAACATATGCTACATGTCGCAATAATGAAATATTTGATATGTCACCTCAGAATGAATAACATCCTGCGACTCCGGCACCCACTTACGATACATACATGGACAAGCCAAGTTGTAGCAATATTAATTTGGCAACTCCAGATATGGATCCTAATGGATGCTTCGAGTCACAGCATACTGAGAATGATGAGGAAACACGTGCGTTATTTGAATCATTATTGAATAACTGTAGTATTGAATTTGAAAAGGTCAAAAAGATCAATCGCGATGTTAAGGCCGCGAATGAAAAATTGACCGCTGAGCTTGAGAGATATAAGGTGAATGAACAAGCTTTTGAATTTAATAACAAACGACAGTCAGAATTAGAAATTGGTTATAGAGATTCTGTTTTAAGAGAAAAACATTTGAAAATCAAATATGACACACTCGATGTTAATTTGAACATGAAAATTAAATCCTTAAAAACAGAAATTTCAGAATTAACCAACCAACTTTCTAAACAAAAAGCAACTTGTTCTGATCTTGAAAAAGAAAAGAAAGAGTTGAATGCAAGGTTTTCAAAACGTGAAAATGATCTTCTTGATGAAATCATTGAGAAACAAGAAACCATTAAAAAGTTGGAAGAGTTGCTTGTAAAAACGGGTCATTCTGCTCAAACTCAAAATATGCTAATCAAAGATCCAAACCCGATTTTACATACAATGAAGAAAATGGCTATCGGTTGTGAAAACCCTTATCATCTCAAGAAAGCTCAGAAAGAACAGAATGTGTTATATAATGGTAGTGTGCTAAATGATAAACATGATCCTCCCGAGGTTCGGGATTCTTATGAAACAATTGAGCTTGCCGAAGAGAGTCGAAACAAAATGAGACAAATGAACCCAGAAATTAAACCAATTGATTATAACAAGCTTAACACAATTTCTGGAGTACATCTTGTTCAAAAAGAGTCACCAATGTTTTTCAAAAAACGAGTTGTTGTTTCAAAATGAAAAGTTGTTTCAAAACATCTTTCTAACATTGAACAAATGTCCTCTAGTTGCCCTTTTAACACAAGTGACGCTAGACGATATTTGGATGATCTTAAAAAGAGAGTTGAAACGCTTCAAATGATTGTGGCATCCAAAACAAATATTAAATTCAACGACTGGTATTCAAGTTTTCATACAGAACAGAAAAAGATGTTTGAAACAGAAATTACTCCTACATTAACTGCAATTCATTCAAGAGTAATCCATGTTGAAAATGCAATTTTAAAAGAAACAACCGACTTTGTCAAGGATCACAAATCCCTGGTGAAGAAAGCTAATGAAAACATTGAACACATCAAAGTTTTGGAAAAACACAATGACACTCTCTTCGAAGTAGCTCTGTCAACTGATATTATGTCTATAATTTACCAAACATATTCTGTGGAAGACGATGAAAGACTTCGAGCTAAGACTTCTAAAATTGTTGAAAAATATGAAAATGCGCTTGCTAAGATTGAAAAAGAAAATGTCACATATTTTAAACAACTTGATCGGAAAAAGGAAGAATGCAAGTATGACAAATTATCGTATGAGCGTGCTTACAAAAACATGAAAGAACAAAATGATCTTTTGAAGTCTCAGATTGATAGTCAAAATAGGAAGAGTGAGGAAACTAAGATTGCAAAACCAAAAATGTTAATTTCAACACCCTTGCCTGAGGAAAGTGATAAAGGAAAAGAGAAAGCTGTTGTCAAAACATCAAATGTGATAGCACCTAGCCTTTATAGGATTAGTCCCACTACTGCGTCTACCTCTACATCTCAAACATATAGGGCGATAGACAAAAGTGTGAAAGATAATCCAAAAGAGACTAGTAATGCTGAAACAAATTCAAAAGACAACAAGATAAATCTTAATGTGTGTGCCTTACCTTCTACAGGAGTAGAAAGTACCTCTAGGAGCAGCAGACTAAAGCCTAGGAGCAATACAAGGAACAATAGAGTCTTGCCTGTCTCTGAGAGTGAAAGCAAGAATAAAACGGAAGATGTAGAAGAACACCCTAGGAATTTGTCGCTTTCGAATAAGAAACATATGTCATCTGGATGTAATGTTAAGAGTACTGTTTCGAGTGCATGTAATGACTCTGTTTGTTTAATGTACAAGAAATCGTTATCTGAAAATGTTTGTGATGATATTGTTTCTAATAATGTGCATGTGAATGATATGCCTGAACAGAAAGATGTTCATTCAGGAACTAGTGTTAAGACTAGATATATTCAAAGACTAATTGCAAAATCTAGGAAAACCACTAGTAGAATATTGCCTAGGAACTATCTTAAGTTGTGCATGTGGATACCAACGGGTAGAGAATTCACTTTAGTAAATGGTAAATTAAAGGCTCCAAAAGAATCAGTAAAAACCGTCTATGAATGTGATTCGTCTGTTACCCCTAACCCTATGGAACCAAATGATAAACGGTTTCCAAATGCACAATCTTTTGTTATTGGCAGGTTATTGAAATTTGTCTTTGGATCGTCGACTCGGGTTGCTCCAAGCACATGACCGGGAATCTGAAGCTGCTGATCAACTTTGTATGGAAGTTCATGGGAACTGTTCGGTTTGGAAATGATCATGTAGCAGCTATTCTAGGTTATGGAGATCTTCAGTTCAGGAATTTCTTAATCACTCGGGTTTACTATGTCGAAGGGTTGGGACACAATCTCTTTTCAGTCGGACAGTTTTGCGATGCAGATTTAGAGGTTGCATTTAGGAGAAACACTTGCTTCGTTAGGAATTTGATTGGAGATGATCTCTTAACCGGAAATCGTGGCACCAATCTTTATGCTATCGACATCAATCAAATGGCCTCTTCATCACCAATTTGTCTCATGACAAGAGCTTGCGAAACAAAGTCCTGGTTGTGGCACAAACGATTATCCCATCTCAACTTCGACACCTTAACAAAACTTGCCAAAGGCAACATCGTCAACGGTCTCCCTAAGTTCAAATACACCAAAGATCACTTATGTCCATCCTGTGAGCAAGGCAAAAGAAAAAGGGCAACTTATAAACCCAAAACCGTACCCAGTTCGGTTGACAAGTTACATCTGTTGCATATGGACTTATGTGGCCCAATGAGAGTTGAAAGTATCAATGGGAAGAAGTATATTCTTGTTATTGTCGATGACTATTCAAGATATACATGGGTAAAGTTTTTGAGATCAAAAGACGAAGCACCAGGCATCATCATCACCTTTCTGAAGCGAATTCAAGTCCTACTTCAAGCTCCAGTTAGGATCGTAAGAACAGACAATGGCACATAATTCACAAATCAGGAGTTAAGAACATATTTTGAAAATACTGGAATCACTCACCAGACATAAGTTGTTAGAACTCCACAGCAGAATGGGGTAGTTGAAAGAAAAAATTGAACTCTTGTGGAAGCTGCTCGCACTATGCTGATTTATTCTAGTGCACCACTTTTCTTATGGGCTGATGCTGTTGCCACTGCATGTTTTACTCAGAACCGATCCCTAATCCATCCAAGATTCAACAAAACACCATACGAATTAGTGAACAACAGAAAACCCGACATCTCTTACCTTCATGTATTTCGCACTTTGTGCTATCCTACGAACGACAGAGAAGATCTGGGGAAGCTGAAAGCTAAGGGTGACATTGGAATCTTCATTGGTTATTCGGATAACTCGAGGGCATTCAGGGTGTATAATAGAAGAACTAAGAGGATAATGGAGACGATGAATGTGAAATTTGACGAGATTTCACAGATGGCTTCTGAGAGACTCGCTCTAGAACCCGCGCTTAACCCGATGGCTTCTAATCATACCGGATTAGGACCCGCACCAAACAGTCAGACTTCTGGACATATCAGTTCAGGACTCGTACCCCAAGGAGCTCAGTCAACTAACACCGAAAAACCAACAAATCAAGAACTGGAAAACTTCTTCGAGTTTATGTATGATGAGTACTATGGTGGAGCTTCGACAAATGCATCATAACAACGTTCTGCTGCACCCGCTCAACAACATCAACCACCACCACCCCCACCGCAAGATGCATCTACAACATTCGAAGCTGACGCACCAACTCCCTCAACATCATCAACATCTACTCCAGCAAATCCAGTAATTGAGATTGTGTTACCAAGAGTTGATGAGCAAAACCAAACCACACCAATTCAAGAAGAACAACCACAAAACGATGCTGTGTTAGAAGAAGAACCATTTGAAAACCCATTTGTAACGGAATCTGCTGAATCTTCTTCTAGGTTACAAGAACCATCCAACACGCATTCATCAAATCCAAGGTACCCTTCAACGTTACAGTGGACTAAAGACCATCCAAAAGATCACGTAATTGGTGAACCTTCAAGGCCAGTTCAGATGAGAAGACAACTTGCCACCGATTCCGATAGTGCATCTATGTCTGCTCAGTCAGTCTTAAAGAACCAAAGAACATTTGGGAGGCAATGGCAGACAATGCTTGGATTGAAGCAATGCTGGAAGAACTTCTCCAATATCAATTACATGACACTTGGGATTTAGTGCCAAGACCAATCGACAAACTTGTCATTGATCTTAAGTGGTTATGGAAAAACAAAAAGGATGAAGAGATGACTGTAATTCGCAACAAAGCTTGTCTAGTGGCCAAGGGATTTAGACAGGAAGAGGGGATAGATTTTGAAGAGTCATTCACGCCCGTAGCAAGACTTGAGGCAGTCAGGATTTTCTTAGCATACGTAGCTCACAAAAACATCACGGTCTATCAGATGGATATCAAGACAGCCTTCTTGAATGGAACTCTGAAAGAAGAAGTGTACGTGAGTCAACCAGATGGATTCGTTGACAAAGATCATCCCGACTACGTCTACAAGCTAAAGAAAGCTATCTATGGTTTGAAACAAGCCCCAAGGGCGTGGTATGACGAGTTATCATCTTTCCTCCTTCAAAATCATTTCACCAAAGGAACAATTGACCCGACCTTGTTTACTAAAAAATTTAAAGATGACATTTTGATTGTTCAGATTTATGTGGACGACATTATATTTGGGTCCACGAATCCGAAACATTCAAAACATTTTGAAAATCTCATGAAAAGAAAATTTGAAATGTCCATGATGGGGGAATTAAAATTATTTCTGGGATTACAAATTCATCAATCCCCACGTGGTATTTTTATAAATCAAGCTAAATATACAATTGAAATTTTGAAAAAACATGGAATGGAAAATTGTGACTCTGTTGGTACACCAATGGTCGCTTCACCCAAAATAGGCGCTGATTTATATGGGAAACCCATGGATCCGAAGAAATATCGGAGCATGATTGGTTCTCTCATGTATCTAACAGCTAGTCGACCCAATATTCATTTTGCTGTATGTTTATTAGCACGGTTTCAGGCAAGGCCTACCGAACTGCACCTTCAAGAGGTTAAACGGATCTTTCGGTACCTACGAAGAACCATTAACATGGGACTTTGGTATCCGGAGGATTCGGAATTTAATCTAATAGCCTTTTCAGATGCGGACCATGCCGGTTGCCAAGTTACAGCAAAGAGTACATCAGGTGGAGCACAATTTTTGGGAGAAAAGCTAGTAGGCTGGTCATCAAGGAAACAAGATTGTACCGCGTTATCAACCGCAGAAGCCGAGTATGTGTCTCTATCTGCGTGTTGTGCCCAAGTTCTATGGATGAGGACACAACTCACAGATTATGGCTTCTCTTTCGACCACATACCTTTGTATTGTGACTCGAAAAGTGCCATAGCCATCTCGTGCAATCGAGTTCAACACTCCAAGACCAAGCATATTAGAGTCCGCTATCACTTCATAAAGGAACACGTAGAAGAGGGTACTGTTGAATTATTCTTTGTGAAGATTGAATACCAACTCGCCGATCTATTTACTAAAGCCCTTCCAAAAGAGAGGTTTGATAACTTAGTTCGACGAATTGACATGCGAAGCCTAACTCCCGAAGAGTTAGAAGGTCTTATCGAAACTTCTTGAATTTTATCTCAAAAAGCTTCGCTGTAAATAATTTTGAAAAAAGCAAAATACAAAATTTGAAAAACCAAGAAAAACAAAATACAAAAATAGAAAATTTCAAAAATACAAAAACAATATAAAATCATAAAAACCAAAAATATTCTTCTACGACATGTCTCTCGTATAATCGATATTCTGTACGTATCTAGAAATGTCATTCAACAATGATACGGACATGTATAGATGCTTGAGCGAGAGTTCATTTAAATTTTTCTAAAACATGTCGTTTCTCAAAATTTCTCAATAATGGCTTTCGTATACTTCAGTACGAAACCCGCACTTAAATGACGGCTTTTGTATATTTCAGTACGAAACCCGCGCTACAATGATGACTTCTGATTATTTCAAATCAGGACTCGCATTATTCAAAAAGAAAACTCCCTCTTTACCCTTATTAAATGATTTTAAACTCAAATGTTTAAACAATATGTTTTATTTAAGGGGGAGTATAAAAATAAAAACAAAATGTTCCACATCATGCTAAAATGATCCGTCTATCTCTCCAAAAAGCTCTCATTTTAATCAGCTGATATAAAAAATATCACTGCATGCTATTTTTGAGGGGGAGAAGACGTGATTAAAATGTGATCAAAAGTTTAAAGATCGTGGATTGAATCTCAAAAGAGCTCTACAAAAAGACTCAAGATTTATCCCTCGAATTGACGGAAAACTAAATGTCAGTTATCGAAAAGACTTGTCCGGGATGGGTAATAATTTCAAGCTGGTCATCCAGTGATGTAAACGTGTCTCGCAAAGGACTTGTCTGAGTAGAATGTACCAATTCAAGAGATGATCTTTGAATATGATCGGGACGGGTAATAATTTCAAGCTAGTTCAACTAGTGATGTAAACGTGTCTTGCGGTGGTCATGTTCATTGAAAGTCAACCATTTCAAATGTGCGAACTCTACCCAACATGTGCAAATTTATCTTAAAAATGCAAGAGCACATGTGAAGGGGGAGTATTTCATAAAATGCAAAACTCTCGAAGTGTTAACCAAAAATGTGTTTATTCATAAACACTTTGAGAGATTTTCACAAAAAGGTTTTATGGAAAGTGATCAACAAATCTAGGATAATCATGGAGTAATAAGGTGATTATGGCTAGGTTATGTCCAATGATCCGCCAGAGCCGGAGGGATCTACCCAAGGACAATTCCAATAGATTAGAATTAGAAGTCCTTAGGAAAGATTGAAAAAAGGAGTAAATGAGAAAGGGAAAGAAGGGGTTGAAGAATTAAAAAGAAAAGTTTAATGAAAGGGTGAAAAGAAATAGCCCTCCATGAAAACTTAGGGCAGAAACCGGGTCAATACATCTGCTATCGGTATTCACTAAGGTGATACTGATATTGAAGACAAGACGTCATGGACCCAGTGACGCGCTGCACCACCCCTCCTAGCCACTCAGATATCTCTTAAAAGATATTTGTTTCATTTCTCACGGAGAACACTGCATAATCTATCGGCCTCTCACTCCGAGATGTGTTGATATTGAAAAGGTGGCACTCTGCTCCATGCCTCCGACTACTAAAAACCAAAGTGCACATTATCGAGTCTAGAGCCATGAGATTCATTAAAATATCTCTTAGGAACACTTCCATAAGAATACCCTTGTGTTCACCATAAAGGACACAAGGTGTACAAGAGTCTTAATGAGATCCAAGGATCTTGCCATTTATATCATGATGATTACTATGCTTCAAACGGTCTACAGTCGTAGGGTGATCTCCAGCGACTCACTGAATCGTGGGTGAACTTCGGTGTGTCTGTGTAAGCCCTTTCGGGGCCTTGGTTAAGATTAGAGAAAGTTTTCACACTATGCTGTGAACGATCTCGAAATCTAAACCTGTAAGCGCTGGATGATTTATTGCTAACTGTTTTATGCAGGTACTGACAAAAGTCCATCAACCATCATCAGATATATCAATCATCTTCACCTCCGCATACTCATACTTATGAAGATCATCCTCAACAAAACTCAAGTGTAAAAGTTCAAGACAAAAGGATCAAGTTAAAGACAAAGTGTAACGACAAAGTCAAAAAGCTAATCAAGATGTCTAGAACAAGTTCATATATCAAATGAGGAAAGAATAAGGGGATTGTTAGCATAAGTATAAAGTTCAAGATGTATGAGTATGTTGGAGGACACGACGCATAACCACACGAAGATGTTGATTGATGCGCGCGTGTGTCGTTGCGGTTTAGCAGTATTAATGCCTACTCAAGTTTTAAATTTATATTTAGCCAACTTATCAATAACATACACACTTAACGAGCAGTGTACCCGGTCAGTATGATTATAATGGTAAGTAGAGTGTCGATCACTAAGAGTGGAACGTATTATCTAGTTATTCTAATCAGTATTTTAATATCCTAAGTTAGCTATACAACCTAATCTAACGCAAGGGGGGTTCAGCCTGAGAGACTGGCACGGTTTGGTTATGATTAAATAGTAAACTAAACTAATGAGCACGAATCAGCGATTAGCACACACGTACACAGATAGATACTTGAGACAATAAGAAGACCTGTCCTGATAATTAAGTAGCTTGTCACTTGTTTTATTGCTAGTTTTATATGAAGTGTATATAATTAACCCTTTCTCGTTGGCTCTAATCTTATTGGCGAGTAAACCCTTAATGATCACTTATATCTATCCCACTATCCTAGAAACGATAGAATAAATAGGCGAGGAAGGGGCATGGCGACCCAAGCAATGCTCAGCTAGACACAGAGGTTATCAATGCACTAATAAAAGTCACCAAAGACATCAACATATAAACTTTAATTAATGGGAAAGCAATTTTAAGGGGTGCGCATGATTTTCCGTAGTCACATGACATCAGCCCATCAATCCTGATGAATTAAAGTGTACTAATACAATAAAACAAAACTACTTAATGAATTGAATACATGCAGGACCTTCTTACAGCTCTTGTATCTTCGTTCAGGGTGTGCCTTGTGCTGCTAGTACATCTGAATTTGTCTCTGGTTTGGTACTCGTACGTATGGTATCTTGCACACAAAATTCGTCTAACTTTGGGGTATTTATAGTTTCTGTCTGAGGGTTAGATGCGGCGCATAGGATAAGTAGATGCGGCGCATTGACTTAACTTCGCGTAGGGTCCAAGATTAATATATTCAGGAATATTCGTACACCGCCTTAAGATGCGGCGTAACTCCATTTCTCTATGCGGCGTATGTCCTTTGCTGTCTTGGATTGTAACTTGTGAAATCTTGATAGTGATACGCCGTATGTAAGAAGTATGTTGCGGCGTATCTGGAGCAGAATGATCTTGATCTTGTACATTTAAGTAGACTCTTAACATCTTGCTTGTTTTGCTTCATAATTAGTCCAAAATCGCCAAGTTTCACATAATACTTGTTTTTACCTGAGAATTACAAAAGTAAACATTAACGTATCAATTCTCATATATAATATAATAAAACAAGTCAAATAAATAGGATAAATGATGATAATAAAATGTACTTATTTGAGTTCATCACCACACGAAGATGTTGATCAAGGCAAGAACGATCAAAAGACGATTACTTTGAAGATCATATAGCATGAAGGAACGATGAATGAAGTCTATTCTACATCGACACACAAAGTTCAAGACGTTGAAGACAAAAGACCTATCACCAGGAGCATCATTGAAATGACCATCCCTTAGGGGGAGATTGTTAGCATTTAATTTATATGTAATGTGATGGTTATTTGTATTTCACTTACCTTTTAGTGTGTGTCAAACATATGTAAAAAAGAATAGTGAGTAAAGGCTTTGTGTTGGACCTTATAATGTAATAGATAAACAAATGTAATGTCCAAAAGCTCAAGTCCAACACAAAGCCCACCAAGCCCAACCACAAGGCATTAGGGCGTCACCCTTTTGCTATAAATAGCACACTCTTACCTCAAATCATGTGTGCCTCATAGTAGTGTAAAGGTGAGAGTGTGTGTGTATTCTCTAAGTGTGTTTGTTTTCTTTCTTTCTTTGCAAGCTAATAAACATCGAGTATTATTTACATCATACGATCTACAACACTTCTTATCATCTTTATTCTCTAGTTAAGTGTCACGTATCTAGTATAGTAGTTAGTTTGTGTGATAAAGTAGTCGATTCTAGTCTTTACACCACTATATTAAAATCAATTGCAACAAAAACCATGCTAACATAACAAGTTACGCCGCCTAGTTGAGATTCCCACAAAATATTTCTTATTATTGCCAACATAAAGCAATGTCACAAATAAAAAACCCAGGAAAAACAATATGTCACAATAAACTCTTGTGTCCAACAAATTTGATTTATCTATATATATAGCCATATACGATTGCAACTTTTAAGAATTCGTATATCAGTTATATGCGAAACCTTTTAGAGAACTTATATATCAATTAACCGCATGTAATATATTAATCACTGTTATCATTTTGAAATATATATATATTCATTGGATAACATCATCACTTGGCTATGTTATGTATGACTACTTATATAACATTGTATTATTTCTGTCGATGAAGTAATCATATTCGATATTGACAAATACGTAAGTTGGCATACATGATGGTGTCTTTCTAATACATAGGAGAATTAAAAGATTTAATTTCAGTTACAAGAACCAATAACTCACCCAATAACTCATGCGTTAAAAGAACCATAGCAGTTACATACAATTGTCACCATTAACTTTCAACAAATACTTTGACCAAAAAAAAAAAATAAAGCTGCTAATATTACTTTAATTTTGTAGAAACGGTTTTTCAAGTTATGTATGAAAGTCATCCTCATTTTGTTATTTCATTTATGATATTAACAAACGTCTCTAATGGCAATATAGAATATGTCTTAAGATTGTTGTATATATTACGTGTATTGCTATTAGAGACAAATAAACAATGACATTAAACCATAAAAAGTGTAGATGATGATACCTTAAACCTTTTGATTGTTGAGACACAAAAAACACAAGTAAGGAAAATGTTGAGGCCTGTGATGCTCACAGTTTCCTTAAGACAGATTCGTCCTCTCCACGGTGCTTGAGAATTGTGAACGTCTATCTCCCAGGATACAACAGAACGGATAACTCTGTTAGCACAAACGGGTTATCAAGGAGAACAAAAAATGTATCTTCCCTCTATTACGACGGATACACTTGAAATATGAATGGTAACAAAAGGAGAGGAGTGATCGAGTTGTGTTTTTCCGGTGTCATGTATGAGAGAAGAACTCTCAATAAATAGTCAAGGGGAATGAAAGAAAAATGGTCCAATAATAAATTATACTAATGGCTCATGAACACACAATTAATTCGATCGTTACATTTGACCACACATTCAATTTTATGTTAACACCCATTAGTGTATTTGATGACCATCAATTGTCATTCAAACCCACCATATGACCAATTTTTCCAACAAAATGTTAGTATATGATTAAAAGATACCATATACGAACATAAGGCATAAGCAAATAAATGAGCGTAGATGAATGCAGAATCGGACATTCACAAGCATAAATGAACAGACGGGACTTTTGTTTATGTTCGTTCATTTAACTAAACGAACGTAAAATGTTGTGATATTCGAAACAGGTAAGTGTTGGGGATTGTTAAGAGGCAATCAGAGATTAGCACCAAATCTTACCCAGTAAGATGGCTAACCTCTTACCATGTCTGACTGGAAAAGAAAAAACAAACAAACCCGAAGATTGGGTTGTGGCTTCATCAGCTGGATCGAATGATTTAGATGTAATTTCACCTGATAGCCGCCCCAGGTCACCACAGTTTAGGTACCTATTTTACGTTTTCTATTATGAACTTTCGTTGTTATGGTGATTTTTTCCTAAAACTTAACATTCAAGGGCTTAATTTAAATAGAAAAGAAAATATTACTAAGGCGCGTTGGAAGGAAGAGTTGGGAATGGCTGATATTATCTGTAAGAAAGGCAGGATGTGGACAACAACAGGGATTGTGCGCGATGGTGGAAAAATATTTATTTTTCTTGAAGATGTGTTGTAAGTCATATCACAATCGAGATATATACTTTTTTATTTGTCTAATAAGAGTTCTTATATTTACACAGTGCAACTATATTGTGTGAAAACATGTAGGTTTTTAGCAGAGATCGGGAAATTGCATCTGTTAGACGATGAGGATAAGTGTATTCCACTAGAAGATATTATTATGAAAATTGCACAAGGCGTAGGTGGGTCATCTTGGGAGTCATTTAAGGTATACCGACACCTTAAGTCTCTAGGCTACATTATCAAGAGGTATGGTGTTTCTTGGAGTCGTAAAACTGTGCCTGCGTCTGCTGACGGTGAATCGGGGAGCCAAGATAACGCAAGTGAAGACATTGATTCTATAAATGAAATCAGTGAGTTGTTCAACACTATAAAGATAAATGGAGTGAGACCGGTTTTTGATGTTTGCCCTCCGAATCCCAAGTTTAGAAAGTCTAGTCCGGGCAATCCAATGTTTATTCTCTGCGTAAAGAGGTAATGGAACAGACACTATACATTGATGTGTAGTTGTGTTCTGTGATCGAATTTGTAGTATTTGCAAAAAATAACTTTTTTTTATTAAATTTGATTCTGGCGTTTTTTGAATTTTATAGCGGGAATCCACCAACCAAGAAACAGATTGAGGATCTAGAAGAACAATGTGAAGGGATTCCTTTGAATATTTGTGATGGATGTGACAAATCGTAATTCCAGGTCATTTTCCAAACTTGGAAATTTACTATTCATGAATTACTATTTATCATTTCAATAATCACTATTTATCATTTTACTATTCATCATTTTTAAGTCAGTTTGCGACTTTGAAACGTTATCAAAAATTTTACTATTCGTAAAACACTATTTATCCCCGGAGGGAAATCACTATTCATGGATCATCACTAAGGACACATCATATAGACTAGAGTAGTCTATATATCATCAGTAACATTATCTGCATGTTAGGTCATTCACGGGTTTGCATAATTTCAATTAACGTATGTTTATTTATTTAATAAACGCTACCACTCAATCATTTGTTTCGAACAATATACCCGACACTCCAGACTATGGTCCTAACATATTTTCATACTCATTATAGTGATATAGAAATTAAATTACTAGTTTACCCGGTGTTTTGAATTTATTTACTATATGTATCGTTAAAAGCTTATAACTACGACGATTTACGAAATTTCAACACGATAATTATTTGGACACCCGATTCTTGCAAGAAATGTGATTTTATAATTTTTACAACTTCGTCATACTTTATTTTGTTTCGTCAAAATTTATTTCTAGCTAACTCAATATCCGATAACACATTATATCCTAACCAAATCTAGCTAAAACACACCAAGAGACATGACTAATTAATAGCCACCAACATCATTTCACCTTTCCCCTAAATCATGCCCATTTCCTCCCCCCCTAACCGCCCCCCTCCTAACTACTTTGACCCTTTCTTTGACCAAGACTAGATATTTAACTGAATTATCACTACATATTTCACACACTTCTCATTAATACTTAAAGTAACTAGCAAAAATTCTCTCATCTCTTCCACTCCCTTTGTGGTTCGGCCAAGATAAAGAGGAAGAAGAAACCATAGCTAAACCAAGCTCAAGTATTTCACAAAGTTCTATTAGTGTTTCTTGTTTGGGTTTTGAAATACCTAGAAATAACTAAGTCATTTACTTCAAAAACTCTTCATAATCAAGTAAGTGTTCTAAATAATTTTTCTACTCTTTCATACTTCCATTTGATCTATTTTGATGTTCTAGTAGCAAAGCATACAAATATAGTTATGTTATATACCACTTAACACATATTTTTGTCACTAAAATGAGTTTAAAGAATTTTATTAGAGATCTTTTGAGATCCATCATTTTTGGTGAAGATTAGGAACCCATGACACCCTAAGAAGGTGTATGGTAGGTTTAGAATAGCTTTGGTGTTGATTGGAAGAGATGTGTACAAACCTTGAACTAATAAAAATGGTTTTAACAAAATGTAGATGAGGTTCTGTCCATTTTTAAAATTTCTGGAAATCTCAGTAGACCATGGGATATTTTGGTTTACATATTTAGAAAATACACTAAAAAACGAAGCCGTGGCCGCTGGAATGAGTAAAAACGAGCTTACGACGAGAAAGATACGTTAATTCTAAGTTTGACGACTAAAAACTATTTTCTGAAAAATAGCGTGCTGTTACACGATTTTCAATGGGTAAAACGAGGCGTTGAACGTGAACTAGACGAGCTGAAATATCAAAAATCTATTAGTTAGCTGTAATACGAAGCCGAGGACATAAAGAACGTATAAAACGAGCTTATAACGACCGAGATACAAGCGTTTGAAACCCGACGATCACAACACATTTTTATCAGCTTTTTATTAAAAATGTTTCTAAGTGTAAAACTGTTTTTGCAAGTAACCAAGTTTGGAGCCATTTTTCTCAATGATCGAGTCAGTTTGAGACATTAACTCTTTGAAGTGAAATCAAGTACTCCCGGCCTATTTTCCAAATTGACCAGCCGTTCGTCAACCGGACTTGTAACGAGTAAAATACGACCTTTCAAATATACCCGAAAACTGCACAAAAACAGAAAATTTAGCCGACTAACTAACTTGACGATTATTTTTCTTTATGATCGGGACTCGTATGGACAAAATTTCGATGATACGAATTTAAGATATTGTTACAAGCTTTCTAAAAACACGGAGATCGTTTCCTAACACTCAATACTCATCAACTTACGACTAGCTTTGCGAGGCTACTTAGTCATTTTCAGAAATTTATTAAAGTGTTTTAATTGCGAGGCTACTCTATTTTTTGATAAATCACCAAACGACTATCGTAGAAGGCCGTTACAACATATATACACGTAAAGTGTTTTATAACTTAACAAGATGTCAAAAATATATTTTTTGACGATAAACATTATTTTCAAATTTCACGAGTGGTATCGATAACATACGTATTTGTATGTGTAACATCATTTCATGACTTACATTAGATCATATCATTCATATTAGGTTGCGGTTAGAGATCGTGCCTCATTTCAGTGTATCCACTTTTGTCATCATAACTATTGCATCAGGTGAGTTTTCATAGCCCCGTTTTCAATTTATAATTTCATTTCTAAACTTGCGGGGGAGAATACATTGCACATCATTTTATTGCGAGTCCAAGTACACTAAATTCATTTACATTGCTTAAGTTACCACATTGCCAAATTAAAGTCCCCTTTTATTTATCATGAACCGGTAATTACGTATTATTTTAATTATATGGCGAAATTGTCATGGCGACATTGTCAAACTTAATTATATGGCGACATTGTCACATTTAGCCTTATATGGCGACATTGTCACATTTAACCTTATATGGCGACATTGTCAAATTTATTTTAAATCTTGTGGTCCATATATTACTCTTGTTTACCTAAACCAAATCTTATTTGGCAGTGGGTTGTAAACACACAGGTTGCAAGTCTTGTATGGGCGGGACTTGGGACTGAGTGGATTTACAATGCCTTTGCTGGGAAATCTTTATTCAAATGCTTTACATTTTACACTAAACTCTATGATTCTCACCAACTTTATTGTTGACCGTTTTAGCAATGTATTTTCAGGTAATTAAGGCATTCGCATCATGGCCTGCATGTGGACATATCATGGAGTCGCGGTGATGACGCGTCTCACTTGTATTTTATGCACTTAACTATCGTTTGATTTGTAACAAACTTATTTCCGCAACTTTGGCAAATCTTTTGGGACCTAGCTTTTGTAAACTCTGAATGTTTTATGAAATCAAACAATGTATTTTTAAAACGACACTTTAGGTCGTTCAATATAACTGTAACTGTGATGCTATGGCAGTCACGCCCCAGGTATTCCATTCCGCTGCAAATCAGGTATTTGGGGGTGTGACAGATTGGCATGAGAGCTAAGGTTATAGCGAACTAGGTTGTATCACGGACCCTAGACTATAACCACATCATCATAGCATCTCATCATTTCATCATAAGTGCATATTCACTATACATGCGGTTTCATACATACACTATGCGAGTTACTTATACTTATACTTATATATATTTATATTGACCTGGTTCACAGCGATATGTCTTCACCCAACCACCCTATTATCATTCCATTTGCCCAATTTTAAACCATTTCGCAACAACATACCGCTATCCTAGTAGGGATTAGGCAAATTTCGTCTTGACTATAGGCTATTCCCATTCCGTAAGATTATCCACACACATCCTATAACCCATTCAACAGATTTTATTACAAGATATTTTACTACCGCTTTATAAAACTGTTTCACATAACTTTACCTCAAGCTATTTTACTACCATCTCAGGAAATTATTTCACAGAATTTTTAAAATGAGTTCTATTACTACCACCTTATAAATTGATTTTCTGTCATTCTACCAACTATTTACTATTATTTTACCAAACAACACGTTGAACATCATTTAAAACTTTTGAGTGACATAATGCTACTTTGACTAAAACGAACATCGCATCATTAGTCCTCAATTATACATAGCCTGATCACCTATGTCTAATTCAGGAAGGATTATGCCATGAAGGAAGCAATCATCTTTTCAAAATTCTTAATAACAATCTTCATTCAAAAGCTTTGTAACCAAATAAAATCTTTCATAAACACCCCTTTTGACAAACCATCTTTAGATGCCTACACCACATGTCACTCATTCAGCCGTTAAGTGGATCTTTACCATTGACCTCTCTAGGAAAGACTTCTCATTTACAAGGAGTATTCCATGACATAAGAAAACAACGAAAGGATTTCGGAACTACAAACAAGGACTAGAAGTATACAATAAGTTGATTCGTATCGCAACGGAAAACATAAGATCTCACGAGGCAATCCAAATCACTATCTTTGGCATAGTCACCAAATCCTATCATTTCCGAAGTACTAGATAGACCAAGAAAGACAACAAATCTAAGACATGATCCATTTTAGAAACGACCAAGTATGTTGAAATACTCATACCTATAAGTCTTACCTGATATTAACCAATAGGCATCATCCGACACCAGAAGCAAAACGTTAGACATCTAAGCATTCATGCAGACATACCTACCCGACTATTTCATCCTTTTTAACGCTTTCAATTCAAACGAATTTTATTTAAAGTACGTTTATACAAATCATATACCTTGTAGGAATATATTTTTCTAAGGTACCTATTTTGATGAATAAATCCCTTCTGGTCAGCCATTAATAAAACTATAGTAAGTTAAGAAAGGTATAACATCAATTTTTACTAAACGGTTCTATTCACATCATGCCGAAAACCTACCTATAAAACTTTGGGTCACATTTGAAAATAGTCCAATCATGCATAACCACTGAAACTATTCAAACTTGAAAATTCATTTATCCAAAATTGTAAATTCATTTATTCGGAGAAGGATTCCAAACAAAACCATCCATATCGAGTCAAATTTTGAAAATCAACCACCATACTACAACACTTCATACATTTAGGATCTTGTGGTTGACAAACAATAGCATGGAAACTTTTGACGAAGGAAATCTAGGGAAAAACTATTAAACAGTAAGAATCTTAGCAGTGAAGACTAAGTACCTTAGGCAAAGGGAGACTCATATCGTGACATCAGTTAGAGCAAAACACGAGAAATCAAAACGGTTACTGTAGCTTTATCCACCCGATAACGTCCCTTCTAACAAACTTATCATTGTAGAATTAATCAAGAGACATGTTGTACCGAATTTCAAACATTTCTAATAAAAGAGGGTCAATACACCTCAAATTTCTGGCAATCCCTTTAAGATATTTTCTTACCCAATAAGATATACGCACGCTCTCCCATCCTCAGACCAACGAACATTGAAGAGAACTATCCAAACACTATAAGACATGCTTAGCGTCGTATAATCAACTTTGAATTGTTTAGAGTAATCTTTTGACACTGACAGATTTCACCTTCATCAATGGCCATCACACGAATATAAAGACTGCACCCTTTGAGGCACCCTATGGTCGAAGTACCAATCACCCATTGACAGACCGAAATCGGAAAAGCCTAACTCACTAGTCTAGGACTTAATTGTGAAACAACAAAGGAAAATCGTACAGGCCAAGAATCAGTTACAAGTGACAAAAGAACAATAGAAAAGTTAGGTCGGTATATGACGCAAATCATTGGAGGTAGGTGTCCCTAAGCCACGAATCATTAGGATTCGAGATGGAGAACGAGTTATGTCGAATGTCTTGCCTTGGAAAGGCATGATACCATTTTGGAAACACGGGAAATTGAACCCTAGGTATATTGGACCATTTAAGATTCTGGCTAGAATCGGCCGAGTAGCTTATAGACTTGAACTTCCACCAGAGCTCGGTAGTGTGCACAATACATTTCAGATTATAACCTTAAGAAGTGTTTATCCGACGAAACCCTCATCATCCTATTAGTAGAAATTCAACTCGATGACAAACTTAAACTTTATCGAATGGCCTGTAGGAATTAGGGATCAAAATGTCAAGCAATTAAATCAGAGTCGAATTCCTATCGTGAAAGTTCGCTGGAATTCTCGAAGAGGTCCCGAGTTTACTTGGGAGCGGGAAGACCAGATGCGAATCAAATATCCACATTTTTTCACCAAATCCACTCTAGAGACCAGCACTAACTGAATTCAGGGACTGAATTCCTTTTAGGGTGGAAGACTGTGACAAATCGTAATTCCAGGTCATTTCCCAAACTTCAAAATTTACTATTCATGAATTACTATTCATCATTTCACTATTCATCATTTTTTTAAGTCAGTTTGCGACTTTGAAACGTTATCAAAAATTTTAATATTCACAAAATACTATTCATCTCCGGAGGAAAATCACTATTCATGGATCATCACTAAGGACACATCATATTGACTAGAGTAGTCTACATATCATCAGTAACATTATCTGCATGTTAGGTCATTCACAGGTTTGCATAATTTCAATTAACGTATGTTTATTTATTTAATAAACGCTACCACTCAATCATTTGTTTCGAACAATATACCCGACACTCCAGACTATGGTCCTAACATATTTTCACACTCATTATAGTGATATAGAAATTAAATTACTAGTTTACCCGGTGTTTTGAAATCATTTACTATATGTATCGTTAAAAGCTTATACTACGACGATTTACGAAATTTCAACGCGATAATTATTTGGACACCCGATTCTTGCAAGAAATGTGATTTTATAATTTTTACAACTTCTTCATACTTTATTTTGTTTCGTCAAAATTTATTACTAGCTAACTCAATACCCGATAACACATTATATCCTAACCAAATCTAGCTAAAACACACCAAGAGACATGACTAATTAATAGCCACCAACATCATTTCACCTTTCCCTTAAATCATGCCCATTTCCCCCCCCCCCCCTAACCGCCCCCCCTCCTAGCTACTTTGACCCTTTCTTTGACCAAGACAAGATATTTAACTAAATTATCACTACATATTTCACACACTTCTCATTAATACTTCAAGTAACTAGCAAAAATTCTCTCATCCCTTCCACTCCCTTTGTGGTTCGGCCAAGATAAAGAGGAAGAAGAAACCATAGCTAAACCAAGTTCAAGTATTTCACAAAGTTCTATTAGTGTTTCTTGTTTGGGTTTTGAAATAAAAACCTAGAAATAACTAAGTCATTTACTTCAAAAACTCTTCATAATCAAGTAAGTGTTCTAAATAATTTTTCTACTCTTTCATACTTCCATTTGATCTATTTTGATGTTCTAGTAGCAAAACATACAAATATAGTTATGTTATATACCAGTTAACACATATTTTTGTCACTAAAATGAGTTTAAAGAATTTTATTAGTGATCTTGTGAGATCCATCATTTTTGGTGAAGATTAGGAACCCATGACACCCTAAGAAGGTATATGGTAGGTTTAGAATAGCTTTGGTGTTGATTGTAAGAGATGTGTACAAACCTTGAACTAATAAAAATGGTTTTAACAAAATGTAGATGAGGTTCTGTCCGTTTTTGAAATTTCTGGAAATCTCAGTAGACCATGGGATATTTTGGTTTACATATTTAGAAAATAAACTCAAAAACGAAGCCGTGGCCGCTGGAATGAGTAAAAACGAGCTTACGACGAGAAAGATGCGTTAATTCTAAGTTTGACGACTAAAAACTATTTTCTGAAAAATTGCGTGCTGTTACACGATTTTCAATGGATAAAACGAGGCGTTGAACGCGAACTAGATGAGCCGACATATCAAAAATCTATTAGTTAGCTGTAATAGTAAGCCGAGGACAAAAAGAACGTATAAAACGAGCTTATAACGACCGAGATACAAGCGTTTGAAACCCGACGATCACAACACGTTTTTATCAGCTTTTTATTAAAAATGTTTCTAAGTGTAAAACTGTTTTTGCAAGTAACCAAGTTTGGAGCCATTTTTCTTAATGATCGAGTCAGTTTGAGACATTAACTCTTTGAAGTGAAATCAAGTACTCCCGGCCTATTTTCCAAATTGACCAACCGTTTGTCAACCGGACTTGTAACGAGTAAAATACGACCTTTCAAATATACCCGAAAACTGCACAAAAACAGAAAATTTAGCCGACTAACTAACTTGACGATTATTTTTCTTTATGATCGGGACTCGTATGGACAAAATTTCGATGATACGAATTTAAGATATTGTTACAAGCTTTCTAAAAACACGGAGATCGTTTCCTAACACTCAATACTCATCAACTTACGACTAGCTTTGCGAGGCTACTTAGTCATTTTCAGAAATTTATTAAAGTGTTTTAATTGCGAGGCTACTCTATTTTTTGATAAATCACCAAACGACTATCGTAGAAGGCCGTTACAACATATATACACGTAAAGTGTTTTATAACTTAACAAGATGTCAAAAATATATTTTTCGACGATAAACATTATTTCCAAATTTCAAGAGTGGTATCGATAACATACGTATTTGTATGTGTAGCATCATTTCATGACTTACATTAGATCATATCATTCATATTAGGTTGCGGTTAGAGATCGTGCCTCATTTCAGTGTATCCACTTTTGTCATCATAACTATTGCATCAGGTGAGTTTTCATAGCCCCGTTTTCAATTTATAATTTCATTTCTAAACTTGGGGGGAGAATACATTGCACATCATTTTATTGCGAGTCCAAGTACATTAAATTCATTTACATTGCTTAAGTTACCACATTGCCAAATTAAAGTCCCCTTTAATTTATCATGAACCGGTAATTACGTATTATTTTAATTATATGGCGACATTGTCATGGTGACATTGTCAAACTTAATTATATGGCGACCTTGTCATGGCGACATTGTCAAACTTAATTATATGGTGACATTGTCTTGGCGACATTGTCACATTTAACCTTATATGGCGACATTGTCACATTTAACCTTATATGACAACATTGTCAAATTTATTTTAAATCTTGTGGTCCATATATTACTCTTGTTTACCTAAACCAAATCTTATTTGGCAGTGGGTTGTAAACACACAGGTTGCAAGTCTTGTATGGGCGGGACTTGGGACTGAGTGGATTTACAATGCCTTTGCTGGAAAATCTTTATTCAAATGCTTTACATTTTACACTAAACTCTATGATTCTCACCAACTTTATTGTTGACCGTTTTAGCAATGTATTTTTTTGTAATTAAGGCATTCGCATCATGGCCTGCATGTGGACATATCATGGAGTCGCGGTGACGACGCGTCTCACTTATATTTTATGCACTTAACTATCGTTTGATTTGTAACAAACTCATTTCCGCAACTTTGGCAAATCTTTTGGGACCTAGCTTTTGTAAACTCTGAATGTTTTATGAAATCAAACGATGTATTTTTAAAATGACACTTTAGGTCGTTCAATATAACTGTAACTGTGATGCTATGTCAGTCAAGCCCCAGGTATTCTATTCCGCTGCAAATAAGGTATTTGGGGGTGTGACAATGGACGTGTAAGTTTCTTTTCTTTCAATCAAATTGAGCTTCCTGTTCTTCCTTGAGTTGTATCTATATGTACAAAGCATATACATTGAGCTTTATATTATTACTTATTTATAAGCCCCATGTTAGGATATAAACTCAATATGCTATACAAGCATAGGAAATTTGATGTTTGTTGAATATTTGTGAAAAAGACTTTGTTGTTTAAATTTTTGACTTTGTTACAAAGTTTAGTGTCATGTTTACTTGCATTCACCCCAAAAGCATCACCCACTATTGGATTGATAGATGTCAATGGTTACCAGAAAATATGGTGCTAGAATTTTGCTCGAAACCCATTGAATACTTGCATTGTATGGTTAACACAATTCAATCATCATCTTTTCTTCATACCGTACGTGTTAGGGTGATGGGAGGTCACATTAATTGATCTTATCTAGTTGTTGGCTATACAATCAAACTTTATACACCCCTACTGGGCAACTTGAGTGAGAAGGGTCAGGTGAGTTAAGATACACACAAATGAGATTAGACTCAAATCTAAGTTATTGTCGTAATCAGAAATTGCTAGGAAAATAGAAGTTTGATACTGGATAGAGGTAAAATGGTCAAAATCTTGATATGTCTAGGAAGCGACCTGCATTTTGTGCGGTGAAAGTGTTTATTGAAGTGATGGAATCTGTCAACTTTCTTGAAGGATTATAATCAGATCACTTACATAGTTACATACCTCGCAAAATATGTCTAGGAAGCAAACAAAGGGAATACGTGCACACTTAGTTTGAGGATTAAAGGTTTGAAGAATATATAGAAACACAACACATATGAATAATATTGCTAGTTTAAGGCCCTGGTGATGCACCTAGGATTTTTGAGAGAATGTTGCACAATTGCCATTTGGGTTAACTAAAGTTACACTATAAAAGAAATGAAAGTAGCAAAAGAAGGTTATCAGGGTTGCGCATACAAAAATCCACATTTTTTTCACTTCGTGACCTAAAATCGGGTGTAGCCCATGCCACACCTGTCACCAATGTAGATTCGTCCCTTCTTGTTTGGAAGGAAGCTTTTTCATGCTTTTTAGAGCTATAAGCTTTATCTCCTCTAATTTAAAATCTTTTTAAGAGCTATAAGCTTCTAATTTAACCATATAGCCTATATATGAAACGCTCCTAGAGAAAGTGTTTAAAAATTTCAGGAGCTAAACCACTTAAGGGTGGTCTAGTGGCAAAAAGTCTTGTGACTATTACTTTAAAATGTGTGAGGTCTCAAGTTCAATTCCTGCTAGGTGCAAACAACCTTAAGTGGCCACGCCAACCTTATGAAAATGGAGGGTTTTACCTAGTTTGAGTGTGTGTGGCGATGGGTTCAAACCCCGTGGATTAATAAGCCAAAAGGTAGGAAATCATGGTTACCACCAAAAAAAAAAAAAAAAAAAAAAAAAACCCTTCTTTTTTAGTTTTCCCCCTGGACCAACTTTGGAGCCTTAGAGTTGCTACCTTCATTTTCTTCGATCACTTTCAATCTCATCCAGATCAATAAAGACACGCTTCTTATCACCACCAGAACTCTATCCACTTCCAAAAGCCTCCATTTCTTTTGGTGGTGTATGCATATCAAGCCCACGGGTGATATTGAGGTCATTCAACTTGGTAGGTTTGATCAAATTTGTTGGGGTTGTAAACTCCTCCTGATTTTGTGGCAAATACAAATACATTAGACTTTGATCACATAAAAATAGGCATACATTAATTCAAGCGTGATATGACATTATACCTCGTCTTCCATGAATCCTTTCTTGAAATGGTTTATCATATCTGGTTCATCATTAAATGCGTCACACCGGCAGGTGTGATTGTTGTTGTTGACATTGTAGTCAGAAAAGAACACCTTGAAAAGAAACATCTTACCAACGAGAGCATCCAACTCATTGATAAATGTTAGCATTTATAAAAGTGATGGTCATTTGTCGTGTATTAATATTTTTGTAAAAGTGTCGTTGTAATTAAGTTAGTATAGTCTATGGGATTGTATTAATCTAATAGGCTAAAAGTTGTGTTAATTAGTCCAATGTAAGCCCACAAGCCCATCTCATTGTAACCTATATATACCCTCCATCCTCTTCATTTTGGAGGGGGGATGAGTACGTATTTTATAATATAGTTTCTCTTTCTAGGTTTCTCTCTCTAGAATCCGTACACCATATTCATCTCGTGTTCCTCTTATTGATTATAGTTGTGTGATAAAGATTGATCATAGGTCCTACAAGTGGTATCAAGAGCCAAACAAAGATTTAGGAGTGATTTCTAGGGCTTGTTACTATTCACATTACTGTTCATCAGTGAGTTTACCGAGTTTCTGAAATTTTGCCAAGTTTAGTGAAATCTACGGAGTTTCTGAAATTTTGCCAAGTTTGGTAAAATCTACCGAGTTTTTGAAATTTTGCCAAGTTTGGTGAAATCTACTGAGTTTCTGAAATTTTGCCAAGTTTGGTGAAATCTACTGAGTTTCTGAAATTTTGCCAAGTTTGGTGAAATCTACCGAGTTTCCGAAATTTTGCCAAGTTTGGTGAAAGTTAGCAAGTTTCTGAAATTTTACCAAGTTTGGTAAATATTACCAAGTTTCTGAAACTTACCAAGTTTGGTGAAAATTATCAAGTTTCTAAAATTTACCAAGTTTGGTGAAAATTATCAAGTTTCTAAAATTTACCAAGTTTGGTGAAAGTTATCAAGTTTCTCAAGTTACCGAGTTTCTCAAGTTACCAAGTTTCTCAAGTAACCAAGTTTCTCAAAGTTGCCGAGTTTCTCAAAGTTGCCGAGTTTCTCCAAGTTTGCCGAGTTTCTCAAAAATTTCCGAGTTTGGAAAGTTGGTAGTTCTCCGAGTTTCTCAAAAAAAATTTCGAGTTTGGAAAATTGGAAAGTTGGTAATACAAGGACTCTTCGACTTTGGATTTTTGGACATCGACTTAGGAACCGATCAAGGATTTTTTCAAAGACTCTTCAAGGACACCAACAAAGGACTTAACTTAAAACGAACATAACTCTTGAACCGTAAACCAACCTTAATCAAACCTCCTATTTCTTTGAACCGATCCAACATCATCTTTATCATACAACTTCATCAATGGCAACTCACCAAGACAATATCACAACTGTTTTGGCAAATGGTTTTGCTTTCTTATCCAGGGCATTAAACATCAAACCACATAACAACAACCAATGGATTTCATCATACACTGACAATACGCAGTTATATATGGGTCAAGAAGGACAAATGATTGAAGTTACTGGGAATCAGCAAGGAAATGCTACGGGTATACAGATGGGGAATCAGATGCAATATGCAGGGCAGTTTCCTGGAAATCAAATGGATCAGTTTGTGAATCAGAACGGGGTTAATCAAAATGAGAATTATTGTTTTATGACTATGGTTCAGAAACCTACATCTGAAATTCACAGTAGTGATATTGGTTGGGATTGCAATGTCAATGCAATGACGAAGCTAGAAAAGCTCCAGTACATGTTGATGCTAGCCAAAAAGGAAGAGTCGGGTACACCGTTGACATTTGAGGAATATGAATTCATGGTTACAACAAAAGTTAATGATAATGCAGCAGATCTCACTGGAAACTTCAGCTTTATGGCTATTCAGCAAGAAACAACATCATGCAGTGATTCTGACATTCCTCCAACTTATGACACAGAACCACTCCATGAGGTACAAAATCCATTTGCTCATGAAAAGCCACATTCTGTGCCTCTCGAACCTAATTATGATACATATGAGGGGGAGCACGTTAATAGCAATGTTAACTGTGAAACTTCATATATGGATCCTAATAAAGTTCAAGTTGCACAAAATGATGAGGAAACCCGTGCTCTCTTTGAATCATCACTGAATAATTGTCGCATTGAGATTGAAAATGTAAAAAAGGTCAATCACGATCTTAAGACCGTGAATGTGAAATTGACCGCTGAGCTTGAGAGGTATAAGGAAAACGAAAAAGCTTTTGAGTTTAATAACAAACGACAGTCAGAATTAGAAACTGGTTATCGAAATTCCATTTCAAGAGAAAAACAATTGCAAATCAAATTTGACACACTCGATGTTAAGTTGAACATGAAAATAAAATCCTTAAACACGAAAATTTCTGATTTGAAAAACCAACTTTCTAAACAAACATCAACTTGTTCTGATCTTGAAAAAGAAAAGAAATAGTTGAAAGCAGATTTTTCAAAACGCGAAAATGATCTTCTTGATGAAATCATTGAGAAACAAGAAACAATTAAGAAATTGGAATATTTGCTTGTAAAAATGGGTCATTCTGCACAAATAATTCATATGCTCATTAAAGATCCAAACCTGCTTTTACACACAATGAAGAAAATGGCTATCGATTGTGAAAACCCTTATACACTCATGAAAGCTCAGAAAGAACAGAATATGTTGTATAATGGTAATGTGCTATTTGATAAACATGATCCTCCCGAGGTTTGGGATTCTGATGAAACGATTGAGCTCGCCGAAGAGAGTAGAATTAAAATGAGACAAATAAACCCAGAAATTAAACCAATTGATTATAATAAGCTTAACATACTTTCTGGAGTAAATTTTGTTAAACAACAACAAATACCAAAGGTTTTCAAAAGACCAGTTGTTTAAAGATTGATGAAAAAGGTGTTGAGAAAGAAAAAGCGTTTAACAAGGAACCACAAGTCATGACACCTAATCTGTCTAGGAATAGCTCACCGAATATGACCACAAAAACTGTTAAAGAATATGTTGGTTCAAACGACATGGTCCACAATCACAATCAAGAAGGAGCTAGGAAAAAGGCATTGATTCGAAAAGATGGAATTTTTGGAACAACATATAGGGTGATGAATTCTACAACATTACAAGGCACTGCTAGTAGTAGTAAACCATTACCTAGGAACTCTCTACAAAAGACAAGGGATTGACTTGCATCTAAGAGTAGTTGCTTAAATAAAAATGCTATGCACGTAGAATGCAACACTAAGTATTCAAATTCCTCTTCGAACAAGAAATGAAAATCACGTGCTAAGGCACAATCCACTAAGACACAAAATAGAAACAAACCCGTTGATAAGAAGCAAGAGGCTAAGAAACCTACTAGGTGGATCTCTACAGGATGTAGTTTTTCTGAAAATGAGACTTCTGCTGCATCTGATAAGAAAACAACTCCTAGATCTTGCCTTAGGTGGATTCCCACGGGAAAAGTTTTTAAAACAGTTGGTCTTAGATGGATTCCCACAGGGAAGATTTTTGATAGTTGCACCAAGACAAAGAATAGTGACAATCACCAACAGGAAGTAGAAACCATTACAACCGTTGATAGTCAACACCCTCAGAGTGATGACTCATGTACTTCTAGTACTGTTATTTGTGAAAACTCTTCATCTTTGGTTGCGGGTGATTCAACTATCTCAGAACCCAGTTCATCAGAGGGTTCTAATTCTGTAAATTCCTCAAAATCATTCTCTCTATATTCTATTTTTGATTTTCCATTTCTTTTATAAAAACAAAAACAAAATACATAACTTGAAAAACCAACAAAAACAATATATAAAAATAGAAATTTTTTCAAAAAAATACAAAAAACAATATAAAATATAAAAACCAAAAATATTCTTCTCACGACATGTCTCTCGTATAATCGATATTCTGTACGTATCTAGAAATGTTTTTCAACAATGATACGGACATGTACAGATGCTTGAGCGAGAGTTCATTTAAACGTTTTCAAAACATGTCGTTTCTAAAAAAAAATTTTCTTCATGATGGCTTCGGAACAACTCAGTTTCGGAACCGAGCATCATGTAATGGCTTCTGGACACATCAGTCCAGGACCCGTGCTTCAAAGAAAGGAAAGTTCTTAATTAAAACAAAGTTTTAAATATTTTTCGCGCACTTATCCTAAAAATCTCGATGGCTTGTAAGTATTTCAGCTTACAACCCGAACTTCAAATAAAGGAAAGTGTTGTGCAAAACCAATATCTTTTTCAAACACTTATCCTAAAACAAATGAAGATAATTCTTCTACAACATCTTCAAAGATTTTCAAAATCTTCTCTATCTTGAGCACATTTCCTTCAATATTTTTCAATAAGATTTTTCAAAATCTTTCATAAAGTGCTCAAGATAACTCCCTCCAAAACCCGATAAAACATGCTTTATTTAAGGGGGAGTATAAAAAAATGAAAAAAAATGTTCCAATTTCATGCTAAAACAAAGCCGTCTATCTCTCCAAAAAGCTTTAGTTAAATCAGTTGATATCAAAAATATCACTACATGCTATTTTTGAGGGGGAGAAGACGTGATTAAAATATGATCAAAATGTTTAAAGTTCGTGGATTGAATCTCAAAAGAGCTCGACTCAGTATGAACCAACGAATTGACGAAACTCAAATGTCAAATCGAAAAGACTTGTCCTAGACGGGTAATAATTTCAAGCTAGTCTAACTAGTGATGTAAGCGTGTCTCGCAAAGGACTTGTCTGTGTAGAATGTACCAATTTGAGAGATTATCGTTGAATATGACCGGGACGGGTAATAATTTCAAGCTAGTCCAACTAGTGATGTAAACGTGTCTCGCGAAGGTCATGTTAACTGAAAATCGATCAATTCAAATGTGCGATCTCTACCCAACATGTGCAAATTTATCTTAAAATATGCATGAGCACATGTGAAGGGGGAGTATTTCAGAAAATGCAAAAGGTTTTATGGCACATGTGTTTAATCATAAACACTTTGAGAGATTTTCACAAAAGGTTTTATGGCATGTGATCAACAAATCTAGGATAATAATGGAGTAATAAGATGATTATGGTTAGGTTATGTCCTATGATCCGCCAGAGCCGGATGGATCTACCCAAGGACAATTCCAATAGATTAGTATTAGAAGTCCTTAGGTAAGATTTAAAAAAGGAGTAAAATGAGAAAGGAGAAAGAAGGGGTTGAAGAATGAAAAAAAAAAGTTTAATGAAAGGGTGAAAAGAAATAGCCCTCCATGAATACTTAGGGCAAAAACCGGGTCAATACATCTGCTATCGGTTATCACAAAGTTGATACTGATATTGAAGACAAGACGTCATGGACCCAGTGACGCATTTGCACCACCCCTCCTAGCCACTCAGATATCTCTTAAAAGATATTTGTTTCATTTCTCACGAAGAACACTGCATAATCTATCGGCCTCTCACTTCGAGATGTGTTGATATTGAAAAGGTGGCACTCTGCTCCATGCCTCCGACTACTAAAACCAAAACGCACATTATCGAGTCTAGAGCCATGAGATTCATCAAAGATCTCTTAGGAACACTTCCAATATAATACACTTGTGTTCGCCAAAAAGGACACAAGTTGTAAGAGTCTTAATGAGATCTTCAGATCTTGCCTTACATCATGATGGTTACTATGTTTCAAACGGTCTACAGTCGTGAAGTGATACTTCGGTATACTTCAGCGGCTTACCTGGATTGTGGGTATACTTCGGTATATCTGTTGCAAGCCTTCTTGAGGGCATCCAATTCAGGAACAACCTTTGTAAGGATTAGAGAGGGTTTTCACACTATGTTGTTGATTCTCTCGAAGTCTGAGCCTGTAAGTGCTGGAAATCCCGCCAAGGAGATTCCTTTCATGAATTGAGTCCTTATGAAGTGGGTCGCTACTTGGATTTATCCAATGTAGTGATAACTGTCCCTAACAGGATTAGGACGGCTGATTTGCCCGACCAAGGTGAATGGAATCAAGACATTCATCAGTAAAACAATCGTAGTGGTCGATTCTTTAAGAAAAGTCCACTGTGATCGATTGGTGAGTTCATGCAACACGTAGCAGTTACTGAAGAAAGTCACCTGGAGGAAGACCGAACACCATCATCAGATATATCAAACATCTTCACCTCCACATACTCATACTTATGAAGATCATCCTCAACAAAGCTCAAGTGTAAAAGTTCAAGACAAAAGAATCAAGTTAAAGGCAAAGTGTAACGACAAAGTCAAGAAGCTAATCAAGATGTCAAGAACAAATTCATGAATCAAAGTGAGGAAGACATAAGTATGAAGTTCAAGATGTATGAGTATGTTGGAGGATACGACGCAAATGCACATGAAGATGTTGATCAAGGCAAGAACGACATAAAGATGATACTTTGAAGATCACATAGCATGAAGGAACGAAAAATCAAGACTATTCTACAATGACACACAAAGCACAAGACAATGAAGACAAAAGACCAAATCACACGGAGCATCATTTGAATGACCATCCCTTAGGGGGAGATTGTTAGCATTTATAAAAGTGATGGTCATTTGTCGTGTATTAATATTTTTGTAAAAGTGTCGTTGTAATTAAGTTAGTATAGTCTATGGGCTTGTATTAATCTAATAGGCTAAAAGTTGTGTTAATTAGTCCAATGTAGAGATCGAAACCTCTCTTTATCACACAAACACAATGTATAGATGATGACACTCACAAGATCAAAGTATAACCAAGATGAGAAGTAATATGTGGATCGTATGTTAAAACTTTTGGTCGAATGATTATTTCAATGAAGAGATAATACAAAGACAATGATGAACACACACACACACTCTCACTTTAGATACAATAATGAGGCATTCTTGGAATGTGAGAGTGTGTGTGGTAAATATAGCGACACAACCAACACCAAAGAGCTTTGGTGGGCTTTACTTGGGCTTGGTGTGGGCTAGTGTAAGTATTACACTTATACATTTAACTTACACACATATCTAATACCACTAGCCCACTTTCTAAACTATTTAATACATTTGACACTTAGGTTCAATTCTAGCAAATGACCATCACTTCCATATTTAATAAAATAAATGCTAACAATCTCCCCCTAAGGGATGGTCATTTCAATGATGCTCCCGTGATTGGTCTTTTGCCTTCAATGTCTTGAACTTTGTGTGTCGATGTATAATAGTCTTCATTCATTGTTCCTTCATGCACTGTGATCTTCAAAGAATCGTCTTTTGGTCGTTCTTGCCTTGATCTACTTCTTCTGTCCAGATGCTTCGTCGTTGTAGATGATGATGGTAAAATGGACTTTCGTCGGTACCTGCATAAAACAGTTAGCAATAAATCGTCCAGCGCTTATAGGTTCAGATTTCGAGATCGTTATCAGCATAGTGTGAAAACTTTCTCTAATCTTTACCAAGGCCGTTGAGAGCCTCTGAAGTATACCGAGGTAACACTTCAAGACTGTAGACCGTTTGAAGCGAGTAACTATCATGACATAAGGCAAGATCCGAAGATCTCATTAAGACTCATACAGCTTGTATCCTTTTTGGTGAACACATGTGTATTGCATAGGAAGTGTTCCTAAGAGATCTTTGATGAATCTCATGTCTCTAGATTCTATAATGTACATTTTGGTTTTAGTCGTCGGAGGCATGGAGCAGAGTGCCACCTTTTCAATATCAACGCATCTCGGAGTGAGAGGTCGATAGATTATGTAGTGTTCTCCGTGAGAAATGAAACAAATATCTTTTAAGAGATATCTGAGTGGCTAGGAGGGGTGGTGCAACGTGTCACTGGGTCCATGACGTCTTGTCTTCAATATCAGTATCACCTTAGTGAGTACCGATAGCAGATGTATTGACCCGGTTTCTGACCTAAGTTTTCATGGAGGGCTATTTCTTTTCACCCTTTCATTAAACTTTTCTTTTTAATTCTTCAACCCCTTCTTTCTCCTTTCTCATTTGCTCCTTTTTTCAATCTTACCTAAGGACTTCTAATTCTAATCTAATGGAATTGTCCTTGGGTAGATCCCTCCGGTTCTGGCGGATCATTGGACATAACCTAACCATAATCACCTTATTACTCCATGATTATCCTAGGTTTTTTGATCACATGCCATAAAACCTTGTGAAAATCTCTCAAAGTGTTTATGAGAAAACACATTTAGATAACACTTAGAGAGTTTTGCATTTTAGAAATACTCCCCCTTCACACGTGCTCATGCATTTTAAGATAAGATGCACATGTTGGGTAGAGTTCGCACATTTGAAATGATCGATTTTCAATGAACATGACCTTCGCGAGACACGCTTACATCACTAGTTAGACTAGCTTGAAATTATTACCCGTCCTGGTCATATTCAATGATCATCTCTTGAATTGGTACATTCTACTCAGACAGGTCCTTTGCGAGACACGCTTACATCACTGGAAAACCAGCTTGAAATTATTACCCGTCCAGGACATGTCTTTTCGATAACGGACATTTAGTTTCGTCAATTCGAGGGTTATAACTGAGTCTTGAGATTCAAACCACGAAACTTTTTTGATCACATTTTAATCACGTCCTCTCCCCCTTATACCTAATTACCACTTAATCTCCCCCTCAAAAATAGCATGAAGTTGTATTTTTGAAAACAGGTGATTAAAAGAAACTTTTTGGAGAGACGGACTGATTTTAGCATGAAAATCAGAACATTTTTCTTTTTGTACTCCCCTTTAAACAAAGCATATTTGTTAAACATTTGAGTTTAAAGTCAGTTTAAGGGTTTAGGAGGGAGGTGTCTTGAGCACATAGTTTTGAGAAAGATTTTGAAAAATCTGTTTGAACAATCTTGATCATGTGCTCGTTGATGTGATTTTGCCATTAACATTACGAGTTCTGATCGGAAATAATCAGAAGTCATCAATGTAGCGCGGGTCTCGTACTGAAATATACGAAAGCCGTGGTGAAGAAAATTTTGAGAAACGACATGTTTTGGAAAAATTTTTAAATGAACTCTCACTCAAGCATCTGTACATGCCCGTATCATTGTTGAGTGACATTTCTAGATACGTACAGAATATCGATTATAGGAGAGACATGTCGTGAGAAGAATATTTTTGGTTTTTTTGATTTTATATTGTTTTTGTATTTTTGAAAATTTTCTATTTTTATATTTTGTTTTTGTTGGTTTTTCAAATTTTGTATTTTGTTTTTCAAAAAATATATACATGCGAAGCTTGTTGAGATAATTCAAGAAGATTCGAGAAGACTCTCTAAATCTTCGGGAGTTAGGCTTCGCATTCCAATTCGACGAACTAAGTTATCAAACCGCTCTTTTGGGAGGGCTTTAGTAAATAGATCGGCGAGTTGGTATTCAGTCTTCACGAAAAATAATTCAACAGTACCCTCTTCGACATGTTCCTTTATGAAGTGATAGCGGACTCTAATATGCTTGGTCTTCGAGTGTTGCACTGGATTGCACGAGATGGCTATGGCACTTTTCGAGTCACAATACAAAGGTATGCGGTCGAAAGAGAAACCATAATCTGTGAGTTGTGTCCTCATCCATAGAACTTGGGCACAACACGCAGATAGAGACACATACTCGGCTTCTGCTGTTGATAGAGCAGTGCAGTCTTGTTTCCTTGATGACCAACCTACTAGCTTTTCTCCCAAAAATTGTGCTCTGCCTGATGTACTCTTTGCTGTAACTTGGTAACCAGCGTGATCTGCATCTGAAAATGCTATCAGTTTAAACTCCGAATCCTTCGAATACCAAAGTCCCATGTTGATGGTTCTTCGTAGGTACCGAAAGATCCGTTTAACCTCTTGGAGGTGAAGTTCGGTAGGCCTTGCCTGAAACCGTGCTAATAAACAAACAGCAAAATGTATATCAGGTCGACTAGCAGTTAAGTACATGAGAGAACCAATCATGCTCCGATATTTCTTCGGATCCATGGGTTTCCCATATAGGTCAGTGCCTATTTTGGGTGAAGTAACCATTGGAGTACCAACAGAGTCACAATTTTCCATTTCATGTTTTTTCAAAATCTCAATTGTATACTTAGCTTGATTTAGAATAATACCACGTGAGGATTGATGAATTTGTAAACCCAGAAAGAATTTTAATTCTCCCATCATGGACATTTTAAATTTGCTTTTCATGAGATTTGCAAAATGTTTTGAATGTGTCGGATTAGTGGACCCAAAAATGATGTCGTCCACATAAATCTGAACAATCAGAATGTCATTTTTGAATTTTCTGGTAAACAAGGTCGGATCAATTGTTCCTTTGGTGAAATTATTATGAAGTAGGAAAGATGATAATTTGTCATACCACGCCCGGGGGGCTTGTTTCAAACCATAGATTGCTTTCTTTAGCTTGTAGACGTATTCTGGATGATCTTTGTCCACAAATCCGTCTGGCTGACTCACATACACTTCTTCTTTCAGAGTTCCATTCAAGAAAGCGGTCTTGATGTCCATCTGATAAACTGTGATGTTCTTGTGAGCGACATATGCTAAGAAAATCCTAACTGCTTCAAGCCTTGCAACTGGCGCGAATGACTCTTCAAAATCAATCCCCTCTTCCTGTCTAAATCCCTTTGCCACAAGACGAACTTTGTTGAGAATGACTGTCATTTCTTCATCCTTTTTGTTTTTCCATAACCACTTAAGATCAATGACGAGTTTGTCAATTGGTCTTGGAACTAAATCCCAGGTGTCATGTAACTGATATTGAAGAAGTTCTTCCTGCATCGCTTCAATCCAGGCATTATCTGCCATTGCTTCCCGAATGTTCTTAGGTTTTATGAGACTGACTGAGCAGACATAGATGCACATGTCACAATCGGTGTTTAGTTGTTTTCTCATCTGAATTGGCCTTGAGGGTTCACTAATAACCTGTTCTATCGGATGGTTGTTCGTCCACTGTAACGTAGAAGGGTACCTTGGACTGGACGAATGCGTGTTAGATGGTTCATGTAATCTAGAAGATGATTCAGCAGATTCCGTTCCAAACGGGTTTTCGAATGGTTCTTCGTCTAACACATCATTTGTAACACCCCAACCCGGCAAGGGTAACGATGTCACGTTAATGGTTTCATATCAGATTAAACAAGCATACTTCCATAGTAATACAATAAAATATCAAAGGTTACAAATGAGATACTAACATTATAGGTTAAGAAATGAAATAAAACTAAATACTAAGTCTGCAAATGCAATCCTTCTAATGACTTCTACTTCAGAATAACTATCAAGGTCTTCTAAGTCCAAAAGTCTCTTCACTCATACCCAAACCCGTCGTCCTGCTTATAACCTGCCGCACAAGAAAAGAAAACGTGCGGCTGAGCTTAAAAAGCCCAGTGAACAGATATAACGATAACAAGCAGTATCGGTAAAGTAGTGAAGTAAATGAACGAGTACCAGGTATCACGATAGTCAAGAACAGGAACATGAAGACTATACAGATATAACAGGATTAGAACTAGTTACAGAAGATAGGTGAAAAGGAAACCGTAACCCACACAAACCCAAGTCAAATCATGTCAAATTCAGTATTAAGTCATGAATCATACGATAGGGTAGTAGTAACAGTAATGGAAAGTAAAGGTTATACAGATATAACATGATTAAAACTAGTTGCAGAAATAGTATAAAATGTAATCCGTAATTCTACCATATACCAGGTCAAATCCAGTCAAGTCAAGTGTTAAGTCATATATCAGGTTACAGGGTGACAGTAATAATAATGGTGAGTAAAGTTATAAGGTCACAAGGTGCAGGGTAACATAAATCCTCTACGAGCCCAGAAACAGTAACAGTAACAGTAACAGTATCAGTATAATCATGTAGAGGGGAGACCTCTCAGTAGTCAGTAATTATGAGGGGAGTCCTCAATCAGTAAATGGAGTGATCAGCTCCTAGTATGTGAAAGACGTGTATCGCACACACCATCAGTCACCAGTAATACAGAAATCAGTAATCAGTAACAGTAACAGTTCTAGGATGCATCCATGCGCCCCCGGTGGCCAGAAACTCCTCACACACACCAAATAAAATAAAGTCAGGGACGGAACAGGTCATCACTCTCCTGCCCTAGAGTCATGCCATCGGTGCATCAATGACATGGACATGAAGCCCTCTGCCTAGTTATGGCTCGTAGTATCAAACTGTGGGTCAGGGTCAGGTATCATGTATCATGTGTCAGGTATCATGCCTCAGAAATCAGTATCATGTATCAAGTATCATGTATCGGAGATCAGTAACGTGTATCAGATATCATGTATCAGAAACTTTACCCATGTATATCTTGAATAGTCATCGACGATTACAAGAATATACTTCTTCCCATTTATGCTTTGAACTCTCATTGGGCCACATAAGTCCATATGCAACAAATGTAACTTATCCACCGAACTGGGTACGGGTTTAGGTTTATATGTTGCTCTTTTGCTCTTTCCTTGCTCACAGGATGGACATAAGTGTTCTTTGGTGTATTTGAATTTTGGGAGACCATTGACGATGTTGTCTTTGGCAAGTTTGTTTATGGTGTCAAAGTTAAGATGGGACAAACGTCTATGCCACAACCAGGACTTTGTTTCGCTTGCCCTAGTCATGAGACAAATTGGTGATGAAGAGGCCATTCAATAAAAAATACAAAGTGTAGCGTTTTTAAAGAAAAACGTTACGATGGGTGTTTTTTGGAACCGAACACAAGTAAGGTGCCTACCTTGTTGATTGGCTCATTAATACCACTTGTAGAGATCGAAACCTCTCTTTATCACACAAACACAATGTATAGATGATGACACTCACAAGATCAAAGTATAACCAAGATGAGAAGTAGTATGTGGATCGTATGTTAAAACTTTTGTTCGAATGATTATTTCAATAAAGAGATAATACAAGGACAATGATGAACACACACACACACTCTCACTTTAGATACAATAATGAGGCATTCTTGGAATGTGAGAGTGTGTGTGGTAAATATAGCGACACAGCCAACACCAAAGGGCTTTGGTGGGCTTTACTTGGGCTTGGTGTGGGCTAGTGTAAGTATTACACTTATACATTTAACTTACACACATATCTAATACCACTAGCCCACTTTCTAAACTATTTAATACATTTGACACTTAAGGTTCAATTCTAGCAAATGACCATCACTTCCATATTTAATAAAATAAAAGTTGTGTTAATTAGTCCAATGTAAGCCCACAAGCCCATCTCATTGTAACCTATATATACCTTCCATCCACCTCATTTTAGAAGGGGGGGGTTGAGTATGTGTTTTCTAATATAGTTTCTCTTTCTAGGTTTCTCTCTCTAGAATCCATACACCATATTCATCTCGTGTTCCTCTTATTGATTATAGTAGTGTGATAAAGATTGATCAAAGGTCCTACAATGAATATTATGGTCTTTCGTCATAGTTTATATATACTAAGCATAGAAATGTAAAGCATAAAATGAGAAACTAACTTGTTCACATTCATGAATGCTTGCAACCATCTTTTCCACTGCACCATAGAAAAAACTCTGCAATTGTCACAACTGGTTTCTAGAATGTGAACAATTCTATTTTGAATTGTGACTCATCGTAGTTAGCTATAAACTATATATGGGACAAGTTATGCCACTGTGTATATGTGACATGGCATAAGAATGATGACATGGAATGCCACCTCAATGATGACTGGGCATTTAATTATGACGTGACATTTATGACATGGCACTACTCCAACTTAAACATGTAAAAAAATTGTCACATATCAGGATCGAACCCTGGGTTGTTAGACCACACATGAGCGCCTCATATAGTTTATAGCTAACTACGATGAGTCACAATTCAAAATAGAATTTTGTTCACACCCTAGAAACCAGTTGTGACGAAAGACCATAATATTTATCAATGAGTTGGATGCTGTCGTTGGTAGATGTTTCTTTCAAGGTGTTCTTTTCTGACTACAATGTCAACAACAACAATCACACCTGTCGGTGTGACGCATTTAATGATGAACCAGATATAATAAACCATTTCAAGAAAGGATTAATGGAAGACGAGGTATAATGTCATAACATGCTTGAATTAATATATGCCTATTGATATGTGATCAAAGTCTAATGTATTTGTATTTGTCACAAAATCAGGATGGCCAGGAGGAGTTTAAAACCCCAACAAATTTGATCAAACCTACCAAGTTGAATGACCTCAGTATCACCCGTGTGCTTGATATGCATATACTATCGAAAGAAATGGAGGCCTTTAGAAGTGGACAGAGTTCTAGTGGTGAGAAGAAGCGTGTCTTTATTGATATGGATGAGATTGAAAGTGATGAAGAAAATGGAGATACCAACTCTAAGGGTGTCTTTGTTTAAAAAAAAAAAAAATCTTACTAGCCCTTTTACTCTTACCAGTAAGAGGTGGTCAGACATTTTGCTTGTTTGTTTTTTTTTTTCTTTTGAGTCAGACCAGTTAGACATATAACATCTTACTCAGTAAGAGGTGGGGGACTTGTCTTACTGCCTCTTACTCGATAAGAGATTGAAGACTCGTGTTAATATAATATATTTGATGGTTTATTAACTATGTTATATTTATGATAAAAAATCTTGTTTCATATTTACATAAGTTACTTAAATAAATTGCAGAAACGAGCATTTAAAATCATTCGGACAATTATAAAAAAACAAACAATATTATTTCATTCACATTTAGACTTTCTAGCTACCTCTTACTGGTAAGATGTGGTAGTCAGATTCAGACATAAAACATCTTAATGAAACAAACACACCCTAGTCACCAAAGTTGGTTCAGGTGAAAACTAAAAAGAAAGACTAGGTGGCTGACATTTCCATGATGTTTTTAGGAATTTTTACCGGTTGGCAAATGATTCTTGCATTGAACAATTTTTAGTTTTTTACTCTTGGGTTCCTTTCTGATTATCCCTAAATAAGTTGGCTTTTTTTTTTTTTTTTTTTTTTTTTTTTTTTTTGTATGCAATGGTTATTTGTTTGCACCATGGAGATGGTTTATTTTCAGACAACTTTGCCATTTTAATGGCTTTTGAATGCATATTTTTAAGTTTACATAGTTATGTGTATTATTGGTGGTTGTTGTTGATTTGTAATTTGCATATTACCAAAACCATTTTAATAGCATGTTTTAAGTGTTTTTAAAAAGTTTGGTTGGTTGTTTTTTCATTTTTTTTTTGAACAACAACTTTCATTCACAAAAACTGGAAAACTCCAACGAGCAAGACGCACGAGGAGCCCGGGACAAACAAAAACAAATTAAAAACTAAAAGAACACCAATCCAACCACTCCATACAAAGATTTCTACTCCTATTTATACACCATAAAAACGATAAACTTTTTATGTCCTTTATAATACGCGCCAACGACGGTCTTCTATTCCGGAAAATAGCCTCGTTTCGCTCCCGCCAAATGCACCAACAGCCAACTCTAATAATCGCTTTTATAACTTCCTTTTTCTTTTTGTCACTAACCAGATTCTTATACATGGAGAAGAAGCCTTTCATATCAAAAGCGAACAAAGGACTAATCTTACACCACTGCCCGATGATGCACCAAACCGCGTCCGCCAAACCACAATGCAAAAACAGATGCAACGAGTTCTCTGGAAACTCCTCACAAAGAACACAAAGATAAGAGTTAAGAGGAACGTGCCTTTTCGCTAACTGGTCCCGGGTAGCGATTCTATCTATGTGAGATCTCCAAAAATGAATGTTCACTTTGGTAGGAACGAGTCTGCTCCACGAGTACCCGTTAACCTCATCCGAACCATTAAGATTTTCCATAATTTTTCGATGCGATTGAGCCGTGAACTTATTGCCTTTATCGCCCTCCCATATCCACTTGAAGCCCTCCATGCGAATCATCTCCCGAATTTGAATACCCTTTTTGCTCAACCACCCATCAACTTTTGACACTTCTTTCCAAGTTCCCGTTAAATATTTGTTACACGGAATGAACGAGAGACGTCTACCACTATCGTGAAAAGCGAAGATAACTTTCTGCCACAATCTCCTCGGTTCCGTTTTATATCTCCAAATCCATTTCGATAGCAAGCTTTGATTAATGAATTCCAGCGAACTTAAACCGAGGCCACCATCTTTTTTTGGTTTACAAACTTTATCTTTCGCCACCCAGTGAGTTTTAGCTTTCCCGTCTTCTATCCCCCACAGAAAGTTCATCCGAAACCTATCGAGCTTATCAATCACCAATTTCGGGGCTTTGAATAAAGAAAAATAGTATATAGGCAAGCTGTCAAGAACCGCTTTCGTAAGGATGAGCCTCCCACCCATGGATAGGTGTTTAGCTTCCCACAACGAAAGCCTGGATTCAAACGCTGCCACGACCGAATTCCAACTATTCACCCTGTTCATATTACCACCCACCAAGATGCCAAGATGCACGAACGGTAAAGATCCGATTTGACAATTAAAGATACTTGCACCCTGCAAAATCTCTACATCCAAAAGATTAAGACCAAAAAAGGAACATTTTTTTAGATTTACCTTTAACCCGGAGACGAGATGGAAGCAACGAAGAACTCTAGCAAGACCTCTAACGTTGTTTTCCGACCACTCCCCACTAATGATGGCATCGTCAACGAAGTGAAGATGCGAAATATTCAGCCCGTTCTTTGGACAAGAAAAGCCTTTAAACAGACCCGAAGCTTTAGCTTTAACCATTATGTCGTTGAAGGCTTCCATGATGATGATAAAGAGAAAAGGCGAGAGCGGGTCGCCTTGTCTCACACCCCTGTGGGCTTGAAATTCCCAGGTCGGAGACCCGTTAACCAACACCGACGCCCTAGTAGACATGAGGCACCCACGAACCCAAAGCCTCCACTTCTCCGGAAAATCCATTTGGCCAAGAATATCGTCAATGAACGCCCAATCGACTGAATCAAACGCCTTATCAAAATCGATTTTAAATAAAAAAGAAGGAGATTTCTTCTTTTTAACCCAAGCCAATATCTCGTTCAGAATAAGCGGCCCATCTAAGATGTAACGGTCCTTTAAAAATGCCATTTGCACATCCGAAATAACCGAACCGATAACCATCTTAAGACGGTTAGCCAGGACCTTTGAAATAACCTTTGTGATACACCCCACAAGACTTATCGGCCTATAGTCCCTAAGCGAAAGCGGATCCTCCACCTTCGGGATAAGCCGAATAAAAGACGCCCCACACCCTTTGCTAATCGTCCCAGACTCATGAAATTGAGTCAGAATGTTAAAGAAATCCAAACTGAAGTGATCCCAGAATCTCCTGAAAAAATTAAAGTTAAAACCGTCTGGCCCCGGAGATTTGTCGCCACCACAATCCCAAACCGCATTTTTTACCTCTTCCATCGTGAATGGTTCAATGATCTTAGAGCTGTCGGCCTCCGATAAACTTTTGAGATTGTTGCACACCATCCTAGCTAGGACGCACACTCTCCTGTCTTCTAAACTTGTATCTGAAAAAGCGAAGCACTTCTCTTTTTATATGATTAGGATTCGAAACCCACTGCCCATTTATATCCAGCCCACTTATTCTGCCGCTACCTAGATTAGCCCTATAAAAACCGTGAAAAAACGCCGAGTTTTCGTCTCCATCTATAGCCCATTTCACTCTCGCTTTCTGTTTCAGGTCCATAGCTTTAAGGGCATCAAGACCTGCCAAATCAGCACAATCCTTAGCCCAATCCACGTAATCCCTATCCTCCAGCCCGTCCGAGTCAGCCCTTCTTTCCCATTCTTCACATTTTTCCTCAAGCATCAATCTAGCTTTTTCATTAGCATCTAAAGAATCGACCTTCCACAATTTGATAGCGTCCTTGATATTCCTAAGCTTGTCCTTCAAAAACACATCATCAGGATACTTAGGACTAGTATCGTTAATAGCCCGAGTAACCACGTCCGATAAAGAATTGATGGAAAGCCACGAGTTGTAAAATCTGAAGGGTATGGGCCCAAAATCTTGAAAAGAAACTTTGAGCATAATCGGTTTATGGTCAGTCCATTTTCTCGGGAGAGCAATTAAACTAGCTTTCGGCCATTTACTCCAAAACTCATCACACACCAACGCCCGGTCAATTCTACTATGATTAATCCCATTCCCGTAAGTGAAAATGAATTTGAAACCCCCTAAATTCGTGTCTTTTAGCCCGACATTGTAGATGAAGTCGTTGAATCTTCTAGCGCACCCTTGATTAAAATTAGAACGCAACCTTTCCGTGACAAATCTAACCTCGTTAAAGTCTCCAATAAGAATTTTAGCCCCATTAGTAGAAGTTATTAACGCCATTAAATCATCCCACAGTCTAGCCTTGTCTCTCGGATCTTGAGGCCCATAAATGTTAAAGATATTAACCCAAGAATTGTCATCCAAGAATAACCCCCGAGACCAAAAGATAGTTCCACCTCTTAACACTCGACTCAACCTTGAATTTTCCAGAATCCCAAACGCTAAGAATAACTCCAGAGTTTCCGTCGGAGTTGACATAATCGTACCCAAACGATCCTCTACCCCACAACTTACGAATAGGAAGGAGGGAACCGTCAGAGCACTTCGTTTCCTGAATACACAAAAAGTCAATACGGTTAGAAAATTTAAGTGAGTTAGCCCATCTAACCTTGTTTTCGCCACCAATCCCCCTGATGTTAATGGACATAAAATCCATTAACACTGTTTGTCTTCACCCTCCCCAATAATTGCTTCCTTGGCCATCTGTACCGAGCCTGACAATTCGATTCCGAGAATAGCTCCTGCTGCAACAGTTTCCTTTACTTTCGTCTCTAACACACCATCCATAGCTTCCTGAGAATTAACAACATCACCTGGATCGATGTCCACATCAGTCGCCACAGTCACGTTGTTTATAACCACTGGTTCCTCCAGCCTAGTACTTCCTCCCGTGACCTCGACATTCTCCTGTTCTTCAATAATAACATCGACGTTCTTCTGTTCTTCAATCACAACATCAATGCTGCTAGTCTCCTTTGATCGCTGCATATGTTTGAATTTCCTTTTACTTTTTCCATCCTCATTCCCACCGATCGTGTTATATTTCATGCCCTCGGTGAAAATGAGGTCAATTGATTCGAGATCTGGTTCAATTGGTGGGTGAGCCATGTAAAAATGACTCCTGGGTCGTTTTTTGCACCTAACACTTTCAATCGGGTCTTGAGAGATCCCATTAGAGGAGTCCTGGTATAAAGAAGCCCCATCCAATTTACCGCAGGAAGGCCCAACAATATTTGGCCCAATGACCAAGACTTCACTTGGGATCTCCCCGTCTTCCAACTCATCAGAAACAGGCGCTTGGGCTTCTTCCACAACGGTCGAATTTGGTGGTATCTGCGCCCAACCGCTTCCAACGTTAATTGGCGGCCTTTCATCTCCGCCCACCGGCGGACGGAGCAAACCCACCGGAAACCTAGAAAAATCCGGTGTCCAATCCAACCACCCTTCTGTAACCGAACATCTTACCACTGATTCATTCAATTCGATCATAACCTCCTCTGAAATCCTGCTAACATTACTAAGAACAATAGGGACCCAGAAGCATGTTAAATTTAAATCAGAGTTACCAGTATCGTCCGAAGCAACAATTTCTCCAAAAACTCCTCTAATTTTGAAGAAAATATCTTTGTCCCATAGGTGTGGTGGCATCCCTTCAATCCTTAGCCACACAATCCTTTCAACAGGGATGTCTTGCCCCTCCCATAGTGTCAACTGATCACACCATTTGCTCCAGTGTTCTGACAGATTAAGAAACGCCTTCGCCATCTCCGGTGACTCGAAGTTTACCATGAATTGAAGACCTCACATGTATCAGATCGAACATACCTCAATCCAACCGTCAAAGATAGCACTTATCTTTCCCAACGCCGATATATCTTTTGCCTTTCCGATAACCGATTTGCCTGCCCACAGTTTTGCAAGAGCAGAGCCAGGGTTGTCGACAACAATTCGAACGTCTTTCTTCACAGGACCATCTTGATTGAGGAACGCGTGGAGGAAGGATTTCCCAGGGAGCCTCGAAGATCCTTCTCCACCCGAACCACCCACAACAATCCCTGGTGCCGCTTTCTTTGGTTCAAGATACTCAGAGTGTGTAACAACTGTAATACTTAAAAAATACTCAAAGCATCCACACCTTTCAGAAATCTAACCAACATATTGGAAAACTGACCTCAGTGTTCCTTACTAAAAACAATTTGAAAACCTAAAAGTAAAAAATAACAGAAAAAAGAACTAAAAGTACACCATAAATGGTGGCATATATGGCTAGTTCTCATCTCATCTTTTTCTTAACTTCAAATACTCACACTCAGATACCTCTAGGCCAAAAGCTGGTTGGTTAATTTATCTGAACTATTCAAACTAGCTAACCTTGCCAAGGTATTTGATTCTGATTTTGGTTCGTGTTAGAGTTGAGTTGATGGTTCATATGATCAAGACTAGCCATGTTGAGAAAATGTTGATGATCATTAGGATTAGGAAATCCTCTAAGACCTAAAAAATCTCGTGTTAACTCGTCGTTTGCACCACCACCACCACCCTCTTTTCTAACTCTTTCGGATGAAGCTTGTGCTTGTTTTGTAGAATTGAGCATGCCATTGAAGATATCATGAATGTTAGTAGAGCCAACATTTGTAGAAGTCATAGGAGTGGTATGATGAAGCAGCTGGTCCATGCAACTACTGGTAACATTAGCAAAGGCATTGTTTTGTTCCAATATCACATGATGATTATTATCACTTGATGACAAATTTGATAAATGCTGCTGTTGATGATGATGATGTTGAGATGATAGTAGAGGCGCACACATGTGATCTTGCTGAAGGGGTTGTTGGGACCCATTTAAAAGAATAGACTGCTGATGCTGATGTGTCATTGAGATGGCGGGATTGCTAGTTGTTACACCCATTTGAGCTGCTTTTTGAAGCAAAGCAGTGGCTGACATGTGTGAAGAAGGTGAAGGAAGATGTAGACTATTAGGACTAGAGTTTTGTTGTTGTTGATAATGTTGATTATGGTCTAACCATGATGGTAATTGGTGATTAGGATGTGGACTATTTGAGCCGATATTGAAGCTAAGGTGATAACGCGCATCACTGATCAGTCAAGTTCATTGTTTACAACAGGTTTAAGGTGATAATGCGCATCACTATCACTCAAGTTCCATGTCGATTGTGTTTTTAACCCCATGATCCACAAGCTATCTGGACATACGGCATGGGAGTTAATGGAGAAGCACGGTATGGATGTAGATGAATGCTGGCCATGGCCAAATGAACTGGATGCCCTCGTTGGTAAGTTGTTTCTTTTCAAGAGTTCTTTTCTGACTATAATGTCAACAACAACGATCACACCTGTCGGTGTGACGCATTTAATGATGAACCAGATATGATAGACCATTTCAAGAAAGGATTCATGGAAAATGAGGTATAATGTCATAACACGCTTGAATAAATATATTCCTATTTATATGTGATCAAAGTCATGTATTTGTATTTGTCACAAAATCAGGATGGTCAGGAGGAGGAGTTTACAACCCCTTTGTTGAGCTGCTAAGAAAAGCAACACCGTTAGTCTTACCGTGGAAGGGGGCTTCCGCGGTTGGCCTCCGGTGTGAGAGTAAGTATATTATTTGAGAGATGAGGAGTATGTGCGGACTAGGTGAAAGTAATTGCAGTTAGGTGGAGTAATAAATGAGATGGGGGTATTTATACTACCCATATACTTACTGTAGCCGCCTCGGGAATGAGCGGGCTGACACATACCTTACCGAGTAGGTAGATGTCAGAGCAGAAGTCAACTTGCGCCTTACCTTAGTTGGTAAGTGTCAGATAAAGTAGGAGACACAATCCCACAAGATCTGGCTTTCGGTGGCATGGCCGCGGCTGAGTATGTGATCTGTCCCGGTCTGGAGAGACCGGGGTATGTCCTCGTCTTGGCTTGGCAAGACTGGAATCTATAATGTATATTGACTCTGCCGCGGTACGAGTTATGAGCATGCCTGACCCAATATGCTGGGTCCGGGGATACTATACACGATCAAGTCCCCCCAGTCTAGTATACTTGTTTTGTTGAAGAGCAAGTGTTCTAGACTTATTTAGGCGTTACGCGGCTTTAAGAAGCCGCGCCTTGTTGGAGAATTTTGTAGCTTCCGTGGTTGATATTGCTACGTGTCCCATGTTGCTGACTAGACATTCCACTTTTCGCGTGGTTGGTGATGACAGCCTGTCATGGGTAATCGTGAAACGTTTTTCACCCACGCATTTACTGATTGATGTGACGTCTATGGCGGCCTAACCGTGCATTTTCTGCGACAATCGTGACGGTCCATCTGGGTAGATCTTTAACCGTTCAATAAGTATCCGGGGATGTGGCTATTTTGTGGCCGTCCGATAGAAGCGATAGCATGTGCGTGTGTGACTATAAATACCAAGATTTACACCACTGTTAATCTTTTTTCACACACAGTAATAAATTTTTCATCTCTCTAAAAAACAAGAACATCTTCCGCCTTCATTCCTCTTGCTTCTTTTATCCCCGGACCTAGGTTCTCAGGTTAGGTTTCTTTCCAATTCTTCATTTGATTATTTAGAATGGCACCTGATCATATAAGTACTGCGACCTCTACATTATCTCAGGCGGATGTAGATAGTTTTTGTGAGAAATATAAAATTTTCCAATTCTTCATTTGATTATTTAGAATGGCACCTGATCATATAAGTACTGCGACCTCTACATTATCTCAGGCGGATGTAGATAGTTTTTGTGAGAAATATAAAATTCCTAGCCATCTTCAGCCTCAAGCACCCGGACCCCTAGATACTATTAGGGATGCCCCGGAAGGGAAGATAGGTGTATATACTAGGTTTTTTTAGTTAGGTAACTTTAGGATTCCTCTCTCATTGTTCTTGCTTCGTGTTTTGGAGTATTTCCATATTCATCTATCACAGTTGCCGGTTTTTAGCGGCATGTAGGATTAACCATTTTGAAATTCTTTGCCGCGTCCATGGTGGTGTCCCTACCATCAATTTATTTAGGAAGTTCTATTATGCCAGCATTAACCATGGTTGGATGACACTAGAGAAGGGAAAAGGTCCTAAATCTTTAGTTGTCCCTGTCTGTTACACTGCCGCGCTTGATTCGGTCAAAAACTGAAAGGACCGTTTCTTTTTTGTGAAGAAGACCATTTTTCCCCTCTCTATTCCATGGTATGAGAGGGTATCAATAGACCGCGACCCTCCCCCTTCTGACGAGGGTTTGGATCTAGAGCTGTTGCGGCTCCTTGACACCAATAGGGCCCCTTTGAAAAAGTATCCGGAGGTCTTTCTGAATGTCATAGGTTTAAGCCAAACCTGGGATGACGATAGTTGCCGTCTGACCTTTTTACGGCCGGATGATTCGGGTGGGTATTAGACTTGTTTTATTCCTGCTTTCTATTTGTTTACTTCCGCGTCTAAATTTATTTTCTGGTTTTTTGCAGAGATGGATTTGTTTTCTTACATCAATCAGCCAGATGTATTCAAGGTGACGACTGGGGAGCACACCTTGAACAAGGATGAGCCAACGTTGAGGGCGGAGACTGCAGGACGTGTTGTTGAACCGTCCGAGGACATTTTGAAGGTTGTGGAGCACACCGTTGTGGATGAAATAGAAGCGGCTAAGGCTGGGAAAAAGGCTGGGAAGAGAAAGGTGGCGTTTAATGCGCCCGAAAAGTCAAAGAAAAAGAAGAAGCTTGTTCGCAAAGCGACCGCGGCTGGATCAGGTATGAGTTGCTTCCCCTTTTTTTTCTCGCGTATGTTGTCTGTACTGACATACGTCTTTTTTATTTTTTAGGTGATCCTCCCGCGGAAGATGCTCCTATGTTTGAGCTTCGTTATGAGTCGGGGTCTGATTTGGAGCGTTCTGGGCCTCACACAGATGAGAATATTATGAAGAATGTTACCGTTCTTACTTCTTCTTCCAAGACCCTTTCTCAAGAACATTCTGAGGGTAAGGGTTCTGAGGCACCTGACATGGATCAAACTGAGTCCGTGCATTTAGAGTCTTAGGGCCCCTCTGAGAAGCCGGGGCCAGGTCATCAGGAGGGTACGTCCGACCATGCTGAGGCCGAGGAAGAGCATCAGAGTGATTCCGGGGATTTTTATCGGTCCGTCTCGGTCGACACCGTTGAGACTTCTTCTATTTATGTCCCCAAATGGTTCCCACTAATGGGTTTAAGATGGACGACCCTTGGATCTGCCGCAGTATTGTTGACAATGTGGCACCCCCAGCGTATGCATCTGTTATGAGGGACATGTCTGACGAAGACCTAATGAATGAGCATAATCTTCTTGCCGCTCGTCAGGTGTGTTTGAATTCTGAAGTTCGTTTGCGGTTGGAGAACGAGTTGTATCGGAATGATAAGCTGAGTAAACGGTTGGAGAGGAAGGAGAAGCTGATTGTTGATTTGAGGGCTAAGCTAGCCAAGTTGGAGAGTGAATGTGTTGGGACTTCTGAGCTCCGCGGCCGGGTATCTACTCTGGAAGGGTCCGTGAATTCTAAGGATGAGGAGCTGGGTAAGCTCCAGGCTGAGCTTGAGAAGTTGGCTCCGTCGGTGTCCATGGTTGGGTCCTTGGGTCTAAGGAATGCGGAGCTGGCCTCAGAGATTATAGAGCTCCGCGGCAAGAATGAGGCACTGACTCAAAAAATACCTGGTTTGGAAGTTATCTGCGGTACACTGGAACAACAGGTAAATGTTCAGGTTGAGGAGAGCATGAAGATGGCCCGTGCGGTGTTTGAGGAACATTTGGCGGAGATGGACAAAAGGTTGATTGCCATCAATGAAGAGTTTGACACGGAACTCTTCCCTAAATGTCTGAAGGCTGATGAGGGTCGCCGTTGGGTTATTGGTCACGGATTCAGGTATGCTTTTCTCAAATTTAAAGAATCCGAAGAATTGAAGATCAAGTTGGGGGGGTGCATTTCCGCAGCAATAGCGGAGGGGATCCGTAAAGGGTTGGAGGCCGGGGTCGTTCATGGGGCCAAGGGTGTTAAACTCGAACAGGTGGAAGCTTACGACCCTTTAGCAAAAAAGCGCTTTGATGAATCAGTGGAGAGGCTAGGGAATGTGTCATTTCCCCTGCTGGACTCTCTTGAGGCATGTAAGGATGCCCCCCTTGAATATCTTATGGCGCAGCTGGTTTTAGAGGAAGATCGTCGCCCTGGGACTACGGAGTTTACTTTTAAACCCCCGGTTGCGGAAGAGCGTATTCTTCCGGAGGCCATAGTTAGGCTGGTCACCCGCCGTCCTAGGGCCTTTGAAGCTTATAAGGCGTATAAGAACAATAGGTATGGGAAGGAGTTTGATTATAGCAACAAGGGTCTTGCCGCTGTTCTTCCTGTTTCTACTGGGTCTGGGCCTACTTCCAATGTTGAACCTGCTTCCGCTGAGCCTTTGAACATTGTTGCTTCTTCTGGGCTGGAGACCACCTTATCCGGAGATGATGGTGTTAAACATGATGACATGTTTGATCCCTCCGTTCTCCAATCCCAAAATCTTGAGGATTAGTTTTCTGCGGCTGTTGTATGGGGGATATTTTGACTATATCTGCCCTGCCGCGACTTTGTGAAACTTTTTAATCTTAAAACTCTTTTGGTGTAATCCGGATGAATGTATCCGCGTATGTTGTAACTTGGCTGAATATAACTTAACCTTTTTGATGTGTATTAACACTTGGTTTTTTATGTTATATATTTGTTTTTGTCGGGGCTCATATGGCCGGACTTAATTTACTATCTTTGTGTGTCTGTACTTAGGATTTTTGGGGATAGCTTGGTAGGTCAATGGGTTTGCAATACCACTTATATGCCTTAGATAATTGGGAGGTGCAATGTCCTCATGCCGGGCTTGCGATGCCTCTTAAGCATTTTTAGAACTGCGAAGTTGTTTTTCCGGCTTACGTATGCATATGACAAAATTAAAAATGACAAGTAGATTTTTAGAAAATTCGTGGAGTTGATCGGACTCCACAGATCATTAATTTAGTGAACTATATACATAAAAGATGACAAGTGCTAGAATGAATTCCCGCTGCCGGATTGAACCGCGGTTAGCCACAAAAGATGGGAATACTTACATTTAATTATAAGTTACATTTTTTTAGATTCCGGATATTCCATGTCCGAGGTAGATCTTGGCCATCTTGGTTCCGGAGTTTGTATGCTCCTTTTCCCAATGCTTTCACCACTTCATATGGGCCTTCCCATTTGGGGCCCAGTTTTCCGGTGTTCTCCACAAGACTAGCATCGTTGTTGCGGTAGACAAAGTCACCTGGCTTAAAGCTTGTTCCGCGGACTTTGGCATTGTAGTATTTTTCCATTCTGGACTTGCTTCTTGCCTCTTCAATAGCCGCGACCTCTCTTCTTTCTTCCACGAGATCCAGGTTCAGCTGTAAGGCTTCATCATTTGCTATAGGGTCAAATAGAGCACATCTGAGAGATGGCATTCCAATTTCCACGGGAATCACAGCCTCCGTCCCATAGGTTAGGGAGAACGGCGTGTCTCCATTACTCGATTTGATCATTGTTCGGTGCGCCCAGAGTACGTGCGGTAGCTCTTCCAACCAGTCGCGGCTTCCCTGATCAATTCTTGCCTTGATTCCTTCTCCCAAACTTCTATTTGCTCTTTCGACAAGCCCGTTTGCCTGCGGATGCCTTACTGATGCGAACCGCTGTTTGATATTGAGCTTCTCACACCAGTCTTTGAAGGGGTTTCCCATACGAATTTCTTGACTTGGTTACCAGTGATGGTTGCAAGGGCTTTAGCCTCGATCCACTTTGTGAAGTAATCGATTGCAACTATCAAGTATTTGATTCTTCCTGGGGCTTCTGGGAATGGGCCGCAGATGTCTATACCCCATTTGTAAAACGGCCAGGGGGAGGTGATAGGAGTCAAGTTATGCTGGGGATTCTTGGGAACCGGTCGGTGCACCTGACAGTCTTGGCACTTGTTGATCACTTCTCTTGCGTCTCTATGCATTGTCGGCCAGTAATATCTGTAATACCTGAAATTCAGATAACCCGTAAAATTACCAAATTACCCCTGATAATATAAAACCTTATATAATAATTTATAAGATTCCGAAATAATTCCAAAACATCTGAAATCGAATTATATCTGAAACAAAATAATTTCTGGGACAATGTTCATCATTTTAAATGTTCAAAAAAAATTAACTTATACATTTATATATATAATTCGGAATTATACAAATTTAATAATTATAATGTTTAATTCTTATAATTAGAAAATATGTCAAATAAAATAAAAGAAGATTAAGAAAATCAACCAAATAATTATCATGATCCTATGGGCCGAAATTCTGGTCCTTTTCCCCCTCTAAAGTCGGTTCACAATAGTTAAAACAAATCCTTTTCTTTTTATCCTCAAAAATAACAATACCGACTATATACCAAAAACCCTAGCGATCTAAAGAAATTGACCAAAGCTTCTCTGCGAATTCTGGGCTTGGACAAGCATTTTTCTGGTGTTATTGGGAGTGCAAGGAAGCTAGGAAAATTAGTTGTTGCTGCGTTTTCTCTGTGGTTGGTCCTTGTTCTTAATTTCTTGTCGAGTAGATCAAAATCAAGGTAATAATTCTTGCGACTTAACCAAACGTGATAAAATTAATATGGCATTTTTCCAGTGATATTTAGATGTTATATAACTCATATAAAATATGCAAATCGATCCATGCATGCTAATTCTATGCGTATGAAAATATTATGGCTAAAGAACACGTAAATTGCAAATATATGAAATCCGAATTTCTGGGCATAATGGCTATTTTATTTAGACCTCTTATGATGTATTAGACCTGGGAAAAATGATATATCGAATTATAATGGCCTAAATCAAGTCTTTGTAATTTTAGTGTCTAAAACATACGTAAATATGCAATATATGTTAAACGAATTTTCTGGGCATGTTCACTATTTTTCGTGGGTTCCTTATGAGTCATATGATCTGGGAAAAATATGGTTTTGATTTTTAGAAGCTTAAATTTAACGTGGTTAATTATTGTAAAAACCGGATTTTAGAAAAACAAAGAAACAAATAAAATAAAAATCGTGGGTTCTAGGGTTTCTTTTCTTGGGCATGAATCTGAGCATTTAATGTGTTTTAAGGATAAATAGATGATGGTCCAATGATTGGTGAAAATTAGGGTTGGTAATTGTTTATAAAAAGTGTTACCGATTTGAAGTTAATTGCATAAGGACCTGTTTTGCCAAGTTTGAAACTTTTGGGATATTTTTGTAAGATCATATACATCTGTAGGAATGTGGGAAAAATATAACTTTGGGGTCCTAAGTGTAAATTTTGCATAATAATGAATTAATGGGAAATTAGGGTTTCGTTTGGAAATAAATTAAAAGTGAGGGACCAAAAGTGTAAATCTGAAATTCTGAGGTTGTTTTGTGTTAATACTGATATAAAAAGGTTGTTGGGTAATTTTGAGGATTTTTGGGCTAATTATGTAATTGTTATGGAATTATGACTTAATATGTATGTTTTGTAAAGTTAAAGGACTAAATATGTAAATTCTGAATTCTGAGGGGTCAAATATGTAAAGTACTAACTTCTGATGATATATTCTGTAAATATGAAATATAATATGCTTGGTTGGTAATTATGGATAATGTAGGGTTTAATTTGTAAAATATGTAATTATAAGGTTGGTTTTGTAAATTATGAAATTAAAGGGGTGTAATCTATAAATTATGAAACTTAAGGGAATAAATGTAATTCTGAATTAAATAAGTGTATAATTCTGTAATTTAAAGTATTTTTCACTAATGACCTTGTAAATTAATAAAGTTGCATTTAAAACCCTAAACTTTGTATAATTGTCATTTAAAACCCTAAACTTCTGTAACATGATAAAATGTACTGTATTCCATAATAAGCTCTGAATAAAGGTATAAACCTAATCTGAAATGATAATATATGTAAATTCTGGAAAACCTGTTAATTCTGGAAAACTTACTAAATCTGGAAAGTTACTAAAAAAGGAAAGTACATAAAATGATGAGATAAACAAAGAGTAATAATCTGAATTAAAATCTGTAGTAATTCTGTCTTCCTCTTCCTTAGGTGTGAAGAAGGAGAAGTCTTGATCATCTGATTTCTGTGTTTGTTTGTCTGATTTCTGCTGTGCTAATAAGGTACAGATATTCTGCCCTATTTCAGTAAGGGTGTTTCTTTCCCTTTTTTCTCAGTATTTCATTTTCCTTATTAGGATTCCCCATACCTTTGCTATGTTCCCCTCTGTTTGTAAATCTCTGTGTGATCTGTTTATCTTGAATCTTTGTTTGAACCTTCTGCTATGATTTTCTATTCTGAACCTTGTTTAAAATTCTGATTTGAACCTTTGATATTTCTGGACTTTAACATGAACCTTTTTGCCATGTACCCTTAAGATATGACCTTCTGATTTTGGATAGTTCATTTGACCTCTGACCTCTGACCTACAGTTTGATATCCGAGCCAATCACTAGGCATGAGGGTTTCATGTCCATGTCATTGATGCACCTTTGACATGACTCTAGGGCAGGAGAGTGATGACCTATTCCGTCCCTGATTTATTTTATCTGGTGTGTTAAGGAGTTTCTGGCCACAGGGGGCGCATAGATGCATCCTAGTTCTGATTCTGTTATCTGATATCTGTTTGTGTTTATATTTATGTTATCTGTTTATTATTATATCTGGTGACTGATGGTGTGTGCGATACACGTCACTCACATTATCTGGGAGTTGGCCACTCTACACAGGTTTGTTATATTATATGATATTATCTGTTATCTGGGCTCGTGATGGATTTCTGTTTTCCTTAAACCTGATTTGTTTCATTATCTCTTTTTCATTCTTTTCATGTTCCTTATTTCTTTTCCTATCCTTTCACTTTGACTCTGTATCTGTATGATCTGTATTCCTGACTTGTTCTGTACTGTTATCTGTTACCGTTTCTGTTTATCTATATATCTGTTCACTGAGCTCTCGTAGCTCAGCCGCATTTCTTTTCCTGCGGCAGGTACTTAAGCTAGGAAGCTGGGTTTTAGCTTTGGGATGAGAGCAATCTGACTTGGAGTTTTGACCTTAGTGTTTTTAGCTTTACCATCTGGATTTCTATTTATTTTGATATGCCATTGTTTAGGCATTTGAATATTGGATTTTGTACTTCAGTTATTTCTGTCTTGCATTTGGTATAAGTCATGTTGACTTATTTTGGATTTAATGTTAAGACTTCCGTTGTTTTATTATTGAATGTTATGTTTGTTCTGATATGAAGCCATATATTTGTGACATCTTTGCCCTTGTCGGGTTGGGGTGTTACAATTTGTGGTATCAGAGCGACAGGCATTCGAAACCTTTAGGCTTAGGCTATTGACCTGTGAGGATTGGGTAGACATTAGGTTTCCTTTCGCGTACTCTTTTTCCTTATTCTGCTCTGTCATATTCTGCTTGATCTGACTATTTGTCTTCATAATTCTATAGATGGTTAACACTCGTCATCAGGAGTATACTAGTGGAGGGGATGCTGAGCTCCCTAATCTGGAGGCTTTGGTGGCTAATGCTATAGCCAATCTGTTACCCGGTCTTAACACTGATGCGGTGATCAACCGGCTTATCAATGGTGGGGCTGGTTCATCTGGAGGTGCTGGTAGTTCTTCTGGTGGTGGGGGCCGACCCACTACCATTAATGGGTGGCTTGAGAGTTTCAACAAACTCAAGCCATTGTCTTTCAGTTCTGCTGCTACTCCTCATGCTGCAGAGGACTGGATTACCTACATGGAGAAGCTGTTTGAGGTGCTAGGTTGTGAGGACGAGTTTAAGACTCGTTTGGCGGTGTTTAAGCTTGAAGGTGATGCACTTAACTGGTGGAAGGCACACAAGGCAGCTAAAGGAGGCGATCCGTATGTTCTTGGTTGTACTTGGGCTGATTTCCGCACTACATTCTATAATCGGTACTTCCCTGACTCTGAGCAGCAGAGGTTTATTCGGGAGTACAACACCATTTCCCAGCTAGATTCTGAGAACGCAGGGGAATATCTGGAGCGGTTTCAGAGACTGGTCAGCTTTGTGGGCCCCACTGCTGGAGATTCAAGGCGTCAAGCCAAGCAATTCAAATGGGGACTCAAAAGGTTTGTAACCTATATAAAGTTGATGTTTGTTTCCAATAGATCCTAATGCTCTTTTCAATTTATTCTGAATTAGGTGGGTGCTCGATCGTATGCTTAATGATGAGTTTCAGGATCCGTCAGCATGTTGCGATGCAGCTCGCAACATTGAGATTTTTCATGAGGGAGTTGGTTTCAAGCGAAACCGTGATGGCGACAGGGTTCAGAATCAGAATCAGAGTCAGAATCGGGACAACAAGGGGTATTCTGGTAGGAACTTTGAGCAGCGAGGTCAGTCAGATCGTGGACGTGACTATCAGGGTCAGTCAGGTAGGAGTTATGATCAGAAAAGGCACGACTCGAAGGGTCAGGATTCGAGGTCGGTTTCTAGGCAGGGGAATGATCGTCATGGACGCAGTGACAGTCAGAAGCAGTGGAAGGATCAGCCTTCCAAGGGTTATCAGCAGCAGTCTCGTGGTTCTGGATCGGGTTCTCAGGCTTTACCTCCTCCTCCCATCTGTACTACTTGTGGGAAGAGTCATCCCGGACCGTGTCGTAGGGCTTCTGGGGCATGTTTCCGATGTGGGTCTTCTGAGCATCGGGTGAAAGATTGCCCTAAGCATAATCCGACCCCAGCTGTGCAGTATCTTCCTCCTCCTCCTCCGAATACAGGCCGTGTGTTTTCGACTACTCGGGATCAGGTAGCTAAATCATCAGGTACCATTACTGGTATTCTGCATATTGGTGATCATACTGTTTTCATATTATTTGATACCGGCGCAACACACTCTTTTATATCTGTAAAACTAGCTCAGAAACTTAAAACAACTCCAACACCATTAATAAACCAACTATCTATTTCCACCCCAATGAAACACAGTGTCCTCCTCGATCATGTATATGTTAACTGTCCTTTGCGTTTTGATGACCGGGTTCGTCCGGCTAACTTACTTCCTCTGGATATGATCGATTTCGATGTCATCCTGGGCATGGATTGGTTGGCTTCCCATAAAGCTACCATTGACTGTCATGCTAGGAATGTGATTTTTGGAGATCTGAACCACCCTGAATTCGTTTATCATGGATTCCGCCCTCTGAAATCTGTTAGAATCATCTCTGCTATGAAGGCACGGACTCTGATATCTCATGGTTGCCAAGGCTATTTGGCTTCCGTTAAGGATTCATCTGTTGAAACTTCTGATATTTCCGATGTTCCCATTGTTCGGGATTTTGCCGATGTTTTTCCTGAGAAACTTCCTGGTCTTCCTCCGGCTAGAGAAGTTGAATTTGTTATTGATCTGATTCCCGGTGCCGAACCTATCTCAAAGGCTCCGTACCGGATGGCACCTATCGAACTGAAGGAATTAAAGGAGCAACTGGAAGAATTGTTGGATTGTGGTTTCATTCGCCCTAGTGTCTCGCCATGGGGTGCTCCGGTGCTTTTTGTGAAGAAGAAGGACGGTAGTATGCGGTTGTGCATTGATTATCGGGAGTTAAATCGTATTACCATCCGAAACCGTTATCCGCTTCCTCGTATTGATGACTTGTTTGATCAACTGCAGGGAGCTAAAGTATTCTCCAAAATTGACTTGCGATCTGGTTATCACCAATTGCGAGTTAAAGAGCAGGATGTGTCTAAGACTGCTTTCCGTACCCGTTATGGGCATTATGAGTTTCTGGTTATGCCTTTTGGCTTAACAAATGCTCCTGCTGTGTTTATGGATTTAATGAATCGGGTCTTTCATGAATTTCTGGATAAGTTCGTCATCGTTTTCATTGATGATATTCTGGTGTATTCTAAATCATCTGAGGAGCACGAGCAGCATTTGCGTATTGTTCTGGGTATTCTGAGGCAGCAGAAATTATTCGCGAAATTTTCTAAATGTGAATTCTGGCTGAACCAAGTAGCTTTCCTTGGTCACGTTGTGTCTGCAGATGGTATCACCATGGATCCATCTAAATTCGAGGCTATCACCAAGTGGCCGAGACCAACCACTGTGACTGAAGTCAGGAGTTTTCTGGGATTAGCTGGCTATTATCGGCGTTTTGTTGAAGGATTTTCTAAGTTAGCTTTGCCTTTGACTCAGTTGATGCGGAAGGGTGAAAAGTTTGTATGGACTGATGAGCGTGAGCAGAGTTTTGAGGAGTTGAAACGGCGTTTGGTGTCTGCTCCTATTCTGACTTTACCATCGGGATCTGGAGGTTTCCAAATCTATAGTGATGCTTCTAAGAAGGGTTTGGGCTGTGTGCTTATGCAACACGGCAAGGTGATTGCCTATGCTTCGAGGCAATTGAAACCCTACGAAGAAAATTATCCGACTCATGATCTGGAATTAGCGGCTGTTGTCTTTGCATTGAAAATCTGGAGACATTACTTGTATGGCGAATCGTGTGATATCTTCACCGATCACAAGAGTCTCAAATACATCTTTACTCAGAAGGAGCTTAATATGAGGCAGAGGAGATGGTTAGAACTTCTGAAGGACTATGACACTAACATCCAGTATCATCCAGGTAAGGCTAATGTTGTTGCTGATGCACTTAGTCGGAAATCTGGAATGGTTGCTAGTTTGGAAATTGATCCGCATGTTCTCAAGGATTTGGAGCGTCTGGATGTTGAGTTGTGTGTTCGACGTGATGTTGGTTACTGGGCTAGCTTAAAGATTGAGTCAAATCTGATGTTGCGTATTAAAGAGGCTCAGAAAGATGATGGTGAACTCTGGGCTATTGTTCAAAATATTGAAGAGGGTAAGCAAACTGAATTCAGAGTTGATGATGATGGAGTTGTCTGGTATGAGGATCGGTTATGTGTGCCTAATGATTCTGATCTGCGTGAGGCTGTGTTGACTGAGGCTCACAGCTCTCCTTTCTCTATTCATCCTGGTTCTACCAAGATGTATCGGGACCTTAAGCAGCATTTCTGGTGGAACGGTATGAAGCAAGATGTGGCGTTATTTGTTGCTAGATGTATGACTTGTCAGCAAGTTAAGATTGAACATCAGCGGGCTAGTGGTTTGTTACAACCTTTGGAGATTCCGGCATGGAAGTGGGATGAGATTTCCATGGACTTTGTTTCTGGTCTGCCTGTTACTCGTAAAAGACATGATGCGATTTGGGTGGTCGTTGATCGGCTAACTAAATCCGCTCATTTCTTACCTATCCGTAGGACCTATAGTGTCAGTCAGTTGGCGGAGATTTTTCAGCAGGAAATCGTTAGATTGCATGGTATGCCTTCGTCTATTGTTTCTGATCGTGATCCTCGTTTCACTTCGCGTTTCTGGAAAGGACTTCATAAAGTTTGGGGCGCTCGTCTTAAGTTCAGTACTGCATTTCATCCCCAAACTGATGGTCAGTCTGAGAGGACCATTCAGACTTTGGAAGATATGTTACGGGCTTGTGCTTTGGAATGGACCGGTAGTTGGGATGAGTATTTGTGTTTAGTGGAGTTTGCGTATAATAATAGTTGGCATGCGAGTATCCGTATGGCTCCCTTCGAGATGTTGTATGGTAGGAAATGTAGGGCTCCTGTTTGTTGGAATGAAGTAGGTGAACGTCTGATTGAGGGACCTGAAATGGTCGAGATCACTAATGAAAAGGTAGCTGTGGCTAGGGAGAAATTGAAGGAGGCGCGTGCTCGTCAGAAGAGTTATGCTGATAAGCACCGTCGGGATCTGCAATTCAATGTAGGTGATCGGGTATTTCTGAAAGTATCTCCTTTCCGTGGTGTTAAGCGTTTTGGAATCAAGGGCAAGTTGAGTCCTCGATTTATTGGACCGTTTGAAATTCTGGATCGTATTGGGGAGGTTTCTTATCGTCTGGCTTTACCTCCTCAGCTATCTCATGTGCATAATGTTTTTCATGTATCTCTTCTGAGGGGATACAACTATCATCCGTTGCATGTAGTATCTTATCCGCTTGATCAGATCCAACCTGATATGTCCTTGTCTGAAGAGCCGGAAGCGGTTCTTGATCGTCAGGAACGAGTCATGAGGAATAAGGTTATTCCGTTCGTAAAGATTCTTTGGAAGAACCACCCGGAGCGTGAGGCTACCTGGGAAACCGAGGAATCAATACGAGCTAGTTATCCACAGTTCTCGTTTTAATCTGGTATGTCTCGTTTTGTTTTCTGCTCTTTCTCTTTTCCTTCTGCTTTTTGCAAATTTCGAGGACGAAATTTTTTGTTAGTGGGGAAGAAGTTGTAATACCTGAAATTCAGATAACCCGTAAAATTACCAAATTACCCCTGATAATATAAAACCTTATATAATAATTTATAAGATTCCGAAATAATTCCAAAACATCTGAAATCGAATTATATCTGAAACAAAATAATTTCTGGGACAATGTTCATCATTTTAAATGTTCAAAAAAAATTAACTTATACATTTATATATATAATTCGGAATTATACAAATTTAATAATTATAATGTTTAATTCTTATAATTAGAAAATATGTCAAATAAAATAAAAGAAGATTAAGAAAATCAACCAAATAATTATCATGATCCTATGGGCCGAAATTCTGGTCCTTTTCCCCCTCTAAAGTCGGTTCACAATAGTTAAAACAAATCCTTTTCTTTTTATCCTCAAAAATAACAATACCGACTATATACCAAAAACCCTAGCGATCTAAAGAAATCGACCAAAGCTTCTCTGCGAATTCTGGGCTTGGACAAGCATTTTTCTGGTGTTATTGGGAGTGCAAGGAAGCTAGGAAAATTAGTTGTTGCTGCGTTTTCTCTGTGGTTGGTCCTTGTTCTTAATTTCTTGTCGAGTAGATCAAAATCAAGGTAATAATTCTTGCGACTTAACCAAACGTGATAAAATTAATATGGCATTTTTCCAGTGATATTTAGATGTTATATAACTCATATAAAATATGCAAATCGATCCATGCATGCTAATTCTATGCGTATGAAAATATTATGGCTAAAGAACACGTAAATTGCAAATATATGAAATCCGAATTTCTGGGCATAATGGCTATTTTATTTAGACCTCTTATGATGTATTAGACCTGGGAAAAATGATATATCGAATTATAATGGCCTAAATCAAGTCTTTGTAATTTTAGTGTCTAAAACATACGTAAATATGCAATATATGTTAAACGAATTTTCTGGGCATGTTCACTATTTTTCGTGGGTTCCTTATGAGTCATATGATCTGGGAAAAATATGGTTTTGATTTTTAGAAGCTTAAATTTAACGTGGTTAATTATTGTAAAAACCGGATTTTAGAAAAACAAAGAAACAAATAAAATAAAAATCGTGGGTTCTAGGGTTTGTTTTCTTGGGCATGAATCTGAGCATTTAATGTGTTTTAAGGATAAATAGATGATGGTCCAATGATTGGTGAAAATTAGGGTTGGTAATTGTTTATAAAAAGTGTTACCGATTTGAAGTTAATTGCATAAGGACCTGTTTTGCCAAGTTTGAAACTTCTGGGATATTTTTGTAAGATCATATACATCTGTAGGAATGTGGGAAAAATATAACTTTGGGGTCCTAAGTGTAAATTTTGCATAATAATGAATTAATGGGAAATTAGGGTTTCGTTTGGAAATAAATTAAAAGTGAGGGACCAAAAGTGTAAATCTGAAATTCTGAGGTTGTTTTGTGTTAATACTGATATAAAAAGGTTGTTGGGTAATTTTGAGGATTTTTGGGCTAATTATGTAATTGTTATGGAATTATGACTTAATATGTATGTTTTGTAAAGTTAAAGGACTAAATATGTAAATTCTGAATTCTGAGGGGTCAAATATGTAAAGTACTAACTTCTGATGATATATTCTGTAAATATGAAATATAATATGCTTGGTTGGTAATTATGGATAATGTAGGGTTTAATTTGTAAAATATGTAATTATAAGGTTGGTTTTGTAAATTATGAAATTAAAGGGGTGTAATCTGTAAATTATGAAACTTAAGGGAATAAATGTAATTCTGAATTAAATAAGTGTATAATTCTGTAATTTAAAGTATTTTTCACTAATGACCTTGTAAATTAATAAAGTTGCATTTAAAACCCTAAACTTTGTATAATTGTCATTTAAAACCCTAAACTTCTGTAACATGATAAAATGTACTGTATTCCATAATAAGCTCTGAATAAAGGTATAAACCTAATCTGAAATGATAATATATGTAAATTCTGGAAAACCTGTTAATTCTGGAAAACTTACTAAATCTGGAAAGTTACTAAAAAAGGAAAGTACATAAAATGATGAGATAAACAAAGAGTAATAATCTGAATTAAAATCTGTAGTAATTCTGTCTTCCTCTTCCTTAGGTGTGAAGAAGGAGAAGTCTTGATCATCTGATTTCTGTGTTTGTTTGTCTGATTTCTGCTGTGCTAATAAGGTACAGATATTCTGCCCTATTTCAGTAAGGGTGTTTCTTTCCCTTTTTTCTCAGTATTTCATTTTCCTTATTAGGATTCCCCATACCTTTGCTATGTTCCCCTCTGTTTGTAAATCTCTGTGTGATCTGTTTATCTTGAATCTTTGTTTGAACCTTCTGCTATGATTTTCTATTCTGAACCTTGTTTAAAATTCTGATTTGAACCTTTGATATTTCTGGACTTTAACATGAACCTTTTTGCCATGTACCCTTAAGATATGACCTTCTGATTTTGGATAGTTCATTTGACCTCTGACCTCTGACCTACAGTTTGATATCCGAGCCAATCACTAGGCATGAGGGTTTCATGTCCATGTCATTGATGCACCTTTGACATGACTCTAGGGCAGGAGAGTGATGACCTATTCCGTCCCTGATTTATTTTATCTGGTGTGTTAAGGAGTTTCTGGCCACAGGGGGCGCATAGATGCATCCTAGTTCTGATTCTGTTATCTGATATCTGTTTGTGTTTATATTTATGTTATCTGTTTATTATTATATCTGGTGACTGATGGTGTGTGCGATACACGTCACTCACATTATCTGGGAGTTGGCCACTCTACACAGGTTTGTTATATTATATGATATTATCTGTTATCTGGGCTCGTGATGGATTTCTGTTTTCCTTAAACCTGATTTGTTTCATTATCTCTTTTTCATTCTTTTCATGTTCCTTATTTCTTTTCCTATCCTTTCACTTTGACTCTGTATCTGTATGATCTGTATTCCTGACTTGTTCTGTACTGTTATCTGTTACCGTTTCTGTTTATCTATATATCTGTTCACTGAGCTCTCGTAGCTCAGCCGCATTTCTTTTCCTGCGGCAGGTACTTAAGCTAGGAAGCTGGGTTTTAGCTTTGGGATGAGAGCAATCTGACTTGGAGTTTTGACCTTAGTGTTTTTAGCTTTACCATCTGGATTTCTATTTATTTTGATATGCCATTGTTTAGGCATTTGAATATTGGATTTTGTACTTCAGTTATTTCTGTCTTGCATTTGGTATAAGTCATGTTGACTTATTTTGGATTTAATGTTAAGACTTCCGTTGTTTTATTATTGAATGTTATGTTTGTTCTGATATGAAGCCATATATTTGTGACATCTTTGCCCTTGTCGGGTTGGGGTGTTACAAGTAATATCCGGGCAAAATTGCATATATATCCCTCCCAAAGTGAATAATTGCATATATATCCTTTGTACAAGTGTTTGATGCATATAGTACAATGGTTTTTATGCATGCTTTGGATATATATGCAATTATGCATTTTCAGAAGGATATATATGCAAAAAACCCCTAATATCCGGATCTTATCGCCTTTGCCACGATAGCCCGTGGTCCGGAGTGCATGCTGCACGAACCCTCATGGATTTCCCAAATCACATAATTTGCTTGTATCGGGCCCACACATCGCAACCACGGCTCCAGAAATGATTTACGAAACAGCACTCCGTTGATGACAGAGTATTGTCTTGCCTTGATTTTTAGCTTTCTGGCCTTTTTCTGATCCGCGGGAAGAACTTCATCTTTCAAGTATTCCAGAAGTGGGGTTATCCAAGTGTCCCCTTCTTCTTCGACTAGGGCCATAACCTCTTTCTCCTCGATTGACTTATCTTTTAAGACTTCTAACAAAACCTGTTTTGTCAGATGGGCGAAACTGGTGGAGGCTATTTTACTTAGTGCGTCCGCCTGCTTATTCTGACTCCGCGGTATCTGTTTAATGGAGAATGTGCGGAAGTTCTCAATCAAGGCCTTGGCTTTTGCGAGATACCGTGCCATGGTCTCTTCTTTGGCTTCATACGCACCGTTGATCTGATTTGCGACCAACCTAGAATCCACGTTTGCAGATAGGTCCTTTACCCCCCATCTGTTATGCTATCCTTAGCCAGGCTAGCAATGCTTCGTATTCTTCTTCATTGTTGGATGCATTAAATTCGAATCTCAAAGCCTAAGTGAATTTTGTACCTTCAGGGTTTGTAAGGATTAGGTCTGCCCCGGATCCTTCTTGACAAGATGAACCATCGGTGTACAAGTTCCATGGCTCAACATACGGCAAATCTTCCGCGGTTATTTCCGTTGCCAGGGTTTCTTCTTCCGGAACTTCCACGATGAAATCAGCTAACACTTGTCCTCTTATGGCTGTCCGGGGTCTAAAACTGATGTCATGTCCGTTTAGTTCTATAGCCCACTTAGCCATTCGCCCAGTATTTTCGGTCTTTGCCAGCATCTGTTTGATTGGTTGGTCCGTGATGACCACTATTGGGTGTGCTTGGAAGTACCTCTTGAGTCTTCTGGCCGCGTGAACCAGTGACAGAACCAGTTTCTCCATTGGGCTGTAGTTTATTTTCGGACTTTGCAATGTGCGGCTGATGAAATAGATGGGCTCCTGGCGCGGTCCTCTTTCTGCCAAAAGGACTGCGCTGATGGCCTCTTTAGCCGCGGACAAGTACATGATCAATTCTTCTCTTGGTTGGGGAGCCGTGAGGGTGGGAAGATTAGCGATGTGTTGCTTTATTTCTTTGAATGCTTGTTCTGCTTCCGGTACCCAGTAAAAGTCACTTTTCTTGATGCACTTCTTCAGTGTTTTGAAGAATGGTAAGGACTTTTCCGTGGACTTTGATAGAAAACGGTTTAGACTTGCCAATTTTCCGTTTAAGCTTTGCACTTCTTTAAGAGTCCGTGGTGAGGGTAGCCGGGCAACGACCTCGGATTTCTCCGGGCAAGCCCTGATTCCCTTCTTGTTGATTACGTGGCCCAAGAATACTCCTTCTTCCGCTCCGAAGGTACACTTTTTTGGGTTTAACTTCATGTTTATCTTCTGGAGTGTCACGAAGGTTTCTTCCACGTCCCTTAGCATTTCCGCCTCCGAATAGCTCTTAATTACCAGGTCATCAACATACACTTCAAGGTTCCTTCCAATCTGTCTTTCGAATGCTTTGTCCATTAGACGCTGGTACGTGGCCCCTGCATTTTTCAATCCAAAGGGCATTTTCTTATAGCAAAAAATACCTTAGCTTGTGTGGAAGGCGGTTTTTTCCTCATCTTCCGCGGTCATCTGAATCTGGTGGTATCCTTTGTATGCGTCCGAGAAGCACTTGAAGGTGTATCCGCAGAGTGACTCGACTTTCCAGTCGATCTCCGGAAGAGGGTAACAATCTTTCGGACATGCTTTGTTTAAATCCTTGAAATCTACACACCTACCAAGTTGATTAATGACCTCAGTATCACCCATTTTAATGGCTTTTGAATGCATATTTTTATGTTTACATAGTTACGTGTATTATTGGTTGTTGTTGATTTGTAATTTGCATATTACCAAAACCATTTTAATAGCATGTTTTAAGTGTTTTTAAAAAGTTTGGTTGGTTGTTTTTTCATTACTTTTCAGTTTTAAGTGTTTTATTTAATAAACATGTTTTGTACCTGTATTTGAATGAACTTATTATTTTGAATATGATAGCAATGTAAGGAAACAATAAAATTTTGAGCGATTCCTATATCTTTTGTATGATCATCCATGTCATTACTTGAATAACCATGTCAAAATTTGTATGAATAACACACCTGAATATTCCAATACTTCTTCGGTTAATCATGATTTTCGACATGTTAGTTGACTAATCCATGTGGTTTAAGTATTTCCGAAACATTAGGATATAGGTCTTAGGCCTTTTAGTTATACTATACTATTGACATAGGTTTTATCACGCCTTAATCTAATAGAACTCATGATATATATTCCAATAAATATTAAAACTATGCTATTGATAGATATTCTTTTTTTTGAACAAACTATTGATAGATATGGATGTATACTTGTTTGTTGTCTTGCAATCATTTTTACTCGTTTGACCGTGATTTTGGAATCTTACGGATTTTTATATATAGATGATTTGGACTACGCAGAATGTCGATTAAAGAATGTAGCCGTCGGTTTAAACAAATAAGTATGGTACTATCAACAATAACAAATCCATTAATCTTGTATTTTTGTGTGTTGGTGTTGTATAGTATTTACTTGCAAGAACATATTAAATCAAACTCAATACGGGAAACATTGATTTATAAGTAAAATGTTTTCTGTTTTGACAACACTTTCTTAACAAACACAGTATACGACGTGTACATGAGAAATGGTTTATAATTGAAGCACTCTATTAGACCAAATGTAATGGTGTTTCACAACTTCACGTACGTCAACGTCACATCATCTTCTTTCTCACCACCTTTATCTAGTATCAATTAATCACCTCTCACCTCTTAACTATAACCTACTAATACACCACTTAAAACACACGTAAAGCACAAAACACTCACATACACAAAGTACACCTTCACCTTTGTGCCACAACTTATGGTCGCCACCACCTTCTTATCTCTAGCTAAATCACTCAACCACGTATGGGTCTACCCACAACCGTAAAAATGAACACCATTACATTTGGTCTTATATCAAAGATACTTGTTAAGGCATCCCTTTGAATAAGAGAAAATGTAAATATTGTTATAGCAAAAAGATGTTTGTCATACTACTAATATTATCCTTTTTCCATGTACCCTAGAAATAAAAGATTCTGCCATGTGACTGTTACAAAAGTAGCAACAAAAATTTGCCAATTTCTTACAGTTCTACAGAAAACACATTCTTGTTTTACTCTCTACAGACCATTAAAATAAAGTGGTCCGTATTGCAGGACCTTTTTTTTTTTTTTTTTTTTTTTTCTTATATATATTTGGCTCAATTACTCCATAGCAAACATCATTTGTATACGAATTATAAAAGTTGTAGACTTGTGGCAAGTATATGATTTTTCAAAAGTTGATAAAACTCAAAAATTTACCAAAAGTAGAAATGAGGAAATAGCTAGGCATTGAGTCGGTAACACGTCACACGGTTAAAATTTACAACCATTTCATATAGGGTCGTGATAGTAATAGATCGTTTCCATAGTAAACTTGTAATCTAGTTCTCACATCTAATTTTATTTATTTATTTCTGAACGGCGAAGTTTTATTGAGAGCTCGAGCAAGGTGCTAGAGCCAAAAACAATTATCATTACGAAGTAACATTTCAAGCACATATTGCATTTGTAATCACATCTCCTACTTCTAGGAACAATCCAATCGTGTGACAGCATTTTAATATAGTACGTCCACTAACGTGTCTTTCCTTGGGGGTATTGGGTCGAAACAGATGTGATTCCTGTAGCTCCATATTGTCGACAAGGTGCGCGTGCCGCGTGGTATGAACAACAACATCAAAATATCTAACTTGTGTTAGTTGTCTACTTGAGCAAACTTATGCAACCATCATCTCATATGACCGGTTAAAATTATATTAGAGTATAAATAGATCAAACCACCATAAATTTATATAAATAAGTTAAAGTTTGTCACATTTACCAAAAATTTGCTAAATAAGTAAGCTAGCATGCATGGCAACATTTTTTTATATGTATAGGTAGTACTTGTTATGATTTACAGCATAAAAGAACTTTATTTCCTTTTCCTTGTCTATTTCTTTTTGTTTCTTTAAAGTGGTTCAAGATACTCATAGTGTGTAACAACTGTAATACTTAAAAAATACTCAAAGCATCCATACCTTTCAGAAATCTAACCAACATATTGGAAAACTGACCTCAGTGTTCCTTACTAAAAACAATTTGAAAACCTAAAAGTAAAAAATAACAGAAAAAAGAACTAAAAGTACACCATAAATGGTGGCATATATGGCTAGTTCTCATCTCATCTTTTTCTTAACTTCAAATACTCACACTCAGATAACTCTAGGCCAAAAGCTGGTTGGTTAATTTATCTGAACTATTCAAACTAGCTAACCTTGCCAAGGTATTTGATTCTGATTTTGGTTCGTGTTCGAGTTGAGTTGATGGTTCATATGATCAAGACTAGCCATGTTGAGAAAATGTTGATGATCATTAGGATTAGGAAATCCTCTAAGACCTAAAAAATCTCGCGTTAACTCGTCGTTTGCACCACCACCACCACCCTCTTTTCTAACTGTTTCGGATGAAGCTTGTGCTTGTTTTGTAGAATTGAGCATGCCATTGAAGATATCATGAATGTTAGTAGAGCCAACATTTGTAGAAGTCATAGGAGTGGTATGATGAAGCAGCTGGTCCATGCAACTACTGGTAACATTAGCAAAGGCATTGTTTTGTTCCAATATCACATGATGATTATTATCACTTGATGACAAATTTGATAAATGCTGCTGTTGATGATGATGATGTTGAGATGATAGCAGAGGTGCACACATGTGATCTTGCTGAAGGGTTTGTTGGGACCCATTTAAAAGAATAGACTGCTGATGCTGATGTGTCATTGAAATGGCGGGATTGCTAGTTGTTACACCCATTTGAGCTGCTTTTTGAAGCAAAGCAGTGGCTGACATGTGTGAAGAAGGTGAAGGAAGATGTAGACTATTAGGACTAGAGTTTTGTTGTTGTTGATGATGTTGATTATGGTCTAACCATGATGGTAATTGGTGATTAGGATGTGGACTATTTGAGCCGATATTGAAGCTAAGTTGCGGGTTTTGGAAGAGATGTTGTGGTTCGGATTTGAGTGGAAAGTTTATCGGTAAATGAAGCGGAAGGTGATTCAAGCTTGATGATGAAGATCTTGCAGTTTCTTCTGCTAAAGCATCACAAAAGGCTCTATGAGTGATGAAACTGTCTCTCCTGTAATAAGAAACAATAATAAGAATAAGAACAAGTTAACCATTTATCACATATTGCTAAAAGCCTAAAACATAAGTTGCATGCTAACTTTTGTGTAGTAAATTTACAATCTAGCTTTCGTTAAAGTGTAACCATGAAGAGGTAACAATAGTAAATCGAGCGCGGTTTAGTGACAACTTTTGAAGCTCATGGGACATTTGTTATATATCATGTTATGAGATTATAATCGATCGACATGTATAAATAAGCTCATGGGACATTTGTTATATATATCATGTTATGAGATTATAATCGATCGACATGTATAAATAAGCTCATGGGACATTTGTTATATATATCATGTTATGAGATTATAATCGATCGACATGTATAAATACACATATGATTGATCGTATTACCCCTTGAATAGGTTCCATATGATACCATAGCAACTATTACACAAATATATGCTCGACAACTCACATGCGTCGTCTTGTCACCCCAATAATAAGCTTTACATGTAAGCGTTGATAAGACGAATATACACGAGAAGACGTGCCACGTCATGATCGTGGGACATATCTACTCCTTTTTTATGGGACTTATCTACTGTTATGTTATATTTCTTGTACATGTAGCAAATTCTTGATTGTCATGATAAGAAAAGTTAAAATATTGAACTATATTGTAGTATGGTGATTAGAAAACCTAATTATATATGTTTTCTACTATTCAACTTGTGAAGTTCTTGATATTTTGTTTTGTTTGATTCTATCATTGCCTTTTTGAGAAAATAAGTAGAGTGATATGATGCTCAAATTGTGCAATTACCTTGAGAAAAGGGTACCACAATCGCATCGATATTCTCGTGTGCCACAAATCTTGGAATGAGCTTTCCAATCTGACTGAACCGCGTAACGCTTTGAACACTTATCACATTTCCATTTCTTCTCACCGTGTTTTCGTGAGAAGTGTTTCTTGATACCGGTAAGATCTCCAAGTGCTCTCGATGGCTCATGGTGCACACAACTCGGCTCGGGGCACACGTATACTTTCTTTCTAACCACCTCAAGTTTCGACTTTTGCTTAAGTTTCCATGGCAAATTATGCCCTCTTCTATGTAATTGAAGATTCTGATCTCTTTGAAACCCTTTGTTGCAAATCTCACACAAGAATCTGTTTGTTGCCATAAGTGATTTTGGAGATAAAGCTACCACCTCAGCTTCTGGATCTATTTTGACCTGCATTTTGTTGTGGTGAAAGTGTTTATTGAAGTGATGGAATCTGTCAACTTTCTTGAAGGATTATAATCAAATCACTTACATAGTTACATTCCTCCCAAAATATGTCTAGGAAGCAAACAAAGGGAATACGTGCACACTTAGTTTGAGGATTCAAGGTTTGAAGAATATATAGAAACACAACTCATATGAATAATATAGCTAGTTTAAGGCCGACGCACCTAGGATTTTTGAGAGTATGTTCCACAATTGCCATTTGGGTTAACTAAAGTTACACTATAAAAAAAATGAAAGTAGCAAAAGAAATTATCAGGGTTGCGCATACCAAAATCCATATTTTTTTTTTCACTTCGTGACCTAAAATCGGGTGTAGCCCGTGCCACACCTTTCACCAATGTAGATTCGTCCCTGCTTGTTTGGAAGGAAGCTTTTTCATGCTTTTTAGAGCTATAAGCTTTATCTCCTCTAATTTAAAATCTTTTTAAGAGCTATAAGCTTCTAATTTAACCATATAGCCTATATATGAAACGCTCCTAGAGAAAGTGTTTAAAAATTTCAGGAGCTAAAGTGGCAAAAAGGCTTGTAACTATTACTTTAAAATGTGTGAGGTCTCAAGTTCAATTCCTGCTAGGTGCAAACAACCTTAAGTGGCGGTGGGTTCAAACCCCGTGGATTAGTCGGCCAAAAGGTAGGAAATCATGGTTACCAAAAAAAAAATAAAAAATAAAAAAAAAACACGCTTCTTTTTTAGTTTTCCCCCTGGACCAACTTTGGAGCCTTAGAGTTGCTACCTTCATTTTCTTCGATCACTTTCAATCTCATCCAGATCAATAAAAACACGCTTCTTATAACCACCAGAAGTCTATCCACTTCCAAAAGCCTCCATTTCTTTTGGTGGTGTATGCTTATCAAGCCCACGGGTGATATTAAGGTCATTCAACTTGGGTAGGTTTGATCAAATTTGCTGGGGTTGTAAACTCCTCCTGATTTTGTGGCAAATACAAATACATTAGACTTTGATCACATAAAAATAGGCATACATTAATTCAAGCGTGATATGAAATTATACCTCGTCTTCCATGAATCCTTTCTTGAAATGGTTTATCATATCTGGTTCATAATTAAATGCGTCACACCGGCAGGTGTGATTGTTGTTGTTGACATTGTAGTCAGAAAAGAACACCTTGAAAAGAAACATCTTACCAACGAGAGCATCCAACTCATTGATAAATATTATGGTCTTTCGTCATAGTTTATATATACTAAGCATAGAAATGTAAAGCATAAAATGAGAAACTAACTTGTTCACATTCATGAATGATTGCAACCATCTTTTCCACTGCACCATAGAAAAAGCTCTGCAATTGTCACAACTGGTTTCTAGAGTGTGAACAATTCTATTTTGAATTGTGACTCATCGTAGTTAGCTTAAACTATATATGGGACAAGTTATGCCACTGTGTATATGTGACATGGCATAAAAATGATGACATGGAATGCCACCTCAATGATGGCTGGGCATTTAATTATGACGTGGCATTTATGACATGGCACTACTCCAACTTAAACATGTAAAAAAATTGTCACATATCAGGATCGAACCCTGGGTTGTTAGACCACACATGAGCGCCTCATATAGTTTATAGCTAACCACGATGAGTCACAATTCAAAATAGAATTTTGTTCACACCCTAGAAACCAGTTGTGACGATTGCAGTGCAGTTAAAAAGATGGTTGCAAGCATTCGTGAATGTGAACAAGGTAGTTTCTCATTTTATGCTTTACATTTCTATGCTTAGTATATATAAACTATGACGAAAGCATGGACGGACCCACATGTATGCCGGGTGTGGCACGGTTTACACCCACTTTTAGGTCACGAAGTGCAAAAAGATTTCAAAACTGCCGTTTTTGTGGTATGTGCAACCCTCAATTTTTTTTGCTACTTTTATTTCTTACGGTGTAACTTTAGTTAACCCAACATTAAAATGAGCCAGATACTCTCGTCGGTAGATGTTTCTTTCAAGGTGTTCTTTTCTGACTACAATGTCAACAACAACAATCATACCTGTCGGTGTGACGCATTTAATGATGAACCAGATATAATAAACCATATCAAGAAAGGATTAATGGAAGACGAGGTATAATGTCATAACATGCTTGAATTAAAATATGCCTATTTATATGTGATCAAAGTCTAATGTATTTGTATTTGTCACAAAATCAGGATGGTCAGGAGGAGGAGTTTAAAACTCCAACAAATTTGATCAAACCTACCAAGTTGAATGACATCAGTATCACCCGTGTGCTTGATATGCATATACTATCGAAAGAAATGGAGGCTTTCTGATTATCCCTAAATAAGTTGGCTTTTTTTGTATGCAATGGAAATTTGTTTGCACCAAGGAGATGGTTTATTTTCAGACAACTTTGCCATTTTAATGGCTTTTGAATGCATATTTTTAAGTTTACATAGTTATGTGTATTATTGGTTGTTGTTGATTTGTAATTTGCATGTTACCAAAACCATTTTAATAGCATGTTTTAAGTGTTTTTAAAAGGTTTGGTTGGTTGTTTTATCATTACTTTTCAGTTTTAAGTGTTTTATTTAATAAACATGTTTTGTACCTGTATTTGAATGAACTTATTATTTTGAATATGATAGCAATGTAAGGAAACAACAAAATTTTGAGCGATTCCTATATCTTTTGTATGATCATCCATGTCATTACTTGAATAACCATGTCAAAATTTGTATGAATAACACACCCGAATATTCCAATACTTCTTCGGTTAATCATGATTTTCGACATGTTAGTCGACTAATCCATGTGGTTTAAGTGTTTCCGAAACATTAGGATATAGGTCTTAGGCCTTTTAGTTATACTATACTATTGACATAGGTTTTATCACGCCTTAATCTAATAGAATTCATGATATATATTCCAATAAATATTAAAACTATGCTATTGATAGATATTCTTTTTTTTTTGAACAAACTATTGATAGATATGGATGTATACTTGTTTGTTGTCTTGCAATCATTTTTAGTCGTTTGACCGTCATTTTGGAATCTTACGGATTTTTATATATAGATGATTAAAGAATGTAGCCGTCGGTTTAAACAAATAAGTATGGCACTATCAACAATAACAAATCCATTAATCTTGTATTTTTGTGTGTTGGTGTTGTATAGTATTTACTTGCAAGAACATATTAAATCAAACTCAATACGGGAAACATTGATTTATAAGTAAAATGTTTTCTGTTTTGACAACACTTTCTTAACAAACACAGTATACGACGTGTACATGAGAAATGGTTTATAATTGAAGCACTCTATTAGACCAAATGTAATGGTGTTTCACAACTTAACGTATGTCAACGTCACATCATCTTCTTTCTCACCACCTTTATCTAGTATCAATCATTCACCTCTCACCTCTTAACTATAACCTACTAATACACCACTTAAAAAACACGTAAAGCACAAAACACACACATACACAAAGTACACCTTCACCTTTGTGCCACAACTTATGGTCGCCACCACCTTCTTATCTCTAGCTAAATCACTCCGCCACGTATGGGTCTACGACCCACAACCGTAAAAATGATTGTCAAGCACCACCACGCGTGAAAATGAACACCATTACATTTGGTATTATATCAAAGATACTTGTTAAGGCATCCCTTTGAATAAGAGAAAATGTAAATATTGTTATAGCAAAAAGATGTTTGTCATACTACTAATATTATCCTTTTTCCATGTACCCTAGAAATAAAAGATTCTGCCATGTGACTGTTACAAAAGTAGCTACAAAAATTTGCCAATTTCTTACAGTTCTACAGAAAACACATTCTTGTTTTACTCTCTACAGACCATTAAAACAAAGTGGTCCGTATTGCAGGACCTTTTTTTTTTCTTATATATATTTGGCTCAATTACTCTATAGCAAACATCATTTGAATACGAATTATAAAAGTTGTAGACTTGTAGCAAGTATATGATTTTTCAAAAGTTGATAAAACTCAAAAATTTACCAAAAGTAGAAATGAGGAAATAGCTAGGCATTGAGTCGGTAACACGTCACACGGTTACACTTTACAACCATTTCATATAGGGTCGTGATAGTAACAGATCGTTTCCATAGTAAACTTGTAATCTAGTTCTCACATCTAATTTTATTTATTTATTTCTGAACGGCGAAGTTTTATTGAGAGCTCGATCAGCAAGGTGCTAGAGCCAAAAACAATTATCATTACGAAGTAACATTTCAAGCACATATTGCATTTGTAATCACATCTCCTACTTCTAGGAACAATCCAATCGTGTGACAGCATTTTAATATAGTACGTCCACTAACGTGTCTTTCCTTGGGGGTATTGGGTCGAAACAGACGTGATTC